>JAODJX010000027.1:298531-311038 GCA_026776945.1 Isichthys henryi | reverse complement strand
CCCCCCCACCCCCCCCCCCCCCCCACACCCCCCCCCCCGCCCGGCCCGCCCCCCCCCCGGCGGGGGGGGGGGGGGACTTGGTCCTGCCCAGGGACTCTGACATTTAATTCAGAATAATATTTCAGGTTAGTGAACTTGGCAGAAATGCTCTTGATTCATGCTTCTCAATCAGTTGGCCTGCGGAAGTGCCAGTCCTCATTAGCAAACACTGCTGTCTATGACACGTGCGCATGCTTGAAGCACATATCGTTAGAAGTGGATCCATTAAAGGCGGAAGAAGCATCGCAAACCATCTGTCCACTTCTCTCTTTTGCTGCCCCCCTCTGTTCCTTTTGGCAGAGTAATTAGAAGCTGAGTCTGTGTTTTTTCAATGCGAAAAGCCACGTACGTGTGTGGGGAGTGGGGTAGGCATGGCTTACAGGCCTGGCAGATGCTGCTCTCCAGGTACCCAGCTGCTGCGGACAGGGCATCCTCCTTCCTCTCGCTGTCCTTATAAGAGGCAGGCTTTCATCTTCAAGATTACAAACACTAAAGCCCCCGAAAACATTACTTTCTCTGTAGTACTGCCTTACGATCAAAAAGCCTTTCATCTGTATTGGCGTTTATGCTGCAGATAAGCGCGGTAATTTGTGGAAGTAGTTTTTGGTCATGCTGCATTCTCTGTCCTGCTGATTTTATTTTTGTTGTCGAGTTCAAGTAATTTTTTTGTAGTTTAAGGTTTTTGATCACAGGGGCTAACAATATCCTTTTATCAGTATATTAGAAGGAACTCAGGAACTTATACCCACAAGCCATCAGATTGCCAAACACCTCTGTGACAGTTCATTTAATACTCGCTAATTACACCACACACTTTGAGCTACTCTATATAGATACATAGTATTGGAACATGCGTCTTGATCATAAAACTCAGGTAGTTCATTCAGATGCATTAGCACAGGTGTGTAAAATCAAGCACCAACCCATGCAGTCAGGTGTGCAAACATTTCTGAATGTGAAAGAATGAGCTGTTCTGAAGCGCTTTGTGAAGTCAAGCATGCTACTGCCATAGGATGCCACCTTTTCAATAAGTGAACCTGTGAAAATTCTTCCCTGATAGATATTCCATGGTCAACTGTATGTGGTATTATTGCAAAGTGGAATTGTTTAGGAACAACAGAAACTCAGCCACGAACTGGCAGACCATGTAAAGTAACAGAGTGGGGTTGCTGAGTGCTGAGGCACATAGTGTGTGAAAGTCGCCAACACAGCTGATTCAATAAGTGCAGAGTTACAAACTTCCTCTGGCATTAACTCCAGCACAAAAATTGTGCGCCGGGAGCTTCGTGGAATGGGCTTCCATGGCCGAGCAGCTGCATGCAAACTTCACATCACCAAACGTAATGCCAGGCGTCAGATGGAGTGATGCAAAGCATACCACCACTGGAATTTTGAGCAGTGGAAACGTGTTTTGTGGAGTGTTGAATCAAGCTTCTTTGTTGGGCAGTCTGATGGACAAGTTTTGGTTGGCAAGATGCCAAGAGAACATTACCTGCCTGACTGCATTGTGCTAATGCTGAGGTTTTTTGGAGGAGGGATAATGGTATGGGGTTGCTTTTCAGGAGTTGGACGAGGGCCCTTAGTTCCAATGAAGGGACCTCTTAATCCTTCAGCATAATAAGATGTTTTGGACATATCTACGGTTCCAGCTTTGGGGAAGGCCCTTTTCGGTTCCAGCATAACTGTTCCCCAGTACACAAAATAAAGTCATGGTAAGGTGAGCTTGGTGTGGAAGAACTGGCCCACACATAGCCCTGATCTTAACCCCTTCAAACACCTTTGGGATGAACTAGAAAGGAGACCGCGGGCCAGGCCTTTACATCCAACATTCCCAGACACACTCCTTCCCAGAAGAGTGGCAGCTGTTACAGCTGCAAAGAGGGGACCAGTTCCAGATTGATGCCTATGGATTTAGAATGGGGTGTCATAAAAGTTCCTGTACAGTAAGTGTAGCTGTCCCAATACTTTTGTCCATATAGTGTACATTGCACTTTTTTCTTTCTTTTTTAGTATAAATTTCTGTCACTTGTTTACTATATAATTATGTTGCGATATTCTTATTTATTCTTTTATTGCTATTACTGATTTTAAAGGCAGTGTTGACTACCTTTCATTTCACTGCAGCTTATAGTCTATGACAAAAATTCTTGAGTATTAATCCTTACAGAAAGAAGTAGTGCTTCTGACTGAAAATTTTAACTTGGGCAAGTTTCCTTGTCTTTTTGGCCGGGAACCATCTAAGGGGGTCTTGCATCAAAGGAACAAACAGCCACGACCTTGTTTCCATTCATGTATGTATGTTGTCATTTCAATGACACAGTGGCCTAATATCCAATGACTCCCACCGGCCACCGTCCCTGCAGGCCAGGCTGCTATGAAACATGGACTGTGCTGGATCTGGGCCCAAAGAAGCAGGCCAAGCAGAAGGCCAGGCGCATGGGCGGCACGACGGGAGGTAGCAGGGAGTCGTAAAAGCGGCCTGCTAATCTTCCAGGCTCTCACCAATCTCCCGGCGCGCTGGCATTCACATGCACGGCATGAGTATGACATGACATCAGCGGGTCACATGCGCACAGTATCTGTGGCAGGGAGCTTGCGGGTGACCAGTCTGAAAGTTTTGGAGGTGAAACTGAAATGCAGCATGTTTAAGCTGTGGCTGCAGCAGTAAATCTTCCTGGGCCTCATCACCTCCATGGACCAGTAGGCTGCTGCTGACCTTGCTTAAAATCCAGCATAGACGGCCTTCTCTTCAGACTGATTTGTGTGACTCTGGTTCGCGCTGCAGCCCTGCAGAGATCCATCATTATGGGGCCCCAGCTTGTTGCTTCGTCGAAAATGTGTTTATTTATTTATCTGACTTTGTCTGAATGGCCTGTTGTGAAGAGAATATTGATCATGATGGTGAGATCTTGTTACTAGCAGAAAATTTGCATGCGGTTTGTCATAAGGGGAAGTGAGCTTTCCTGTTGTGCCTGTTGTTGACGGGCAGTCAAATAGCAAGACAAAGGACAAGTTCTGCCCGGGCCCTCAAAGCAGACTAAAACAATGAAAACCTATACATTTCCCACTGGTTTTGATTGCCAACTAATTAGATTGGCAAAAGAAAAATGGATATTTTTCCAATCAGAAGGACAATTTAAAATACAATTGTTTTTATTTTTTTAATACCGCATTTTTGTTTTATGATGTTGATGTTAAAATAAAAATAAAAAAATGCTGGAAACATACGATTTAACTTGTAATGTCTGTAAAAGCTCCTCAACTCTATCACCTGTGGACAGTGTCCTGGCAAGGCTGGAAGCTGTTGTTGCTACACATTTAGCATGAACTCTGCTGAAAGTTTCTACCCTTAAGTTGTCCGTGCCGCGTTCAGGTCCTGGGTTATGACTGTGCGCGGTGAGTGTTAAATGACAATTATGCGCTCTGTTCACTGCTATATCCCAGGGGTGGTGAGATACAGTAGCAGCCAGGGAAAGCAGTAGCTTCAGGAGGAGCCACCTTGACTTTTGGATGCAGGGATGAGGGAAACAGCTGGTTAGTTTCACCTCCCTCAGCATGCCAGCAGAGTTCAGCTGACTCCCTTGTATTCCTCACTACATAGGTTTGGCTGTGGGAGAAACAGCAGCCCAATAGCACAAACGGTTTAGGCCTGTCCTTATGAATCCAGCAATGGATTGTCCCCCTCTGCTAAATCACCAATAGATCTTTAAAGTGATTATTGGGAGGCGTTAGAGGGCCGCCATGTGTTAAGCAGTGGTCTAAGCATGGATGGTCACTCTATGAAGGAGGAGTTAAGCTCTGAGCTGGCTGCTTGCATGTAATACATAACAGTGTTAATACTTTGCCTATATCAGTCTCTTCAGAATGAAACAATGACACGTTCAATAGCAGCACCATGGGCCATTGGCTCTTTGGAAGGTCAGCCTTGAAAGATCTGTAAGTCATCTGTATTTTCCCTTTGGACATACATGCTGCATTCATTCAAACTTACAGCATCAGTTCAAGCAGAAATATTTTATTGCAAGTGGGTTCTTTATTTCCCCCCTCAAAAGAAATACACAGGTTAGCAAAGCTACTACATACAAATGGCCATACAACAGCATTTATTCCCATTGTTGACTTTTTGAATGGTGATTTCTTAGCAGTTTAATTGTATTGTGAAGATTTGCAGTTGGGTTGCTGCAGTTGGAGAGAAACTGAATAGAATTTACATGTCCCTTAATTTTAAAACAAAAGCCACAAAACTAACCTTGATACATCTGCTTGTCGCTAATCCAGGAAAACTACAGTACTACCATACTAGAAAGAACAGAAATGGTTTTGCATAGCTTTGTCATGTCAGTAAGGCACTTGATAGTAGGCATTTCAAAGCATGTTCAACCCTTTAGCTCAACTTCATTTAAACTGTTTTTCATCTGATCAGGCAGAGTGACAGTTTAAATATTACAACACTGTGTATAAATCTACGCATACAACCATTTGGCATAAGTCTCAATTTCAACATTCTGTGAATATTGAAGTGGTAATTCTTGTGCATAATTAGGACAGAGATTGAAACCTCATTCCAAAACCCTACACAATCCAGTGTTTGTCAGAGACGAAAAATTTTATGCAACGGCTCGGTATTATTCATAAGAAAGGCAACATGTCAAAAGAACAGACCGTTCCCAAAAAAACAAAAGTTTGTATGTTTTTTGTAAGTTTTGGTACACCGAAATGTGGCACTGTACCTTAGAATAAAATGGAAATATTTAACGCTGATACAAGATGGTTTCACTTTAATACAAAATAATAGTATGACTTTTGCATCTGGTCTCTCTGATGATCGAGGGCTTATGTTCTCTTAAGTTCAGATGTCTGAGGATACCTGTGGTGCAGTTGTAGAACAGTTTGGAGGTTCTTTCATGGTGTCTGTGTGTTTCTTCAGCAGTTGACAGGGAACTGAAGATACAAGGTTTGATCTACCCCAGTTGGTCCTCGTACTGCTTGCGGAAACAGTCTCCGGCAGGGAAGAAGTCCCAGCATCTCTCCTGATACATCTTCCACACGTACGACTCCTGGAGACATCAGAAGATTGCGTATGAATGTGTGTGTGGATGGGTGAATGTGAGGCATGAATTGTAAAGCGCTTCGAGTGCTCGTAGGAGTTGAAAAGCGCTATATAAATGCAATCCATTTACCATTTCCCAATTACCACATAAATTTACAGAGCAACCACAGTGTTAAACAGGGACATTGTAGATTGTTTTGAACTATATGGCTCGGTCAAAAAAACCCAGGTATCTGGGTAGCTTAGTCATTAGCATTCAGCATTGAAGGTGTTCCAAAGTCACGCCACGATGGCACCATCAGCATAAGTGGACCCCCATTCCTGTGCTTTTTGCTAGCCAAAGACAATGCATGCTTCTCATAGTGACAGAATGAATCACTTCCATTTATTCTGTCAACATTAAGGGCCATTGAACACCCACAAACTACTCTGCTTTTACTGGCATTATCATTATAATTTACCTTGACTAACAATCTAACAACTTTGGTTCTGATTATTTTGCACTTCAGCAATGTCATTTATGTACATTACAGACAGTCAGTATGGAGAACTGGGCCTATGTACCTGACCAGTGTGCTCCGTCTCATCCTTGTTGACGAGGTACATCAGGAAGAACCTGCCAGCACAGGGGAAGGATCAGAGCATGGCAGCAGGCAGTTGTTAATTAGAGTGAAGCTCTACGGAAGTGTTTCTCAGACCCGTCTTTGGGGACCTCCAGACGGTTCACATGTTTGCTTCCTCCCAGACGGTCCACATTTTTGCTTCCTCTCAGACGGTCCACATTTTTGCTTCCTCCCAGCTCCCAGCAGCAAAAATGTGGTCTGTCTGGGGGTCCCCAAGGATCAGTTTGAGAAACACTGCTCTACAGCATTCAGCTTATACACTGGTGATCTCTAAAATAACCTGGGCTTTTTAAAGTCACTTATCACCACAATGCCATTACGTTCCATTGGAGTCATTCTGCCCTGCCCTACTTGTGGTTTGAATGAGTGTGAAAATGTTTCTGTAAATTGGTAAGCTCCTGGGTGACTCCAATTCGATCAAGCTGCTGTTGTCAAGGAAACTGCAAAAACGGAAACTGTTTCCGCACCGTGGATGTCTAATAGCTTCAGCCTAAAGGTATCTACTGTATAACAGCACTAGATGAATATTTGCTAATGGTGCCCCATCACCACAGATCCCTTGAGAGGAAGTGCCACACATCTGCGTGTAAAAGAACCCAACAGTCATAACCATCACCAGCTAACGCACTTATAGAACCAGGGGTTTGTCTTTAGCACAGAGACTGTAGCACAGAGATAGTTACTGCACATGATGCACCTCTTTTATCTTGTAGGGCAGCTGTGCAAAACATAATCTAAGCCGGGTCAACCAGTTGTAATATCTGGACTCAACAGATCCAAACTGTCCACTGCTATATACTGGGTTGGTGACAGGTACTCACAAGTAGTTAGCCAGGTTGTGCTCCTGTAAGGTGTGTGTCTCAAAGCCATGTGGTGTTGTGTCAAAGTAATCATTTCCAATTCCACAGATGAAGCATTTGGTCTGGGTTTAAACAAAAGGACATGGATTTGCATGAATAATGGATAAAGATGTAAAATAGTAGCTTTTGCCAAGTACCAAGCACATATTAACATTTTGATTTAACAGAAGTGATCTAGAGATAGATTTCTTTGCAAACCAGGTTACATCTCTACATACTCACCTCCATGTCTTCTTTCACTTGCTCCTGTTGATCTCTTAGCTCTCCAAACGCATCAATGATTAGACCTGTTTCGGCACACAGACTGCTTAGGCATGCATGGAACGGCAAAGAATTTTACTGAGAAATCGTTAGATCGAAATGTGAAATCGCATGAATGTGAGTGTGATATTGTTGGAAGGGAGCCGGGACTATGCATTACAGAACCTCAGTGTGAATTCTCTTCTCCGACCCCACCAGGTCCTACGAGTTATCACTGTGCGGCCAGAAGGTCTTCCTGGTAAACAGAGATTGACAGAGCCCCGTACCTTGGATGATAGCCAGCAGGATGACAATGACAAAGAAGAAGAAGGTGATATCAAAGAGGATGCGGTAAAGCTCATAAGGGTCGCCTGCAGGGTCCTCAATCTCATCCCCGATGCCACCACCGGCCCTCACGCCCACATACATGTGGAACAGGTAGCACTGAAGGGGGAACAAGATTACTTCAATGACGCTGCTCATATTGTCCAAAACAAAATACAATTTACATTTACACATTTTATTTAGCAGATGCTTTTGAACAAAGCAATGTATAATTGAGGATCAGAGACCAGGCACAAAAAACATCCCCAGAGCAATTGGGTTCATACACCCTGACCAGGGAGCCAGTGGCAAAATCATTCTGCCAAGCATGGTATCTGAACCGGTGACCTTGTAGTCACAGGTAGCGTGAGACACTCAGTACTTCTTGACTCTTTGAAAAGGAAAGGGTGCAATAATTTCTTCTGATCCTCCCAGGAAAGTGAATGAGAGAGTTATATGTCACGATCCTGTTTGGGTGAGTAGTGAAGATACCTGCCTAGGTAAATAAATGGTCTGTTTTTATCTGTTTATCGGTAATGTGGAGCAAGAGTGTGCAGGGAGAAATTTTATGGAGAATAACAGCCACCATTGATCCAGATACTGAGTTCAAGTGTACCAGCGTCCCCTTCAACCTTTCAAGTCACCTAACCACTTTAGCTACTGTTCCACGGCATTTAGAATAAGGAGATAACTTACGGTCATCATGTCATCACACTTCATGTCTGGTTCATCTTCATCCTCGCTCTTGTTGTAGAACTTGCGGAAGAAGTTGAAGGCCACTACAGTGTACAGGTACACCACCACTGCCAGCAGCCCTACCGTCAGCACCAGCTAATTTAAGGGTGAAGAATTGTGATTAATGCATGGCTGTTGTACAATACAAGGCTCATGGATGTGACAGACTTTTAAAACTTTTCTTACCTGTTTGCCATTATGAGTAACTGAAGACAAGATCGTTCTCAAGGTCTTGAAGCCCATAGCGATGTCCAGCAAGTGAGCAGCAAAGAAGAAGTTGTTGTAGTGTCCAAGGATCGACATGGTGGTGTACCAGACCAGGTAGAGAAAAGGCTGCAACATGACCACATAGTTAACAGCAACATCCGGTGAGCAACTGTTGCCTCTGGTGGAACAGAGGAGAAGTACTCACGTTGTCTGTAAAAACCACACCCATTTTCCAGATGTGGTATTTGGTGTCGATGGAGCTAAGCCTATGGCAGAGGGGTAGATGAAGAAAAAAAAAAAGTTATTGCATTGTTTATCATCTATCCACTCCACCAAACCATAGCTGTCTTTATTAAGGTGGTGGGTGTAAGATTCCCTGCGGGTATGCAGTCACTCACCATGACACCAGCGAGGCCTCCTTAACAACAGCCTCCTTGGTGGGGTTGAAGTCCAGAGCGCTCTTATCTAGACCCAATAATTCAGCTATCCTCTCTGCACCATAAAGATCTCCATACTTATTGATCACCTGCAAGCAATGGCAATGAGCTGTGTTAGAGGGCAGTACTACTTCATAAAACAAAACACAGTTTGGCTTTTAACTAGGAAGAACAGTGTAAGCAAGTAGTAAGCGTTATATAAATATACTTTGCCTTGAAATACTGTAATAATACTGTTAGTGGCTTTAAACTGATCACTAAAGGGTCAAAAATGTAACGTGATAAATTTAAATTTAACTTACCTTGCGTTTAACAAATTTGTCCCAGTAGTTGTTGGGGAAAGAGCTATAAGCAGACAAGAATTATAAATATGTAAGTCTCCTTGTGACTCCAGCAGATTGGCAATAAGGGGTAAGTGGGCAGTCAGCTGTGTTTAACAAAACAAGGACCCAAAATGAGGATTATACCTGGACTGCAGGATGGAGGTGGGGGGGTGGGGGGCTTTTTTCCATTACAGTGCAAACTGACATGTACACAGCCACTCCACACAGGGGGTAGACACTTCTGTCTCTCACAGACAGCATCTTAAATTGAGGCCATTTCTTCACAAATAGGGATCATGCAGTGGGCACTGTGAGGACGTACGGGGTGTTGATGACCAGTCGATCCCACTGTCCTTTGATGTCATCATCCGAGGGCTGCTCAGTGATGTACAGGCCATCAAACTCCAGCTTCCTGGCTATCTCTTTCTCACGCTTAAACACCACCAAGGGCACCTTGGAGTAGAGGTCATTCAGGGGTTAAACAGGAAACACTCAGCCATGTAATTTAATCCTCACATCCGGCTTTTAGGAAAGTGGGTCACCTTAAGGTAATAGTATCCCACCACACACAGGAAAGAGATGATTGTGTGCAGGATGGCCAGGAAGCGTAGAGTGGGTGCCATGTACCCTGTGCTCTCCTGCAGCACAAAGTACTCCGTTCCGCCTTCCTCATTTTCATCATCACCATTCCAGGGATCTGCCTCCTCATCTGAGTCATCGCCTGTGACCTTAACACAGCATACATTTACAGCCAAAAGAGGCAAATATGGCTATACTGCCCTCCTAGGCTGAGGAGGCAGGCCTTGCACAGACAGAAAGGTCAGCAGTAATTCAGAAAAAATGCCAGTATGTTGCACAATCTACATTTCTAAAAGCAAGACTGTGACACGTTGAATAGAGAAGTAGCTTTTCAATCTAACACTAGGATTTACATATTTAGTCTGAGTTACCTTATAGAAGAGCAGAATGAAATTGATGGCAAAGGCAACGAACAAAGCCAGGAGACGGAGATTGTAGAAGTTCCTTGCCAGATAGTTCTGCAAAGACACAAATGCATTTTACCATCAACCATACAGAGTCTTTCAGCATGCAGGATAGAGAGCTCAACATGTTGCCTAATGAGGAACCAAGTGTTTTACGAAAACAATAACTCACTAGCATCTTGGTCTGGTAGACCTCCAGTCCAGCAAAGAAGCTGGCCATGAATGCTTCGGGCGCCTCCTTCTTTTGACCTCGTCTTTTCTTGGGCACCTTCTTCTCCTCCTCCGTGGGAGGCTCAGATGGCATCTCCTCTTTGGCTTTGTCCTTTTTCTCCCCATCCTCTGTGCTGAGATGGTAAAACACCACAGTCCAGCAGAGTTAGAGAGCAACAGGCCACCACAAGAGACAGTCCTGCTGTGGCTGAGCCGACACTCACTCTGCCTTCTCAGGCTCTGCTTTCTGATCCGCCTCAGTGGCCTCAATGCCAGCAGCCTCCTTCTGTAGAGCACAAACCCAAAGACCAAAGTTGTTTAAAAAGAAAAAGCCCCAAACTGCTGATACTGAGGCATACCAGCATATGGAGCCCACAGAACATACAGGATCAATTTAAAATTAAAATTGGCTTTTTCTTTGAATAGGCTAAAAAAAAAATCTAGCAACATGCACCAAGTATATTACGGAAATTCTTTGTCTCCTATGAAAACTCTGCTGCAATAAATGCTTTAAAGCAACACTGTACATCATCCTTACAAAAGCCAGCCACAACTGCTACTCTTTCCTACACACTAAAGCTGACGTGGCCACCCTGCATGTGATTTGTTGGGTATTTAGGACACTGTTGCCTGAGCCACTCATAAGCCATGTGGCCGCTCATGATGTGTTAGTGTCATTCGCAGTAAATCAGTGGGCACGTGCCTGGGCTTTTTTCTGGCGCACAGCACTTGCAATGGAGGGCGCGTCAGAGCCAACAATCTCAGACACGTCGCCTAAGCCAGGCTCCAGTGCGTGCTTTCCTCCTTCCCTCTTTGGCTGGATATTTAATAGCTCGGTCATAAGGTCAGCCTCCACCTTGTCTCCTTTAGCCATCTGTACCAGCTCTGCTGTAGATGATAGATCACCAGGCTCCAGCTTCTCTGCCTCCAGCACATCACCATGGATACCAAACTGTGTGGGATCAGGCATGTTTCCCAGGATGTCAGTCACTTTCATGTTCTTAGCCCCCTCTACAAGGCCTCCTCCAAACATGGAAGTCCAGAGGATGTGGAAAAAGCCCCAGACCAGGTTGAACATGAAGTAGAAAATGCCAGTGAA
Organism: Isichthys henryi; assembly: GCA_026776945.1. Lineage (NCBI taxonomy): Eukaryota > Metazoa > Chordata > Actinopteri > Osteoglossiformes > Mormyridae > Isichthys > Isichthys henryi. The sequence goes on along the minus strand of JAODJX010000027.1, from coordinate 299,908 downwards.
AATCATCCAGAAGAAAGAGAAAAACCCTTTGATCATCTCCTTCACAGTCATTTTTCTTAACTTTTTATATCGCTTTCGCATGCTTCTGATGGTCAGCATCTGACGGAAACTGGAGAGGTTTTTCTTCATCGAGGCGCAGGCAATGGAGAAGGCAGAGGATGACTCGAGTGCATGCTCTTCATCCTCCTCCTCCAGTTCCTCCAAGAGACTATGTAAATCTTCCTCATCGTCCTCTGGTCGCTCCACTGCATCTGGTTCTGAGATCTGTGAGGCCAGCTGCATCTCAAAGATGGTGTCCTCACAGAAGTTGACAAAAAGCTCCATCTTTTCACTCTCACCACCCTCATTGACAACATCGAAGATGAATTGTCGCTTAGATTCCTTGACCTGGGGTTTCTCCCATTGGGTCCTACTGGACTCGCTGATCTCAAAGTAGACCCTCTCAATCCTTTTAGCACCTCCCATTATCTCAATGCGCCCCAGGTATGGTTCAAAGTAGCTGAGAACGCTTTCAGCGAGGTCAAGGAAGGTACTGAGTCGTGAGTCATGGGGCATATGTTCTGAGAGATTGGTGAGGAGCACAGCCACATTAAAGCCAATATCCTTGGCAGGCTCATGGAAGCGTTCCACAAACTCCTTATAATTAAACATGTCATTCTCATCAGCCTCTGCACAAGAAAGAAGGAACTCAATCTCTGACTGGGAGTACTGCTTTTGATTTTCCATGGATTTTTGGAATTCCTTTTTGGAGATTACACCCTTGCTTTCAGGATCATATTCTTTGAAGTTGTCAGAGGTAGTCAGGTCCTTCAGTTTGAGGAACATGTCAAAGAACTTGAGGATCATCTCCACGTTGCTGGAGGATTCCACCAAGGTGTCCACCATCTGCTTACCAATTGTTCCATTTACCACGTTTCCTGTGAAATAGCAGCAAAGGATATTGACATGCATGGACAGTGTAATCATGCCACCATTCATCACCTTACAGCCTGTATAGAAAAACTATCAACAATTTGAATCAGTGATTAATGGAAACATGAAGAATCTGTCCATTGAGATTACAGCAGCTGCTATCACTAACAACAATTTTTAATTCTCATTTCCTGTTCTTCTGCCATACAGCCTAACCTTCCAGAAGAGACAACAGCATGACTATCATGTCCTTCTGCAAGTCCAGCAGTTCCTTCAGTAGCTTGATCTGGCTTGAGTCCTACAGAAAAACAGAAACCACATGAAGACGACCTGTATTTCAAAACTACAAGCAGACAATCACATTTAAGTGTTTAATAAACCTAATTTGGGGGGGGGCGGCATGGTGGTGCAGTGGTTAGCACTGTTGCCTCACACCTCTGGGACCCGGGTTCGAGTCTCCGCCTG
>JAODJX010000027.1:272965-283505 GCA_026776945.1 Isichthys henryi | reverse complement strand
CCAGGCGGGGATTCGAACCCGGGTCCCAGAGGTGTGAGGCAACAGTGCTAACCACTGCACCACCATGCCACCCCCATTTCCCATTATTTGCTATTTTAATACATGACAGAGATGTGCTAAAATATCATGGTAAGACTTCTAGTGATGGTAGCTTTGGACCCCCCTGATCTATGGCCAAATATGGTCGTGCAACGCCATAATTAAATAAGCAGAACCCCAAAAACAGTCTTGACTCTTCCCACTCACCAGCAATCCTCTTCATCCAGGAGGCCTCGTCGATGCCCAGGTTGCTGTTGAGAATCCTGAGGATGTTGCCCAAGATGACACTAAGATGCTCAGAAGTTACGGTGGTGCAGCAGGCGACAGAACTGCCCTCAGGGGTATTTTCTGGCCCCTTCTCCCACCAGTAGGAAAGGTAACTGCAGATCATGGGCAGCACCACCTCTATGACATGAGGCATCTCTGTGTAACGTGCACCAGATTCTGACATATCATTGATGTCAGACATCAAGCCATCAAGACGAGGTATCTCCGGACACATCTCTTCCACTGTATCCGGCATGGCTAGAACTGGACACATAGAGAGAAAGTGGCTTTACCCGACAACAGAAGCGGATAGAATAAATTTGACCTCAAGCACAAAGGCATACTCACTGGCACGCTCGCGAGGGGACTTTGTGTTAAAAACTGAACAGGGGTTGTGCATGTTTAGCTGGGGCTCCAGAAAGGCTACAGGAATGGCTCCTGCTAGAGTAGCCAGACACTCCCCCAGGGCAGGAAGCTGCCTGGGGAATGAGGTACAGCTGCTTCACACCACTACACTTCGTTACAGTTGCATGCTTTCAGAAATGCAGCATTTGTAATCTCTTTATATCCATCTAATCATCGGAAAGGTTGATTTACCTCGTAGCTATTAATAAATCAGTGCGCTAAACTATGATATATTACAACACAGTAGCCGTGCAACCAGTCTGCTTGTCCTACAAAAGGTCTGCTGTAAGTTCGGTTCACCTCTCTACGTAGATGTTCTTTCCAGTTCCCAGCGAGTACAGACTAGTCAGGATACGGTAGCAGGACACCTGGACATCATCCACTAAAACACACAATTATGCACACATCTTTGAAAACAATCTCTGCTTAATAGATCTATCTACAAAACTTTGTGCTTATGGTCAGACTTCTGAGAATCCTGAGTCAATGCATCAATAACTGAATAAAGTGTTGGGACTTAAAAGAATAAATAAAGAAAATAGGGTCAACATACATAGCAGGTCCACACCAAACTGGTGTTGGGTGATGTGCTGGAAAAGGGCCGTGAGGATTGGCAGAAGGGCCACTGTAGTGTAGTTGATATTCTGGGAGACACCCTTCATCTGGCTACGAGAATGTGTGAACTTCCCAAGCTTCAGGTTTTCCAGCGTCTTCTCCAGGTCCTCTGCGGCGTTCTCAAAGAAGGTCCGCAGCCCCGCCTTCACTAGCTCTGAGCCGGACTTCATCACCGTCCTGAGGGAGTGAAGAGTGCAGACACCCACAAAATCCATTACACAAGTAACACTGCGCAATATTGTGTTTAACACAGGAGTCATACATTTATGCTGATATAAAACTCATATTTATGGAAGGGAGCTTAGCTTTAGTCACTATGCATAACTGTCAGTACAGAGAAAAGGAGAAGCAGATGACTGGAGCCTAGATCTATACCAAATGCAGAGGGAAATCTACATCATGCACACATGGTTCTATATGCTTCATGGATTCGGTTCACAACACAGAAGCATACCTGGTATCAAGAGTGTGTGCCAGGATGTGGAGACAGCTTACCATGGTGGCTGAATCGCTTCCTTAGGGAAAACAAAGCCAAGAGGGGGGTCGTGTCAGTTCTCGAAAGCGGACAATGATGAAAACTGTGCGTGTGAAAGAGAGGCCGAGGCGTCCATCGTTTCTCTTACCGAAAAGAGAAATCCGGTGCCTGACAAGAGCTGCCAGTTTACAGAAAAGGCTAAAAAACAGTGGAGACCAAGAAGAGAGCTGTGAGCAGATACATAGGGAGTGAGATTTGTTCAGGCCACAGTGACAAAGAGTGACCCTTCGATGGGTCACAGAGCACTCTCACATAAGAACACACACACACACACACACACACACACACACACACATACTCTCACAGTTATTTGGAATTGCCAATTTAGAAGACCCGGCAGAATTTCTTTGGACTGTGAAGAGAACAAAAGAAAAATAAAGGGACACATGCATAGTCCGGAGACCAGAGTGAAAGGTCAACGCTGAAAAAGTCCATCCTCAAGCCGCAGCGCCACTAGCCCGCAGCTTTGCCCCAGTACCTAGTTACTGCATTATATGCAGTATGTCGAGCCTGTGGGATTATAAACACACTGTATCAGTCACTGGTGCAGTGTCTGAGATGTTACCTGGTGACCATCTCCTTCTCTTTGTTGGAGGCATAGCCACTGCTACTCAGGTTCTTGCTAGGAGATGAAAGAAAATAGAGACTGTGGTTCTTGAAGTACTGGTCAATTAGCGGGAGCAAGACCTGTTATCCAAGAATGGGCAGACAAGAGGAGACAAGAACACATGAATGGTAAAGTATTCCGATAACCCTAAACACTGCAGAGAAACATGGAGCTGAGAACATATCATTCTAGCAAATAACTCCGAACACAACTTTTACATTTAAATAATGTGTATGTGAAAATTGTTTTTGAATTAGCAGAACTAGTGGGCCTTTCTTACTTTTGCAAAGAATTTGATTTCCTGCTCATGTGGAGATTTATCAGTCTTGCCGCTGGAGGCCATGGCCTCTGAAACAAGAAGATCAAAAGTCAATAATCGCATGCAGTGAGGAGATGAATCCCACAAGGTAAAAACACCCTCCATACTATGGGAGGGGGGCTCCCCTGGTACCAGAGCTTTCCATCTACACATGTGAGAAAATTCCAAAGGGTTCACAAGCATTATCTGGAGATCTGAATGGAAGCCTCTTAAAAAAATAATCTGATCCAGGTTGTCAGCAGTGTTGGGGAGTAAGTAGTTACATGCAACGGTGTGATGTAATGAAATTACAAAATAAATGTAACTGTAATCCGTTACATCTAGAAAAAATATGCAATTGAATTACAGTTACCAATCAAAATGCTGGTAATTACAAGTTACATCTTAATATTTTCTTCTTGGTAAAAAGCTTGTTTTATATAACATTTGTTTTGTTGTTTCGCAGCATGCAGAAATGCCTTATTTTGGAATATTTCCAAACAATGCGGTTTAGCAAAGCCGTTAGGATATTTCAGCTTTACTGCCCAGTTTAAATATCTGTTATACATTTGTTAGAAATCTAACCAAGCAGTAATCAAATGTAACACGTTTCATTTCTTTGATGAAGTCATCAAAATAGTTATATTACTTATTACATTTTTAATAATATAACTAGCATCCGTATCTGTAACCTGAAACATTTCAAAAGTATCCTTCCCAACACTGGTTGTAATAATAAGTCCTAATGTGCTCTAAACCATAATACGATCTTTGCCTTTCTTTTAAATGGCCACTGTAACTGTACTCAGTCACACACCTAAGTGAGCAATGAACTCCTGTGCAGAGTCCACGTATTTCAGCAGTTTTTTCAGAAATTTGTAGGCGAAGCGCCTCTCCATGGAAGAGGAGTCCTGCCCCATGTCCTTCAGGCCTCTATGGCACAGAGGGAAACAGGATGAGTGAAGATGTGCTGAGATAATCATTAGGGTACTGAGATGCGTTTCAACTTTTCATGCTCGTCGGCTGTTCACTGGGCATTCGCCCATTTACCAAGCAGACTGTTATTCAAATGGCTGAAGACCATAGTCATTGAAAAGTTCTGAATGTACATCTGTACATCTAAGATGGTGAAAGTTGCAGACTGTTCAAGGTGGTGCTACAGGAGCCACCTGACCTTGTGATAGCGTATCCATTAATTTGCAGGAAGCGGAACAGCTCCTGGGACTTCTCCCGATCCCGGGCCTTCTCTTTGGCTGTCAGGGTGTCATAGGGCACCAACAAGGGGTGTGTCCCACCTCCTGGGCAGAACAGATACAGTCAATCCCAGTCAAAGTGACAAAAGGACAAAGAAAAAAAAGAAGATTGTGACAGGAAAGCGAATGTCCTGCAGAAACCGATTTTCACGATGAAATGTCACAGAATACCATACGACCATTTCCCTTTTGGAACTGTCAGTTTCTTATATAGGCACTTTCAGTAAATGGCATTTTCATCCTGGTGCTGATAATAAATTGTGTGAGGAGCCACTGTTTCCCAGGGGTCTGCGATTTGTGTCAAAAGGCTTTGGACTAGGCCTTGTCAGCCGCATCAGAGCAGATGGTGTGCTGGAACAGATCCATGCCTCACAGACTAGAGGAGACTCTCCGATCGGAAACACTCTGTCACTTTTGCTCCATTCTAGACCTTCACAGGACTGCAGGCACAGGACCAGACAACAGCACAACACTAAAGTTCCAGCAGTTATTTGTATATGCAAAGGAAAAACGTTACCTCTACTTCCAAGTTCAGTTTTCTTTTTCTTTGCCCAAATATTGTGGTAGTTTTCTGCTACCACCTCAACCATGCCCTGCAATGAAAAGAACATGTAGTTTAGATGCAAGTGCACAGACCTGTACAATACTGTTTTTGCAATTTAAAACAATGTACTATCAAAGGCACAAAATCATCTGCATTTAAAACTCCATCAATCATTATGGGGATACCTGGACACCCCCCCCCCCCCCCGCCGATCAGCACAAGTGGTTAGAAAATGAATGGATGGGTGAATGGATGGATTATGGTGATATTAATGTTAAAAGCATCACCTACTCCGGAAGCACAAGAACAGAGATAATACCACAAAGGAAGAGCAAGTCTATCTTTACTTTTGGCAAAGTCTCGTATTCTGGTCTCATAGTTTCTTCTATACCGAGATCAAATCATGTCAGAGATGACAGATACTGTAGATGCGGGTAACACTAAAAGGAAAAATGTAGATAGGCTTGTAATTAGCTACGTCATGCAGACCTAAACTAGATTTCTTCAGTAGGGGTTTGATTACAGCAGTTTTAAGTGACTTGGGAACATATCCAGAATGACTACATCTTTATATTATACGACATAGGTTTTCAAAATACAGTAAAGAGTTTCTTCATTGACTTTGCAGATATGCGATCCAGTAGCTGCCTTATACCCTGCGGTGCCTGGGATATGCTCCAGGTCCCCCATAGCCCTGTCCAGCATAAGCATTTGGAAGATGGTTAGATGGATGGATTGATCAATCATTATGCTTTTACCATTATTACTCTTAATTAAAACTTGGCAGTGTGATTTGTCACAGAGTAATACATTTAAGTGCTAAGAAATAAAGACAAACTTTCATGCTAACCTGTAACTCTCTTGACAGAAGTACATTACTCATATCCACTGGACACGGGCTGTAGCCATTTCCCTGCTAAAATTCAGACACTGGTTACTAGTGATGCACTACAAACCAAGAACACATTTTATAGGTAAAAGAAAGCAGACCGTTAGAGCTCAACAGCATTATTCCAATAAATGGCGGGAGTGATGAAAGAGAGATAATGAATCCAAAGATATAGAATAGCATGGGCGAGCATGCACACCGACACAGTCTTCTCAAGCTTTTAGAGATGCTCTATTTCAGTGTTTTCTATGTAATTAATCGAGATGGTCATGCGGTCTGATGGATAAACGCAGAAGAGATATTCGGTGAGAGAAATACATGTACAGCACACAATGTAAAACAGAAAACAGCGTTTACCTGAGAGGACTGGGAAATCCTACGAAGCTTCTCACTCTCCCGCTGCTGGACCATGGCTTCGCCCTCCTTGGTCCTCTCCATGTTCCAGCCCATAGCTAGCATGCTCTTCAGAGACTCCTTCACAGGCCAGCGATAAACCTCCCTCTCCTTGGCATAGAGATGCACACACTCACATTCTTTCTGTCCCATGACACACCTGTCCTGGCTGAACACAGCTGGCATGTCACGTAACGGGTCTTCATATCAGTGCAACTCTGCTAGGTCATACCTTCTCCGCCAGAGACTTGTAAGTCTTCAGCAGAGGGTGGGTCTTGGACTTCTCGTCTACCGTCTCCCCAAACTTCCAACCCAAGGTCAACTGAATATTTACAGATAACAAAGTAACCCACAACACTTAAGGGAAACCATTTATTTATTTAGCCTTGCTCTCAACTCTGTTTTCATTCAAAGGTGTAGCACAGGCATCCAAGTGACAATAGTTATGAAATTTTAACTAGTCTATCAAACAACGTTTTCCTTCAAATGCCAAATGGAAGGGTGCTATATACTCAATATAAAGTCAGATTACATATGATCAAACTGATGCAGGCACATCTGAAGTGGGACTAACCTCCACTGCCCACCTACCTTATCTGCAGCCCATTTGTCATGGCAATGCTCTGCATATTTGTTGGCAACATATTCCAGCTTCTCTGGAAGCGAAATGCTGAAAATACATTTAAAAATAAATGCGCTTCTTTTTTCCATCCAAATGCTAACTTGTAATATAGATATATAAACCTTTAAAATTTATACTGATACTTTAAAGAACTACTGGTAAAGAATATTAGCATCAATTACTGTGTTTAATTTATTATTAAAAAGTCTCAGGCAGTCAAAGAAAATGATGTTTAGATGACGTCGGTGTGAAACTATGATATTATGTCTGTCATGTGTTAGCTTAACCATTTCAAATCTCCTAAAATCACCCCTGTATTTGCAGCAAACATCTAATACACCTATGTATGTTTTAACTCTACCACTAGCATAGCATGTTTGGCTAATCTATACCCCACTGACCAACTTAACTATTAAAGTTAGTGAATTGAGCTGGTGGTGAAAGTTAACAAATACATAGAATGGCTGAGGTGCTCTCGAGGAGAGGTTTGAGGACTGAAGTGTTGTTTTAATGACCACCCAACAAGATACCAGTAGCTTAAAGTTCTTATCACTTTTTATTGTGTTATGTCAATTGTATGCTCTTATGTTAAACTGTGATTTTTTTTTTAGTAAATACACACTTACTACCCAGATAAATAGCTTTAAACATTTTGACTGGCTAAAACTTCTGCGGAGTACTGAATATGACAGAAGGGAGGACACACTGGTGGCTGAGATGAACGGAACCTCTGTGCTTTCAGGGTGCAGTCAAGTACGTAGACTTGGGTATGGATGGTAGAGACAGTATTGTGGGAGTGCTGTGCGTGTTTAGGGGAGGGGTGGCGTTTGGGCCGATTTGGTCCATACCAATGCTGAAACCAAGCTTACCCACCCGCAGTCCCACGGGACTCACTTGGCAGTGTTGATAGGTTTGGGGTCGAAGTTGCCCTGAGCATCTACGGAAGCCTGCTTCTCCAGGGTGGTGCTAATAGATGAATCCACATAGTCAGGCGGCAGTGCTCCGGAGATGGCGCTCAGGCAGGGCATGGCCATTTTGAAGAGCTCCGGGTCGTATTTCTGTCACAGCAGTTTATGTGAGAGTTAAATTAGCAAAAAAGACCAATCAGCTGAGTCGAAAGGAAAATTGCTTGATCCTGTGAAACGGATTGAGCAGAGGCCAGCTGCTTAATGGACTGCCGTTTTAAAAAGCAAAAAGCAATGAGGGAAAGAGGCTGAAATCCCATATGCCAGCTGAAATATTTACGTTTTCAGCCTAGATTTTCAGCAGCTTTACTTTTATGTCTGCTTGTAATGTCCTTAAAAAGATTCAGTGCACCATAGCAAGTGTTAAGCTGGAACCATGATATTTAAACCGGAACTTTTATGGTGTTAGACGTTATGAATTACAAATATGTATATCTGACCACTGCATTGTTTGCACAATGCTTGGATTCTTAATACGTATTAAAGGAGAAAGAAGAGTAAAGAAAGCAAGCTTTGAAAATCCATTCTCTACCCTATTAAAGGAAATTTGTACCATGGTTAATAGCATTCATGGGAATAAGTAACCAATATTTTTCCAACAAGAGCCAAATTGTTGATTATATTTAAAGACTGAAGAACAGGCCATAACAGATTGCCACTCTCTGACTGGCACACATTTCCCAAATGGTACAGCAACGCTATACCTTCTGTGAGAGAGAGTCGAAGATTCCCCAGAACAGCTTCTTGGTGAGAAGCAGCTCCTCCTCAGACGCCATACCATACCCACCGCCTCCTGCAGGCAAGCAGTAGTACTTCCAGCTCTGCTCGTAGTGATTGGTCAGCAGCTAAAGGATACAAGACAGGATTGGACAGTTAGTTGCCCTATCACAGTAGTCAATATAGTGAGACTGGATCAGAGCCCAACACCTATCATTTTTAATGAATGCAGATAGGCCTGATAGCTGTCATACAGCCAGCAGAGTGCATGCTGTGTGCCTTAAGTGAGATGTAACTCTGTTTTCCTCATCAGATGATGACAGGGTTCTCGATGTGTATCTTTGTGTACTTCATTTCGGGCCAGCACAGAGACACCCAAACATCTGTTCTACTGACAATGACACTTGCCGGTAGTTAGGGGGTATAAGGGCATCAGGGGTGGCCTGTTATAGACACCTTGGTTGAGACGATTGGGAAAGGGGAGCCGTCATAGACACTGCAGGTTCAGGCGCTTTATCTGCCACTGAGTCACCAAGCAGCCACGAATACTAAACAGCTGACATCAGGAACGAGAGCCAAAAGCAGAACCTCACAGCGAGCAGGTCTCCTATCATCTACTGATTCCCAGTTCAGTTCCCAGGCAGAAGGTGATCTGGCTGTTAAAGAAGTGGTTCTTGAGTACAGTGCTCAACTTGAGGTGTTCAATACTGTTTTTCATATGCGAATAGATCTAACTTCTCAGCAAAATACTATCAATACCGTCTTTTAAATGAAATCCTACACAATCACATCCATAGGGGTGACAGTATGACCCCACAACCTGAGCTTGCATTCTGGCGGCAGGATGAACACGTTGACATGTTTTCCCCTCACAAAAATACTAAGCGCAGCATTATGTTCAACATTCAGCATTAATGATTTCATTCTTGTCCGCGGCTCCCTGGGGCTGCCTGTTTTAAAGTCAGAGCTGCTGACATCTGTTTAACTTGGCAACACCATCTCTGATACACCTACCCTTAACGGGGAGCCTTCATAGGGAACAAACTGGCCCGGCATGACAAACAGAACTCGTGTGTACTGTCAAGGTTAGGCAACGAAAACAGGAGATGCTGGAGGCAGCAAGGATGGGGGGAAACTCACTTTTAGGGGCATTTTGCAGTACTCTGACAGCAAGGGCACGTCGAAGACGAGGCGGCGCAGTAGTTGCTGTAGCATCGAGGGCCGGAGATGCCTATGGAAAAGGCACAGTCATGTGACCATTGGGGGGGGGGAGGGGGGGCGAAAGACCGCGCAAGCAAAGATCTCCGTGATTTTGAAACCTCGAGTGGTCATACTTGCAGATGGCGAGCAGGCATTCCTCGATCGCGTCGCGCTGGGCCTTGGTGAGAGAGCGGCCCTTGGAGAGTCGGTAGATGGTGTGCAGGGTAGAGTCGATGAGTGTCGCGTAGTGCTCCGTGCCCGCGAAGTGCGAGGCACAGCGGGTCAGCAGAGGCAGCATCGCGGAGCATATGTATCTGTTCATGGCCAGCGCTGTCTCTGTGGTGCTCAGTGCCTCCTGCAGGTAGGAGCCCAGAACAAAATAATGGAGCCAGGCCACATGCCTGTGAATCTCTGCACCAGTTGTTGGGGCTTCTGTTGACGTTTCATCCATGACACCAATCTATCAGCATTCATCTTTATGGAAAACATACTACTGATGTCCATAACATCATGAGTAATACCAAAGTATTATAAGGAGTATAGTAGCTACTATAACCATCCCATGTAAGATTTTAAATATTATTTAAAAGAAGGGAATACTAGTCTAATAAGCAGATTTGTTAAATCTTTTAATTAAACTTTATGTAAACTTTATTGAAATCTTCAGCTTAGAAATTACGGGTACCATTTATGAAGATATTTTATTTCTGCGTGAAATCTAAAGCAAGCTTTCCCTGATGCACTGGGGGCAAGGCTGCAAGGACCCTGAAAACGTGTCGAACATGCAAGCCAGTGGTTATGATCCTCGCTTACCGTGTCCAAAGACGCAGAGGCACGCAGGTCAGGCAGAAAGCCCACCTCCAGCAGCTGTAGAAGGAAGCTTTGGTCCTCGATACCATATACACGGTCCAAAAACAGCACCATGGGTGCCTTGTGGTCCGGACAAAAGCTGGCTGACATGTCAGGCTCCGTTACAGTTCCATCTGAAAGAAGATGCAAGACAATGCATGGATCCTGGTGCTGTCTCACACTTTGGCATTTGGACAGTTACTGAAGCAATGTAGGTACCTCAGAAGAACTGAAACATCCATCCATCCATCCATTTTCCAAACTGCTTATCCTACTGGGTCGTGGGGGGTCCGGAGTCTATCCCGGAAGCAATGGGCACGAGGCAGGGAACAACCCAGGATG
>JAODJX010000027.1:244163-270025 GCA_026776945.1 Isichthys henryi | reverse complement strand
CCCAGGCAGAGACTCGAACCCGGGTCCCAGAGGTGTGAGGCAACAGTGCTAACCACTGCACCACCATGCCGCCCCCAAGATATTATTATTATTATTATTATTATTAGTTTTAAATATCTGATGCTCTTTTTTGATAAAATATAATGCTAGTGAGTCACAAAATAGCTCTGTGAGATATGAAAAGTTTTTCTAGGTAATAGACATAAAAACTGATAAACGCTGTCAGATTTCCTAAGCAGAGATAAGACAGGATTCCTAAAGTTAGCTAGGATTTGCTTCTGCAAAACCAAACTGGAGGAAATCCTGCCTTATACTCAACCTATCTTACCTTAAGGATATGGGCCCCTGGAAACTACTGACCTCATGTTTCATTCAGTGATTCAGCAGATCTATATTGCCACACTACTGCATTAACAATAAAACTGTAATATACCCACTTTATTTAAATAATTAAATTCTCCCCACTACCCCGAAAATGACCACAGGGCTAAATAAAAGCATATTCTGTCACAAAACAGCAGGTGGCAGCATTTTGACTCTCAGTATGGAATGCAGTTCTATTCCTGTTACCAAACTGATAATCCGCTAACAGCCTTAAGTTACACATTCAGATTTAAACTTTCAAGGAGTCCCTTACAATGGTTACCTAAAAATCCTTCCTGAAGTGAATGCATGTGCAAGTCCCCCAGAATACCACAGCGATACAACTACCGAGCTGCCATAAAGTTAAGGTTGATATTATTATATCTGCCAGAGGCAGAGATGGGATGTCATTTATTAACCAGAGCAGTCTGCTGCCAGCCCAGGTGTAGCTTTACATACCCAGTCCCACACTGCTGTTCTCCAGCAGGTAGCTCAGGTGGTCGAACATGGCCTTCTGGTTCTGACGGCTGATCCGACAGAAGTAGCACAGAAAGCGGCAGCAGCTGGCCACCATCTTCGGGAAGGCGATCTCCTGCAGAGTGGCATGAACTTCACATCAGCTCACATCTCGAATAATATGTACATGACTACAGGCACTAAAATGCTAATGCTAACTAATACTCCCACCGGGGCGCATTTTCAATATGCTACATCATCCTCCGACTGAAATAGTGTAGACACATGACATTTACATTAACATATTTATGAGACTTGTACATCCACTAGTACTAAACCATATTTACATGCATCTATTTTAAATGGCTGGTGTCTAAATAGGAACACAGATAGCAGACAAGACATTAACTAAACAAAACGAAAGGAGGGCAGGTTAACAGCATGGCAGTTAAATGATCACTAAAATACAACTCACTTTGCCCCCCCACCCACCCCCAGTGCATGTGCCCCACCTTACCTGAGACTTGCCGCCCCCAAGTACATTCACCATCACCTCCATCACAGTCTCATGCATGCCCAGGACCCGCATCAGGTTGGGGTGTTGGTAAAAAACTTTATTGTTCATGATGTCGCTAGAGAGAGAGAAGAGAATCATTGAATGGTTTGACTGAGTGCTCCAATCCTGACTCATCTCACATATCCACCAGGACGAATGACAATCCATGACACTTTCCAACTACGTGGGATACTTATGGTAATAATGCCTATCCCACTTCAAAATGCACGCAGGGTTAGCGGAGCTAGGCTGAGCGCACGTGCAGTGAGATGCACACCTCAGGCCGTCGATCATGAGCCGCTCCTCCTCCTGGCCCATGCGTACGCTGAGCAGCGAGCGGATCTGGCCCAGAGAGGCTAGCAGGTGGATGGTATCCTGCACGGAGGCGGCGCTGATGCTGTAGCTCTTGCGCATGGCCCGCAGGAGCTCACCGATACTGTCGTACTGCCGTCGCAGTAGGCTGAACATGACCCGCACCAGCTCCGGGTCTTGGATGTGGCACTCCTGGGCCCAGCTCACCATGGTCTGGGAGATCAGCTCCTTCAGATTGGCTGGGGAGGTTACGGCGGGGAATGGCAATTAGTGTTCAGCTTGATTAACTGCATATTAACTATGTCATTATAAACACTTACAATGATATGACCCTTAGAGTCTGAGAATCCTATGTGAATTGGTGACACTAATGGGAAACCGTACCATCTCCTCCTCATTTGATTAACTAACAAAAAAAGGTAAATGATAGAAAACCAAAAACAGCCAAATTCTAACCCAACACAGTCACAGTCTCTTGGCCACAGTGATCAGGGTTGGCATTGTCGGCAAGGCCCGAAAATGATGTGCGCAGTGGAGCAAGTGGCCTGCTGTGTCTCGCCAGCAGCTATGGCGTGCAGCTCTGACACGCCTGCTGGAACGCAGCAGGGCCACAGGGCTGCGGAGAAAAGGTGCAGTTTGTGCCGGTGATTCCACTTGTAACTGCTGCAACAAGTGCAGGCCATAAAGGAGCACCTGTCAGTGATGAATTCAGCCATTATGGTGCATTTACAGCCTTTATGCTCTTTCGCGGTTTTTCAGGAGAATAAAATTTCATTTATATTCATAGGATATAAACAGCATCGATGAAGCTAAAGTGCACAATTTTTTTGGGCTGTCTACTAACAAAATTTGCACTGGCATAAATAAAGTATATCTTTTTATAGGTTATATTTTTATAGGCAGAAACAATACGATATAAAATATTTTGTGACATTATAATTTATATTAATGGTGCATTAATTAGAAGTACTGATAATGTTATGTTGCTTGTGGTCAACAGCTTGTCTGGACAGCTATTGTGTGGATAAACCTTAAAGCTTCATTAAAACTAAATCAATATCAAGGCTGCATAGCAACACAGGATAAAGATCCAGTTTAGAGCAGAGATCACTTCCAAACAACCGATTAAACCTATACAATAACTGAGCATAACATTTGCATCCCATTGGGCCCTTCTGACGTGACTAATTGGTGTGGTTTATATTCCGATTCTGCACCTCCTAATGCCGTGCGTGTCACTCGTCAGCTGAGCGTTGGATGGCCTGTGGAATGTTCTGCTCAGCGACAACCAATACGATGGTTAACACTCATAAAGTGGGGGTTATGCAAAGGCATCTCTGGACAGAGATCCACCACATTCCCAAGTTTTGCGTGGACGCGGCACTTGACGTGCAAACGATAGATTTTCCCAAATAAAAACGCACTGCTCTCTTGCACAAAGCTCCAGTGTGTCGGAAACCCTAAAGGGTAAATTCTACTCGCCAGTCATGACAGGATATTCTAAGTCCGCCACATTTCGCACCTGTCAGGTCCTTCATTCCATCATCCATACCACCACTACACCATCTTCCCCAAGTGGAATCACACAGTGTCTACAAACCTCCATTGTTACTGTGTTCGAGAGGAGATGCTGTCAAGAAAGTTAACATTTACGGTACCAAGGCACATCTATCACAGCTGCTCGTCCCATTCTACACAGCCTGTCTTGCAGTGGTCATAAATAACACCATTTATAGGCCCCACCTTCCCCCATAGACTGGGCCAATTATGAGGGGGGGGGTAACTGTAAACTTGGCATAACAGAGATTAACAGGTGCATGGCTATCTGGCTCAGGGGGAGCCCTGCTAACGCAATGTTGGGCTGACTGTAATCAGAGTCCGACCTCTCTCCCAAGCCCCTTACTGAGCATGTGCCCCAATCCTTCTTTGGTCAGGTGCATCCTTTAGACCTGCCCCCCTACCTCCTCAAACCCTCCAACTGCTCTGTAAACTTTCCTATCCATGCCAGAATTTCCTGGTCATGGCTGAGGAATAAACCACAAAGCCAGAGTAAAAATGCTACGTTTACATCTTCACTTCCTCGTCCTGGAGAAAATTGATACAGAGAATTCCTCTCCCTGGCACAGGCCGAACGCAACACAACAAATGTGCTACCACAGAAACTAATGTAATGGCCCAGGCTCCTCACAACTCTGTGAAAGCTGATTTCAGTTACTGTGATCACTGGAATGCATACAAACCCCATGTTCCTTTTAAAGGACTCACAGACAGCTCATGTCCCTGCTGGCACAGTGCTTTTAATGCCATGAGATGATGTTCTAGGTGCCAAGAAATCCAGCATCAGCCATTTCAACTGTACATCCTGTAATTCGACAACAGAATACCAATCGCATTTGGTACAACTGCTTCTGCTAATACAGTTTGCATTATTTGCGTCTATTCAGAATGCCCTTAGTAAGCTGGCATTTCACTCAAAGCTTTTCATGTGGTTGTTTAACAACTAGGACAAACTGCTTTTTGGGAGGTGACATAAAACAAAGAAACTGCCAATGATAAATTCAGAAGTAAACACGCTGATGATTACTTTTAGTTTTAAAACAGTGCATGTTTAATTTTTTTTTAGTAAAATGTCCTTTTACAAACATATATATTATCCAGTCTGACTTTTGGGGGCCCCAGAGTGACATGGTTTTGTTTGAAGATGCAGATATTCACACACTGACTTGAAATACTATTTCGGTTATATGCATGTGCCGCTTAAGCTAAGTGAACAAATTAAAATAAGAGGTGAAAGTTTCATTTGAGTCTGTGAAAGATGCTCTGGCTGCAGATCACAGGCTGGATACCACATGGTCGGTGGAACCAGCAGCAGGATGGTATCAAGCTGAGACATGCAGTATAGAGTCTCAAGCCAAATAAAAATCTGCTACATCATACATCAGTGTACTGACCTTAGTGCAAGTTTAGCACCCCAGATTGTACTCACTGCAATCAAATTTTTCATTTAAACGGTGATTTCCAAACCCCCAACGGATGGTAGTTTCAAGCCGACAACAGCAGTTTATTGCTTTTAAAGAGCATACGCATCTTCAAACACCAGCACAACACTGGTGCCAGCACCGGAATCCAGAGTCTCACTGTGAACTGCTTAGCCTCCCCTTACAGCTAGGAGTCAGTCCACTGGCCAAGGCTTACTGCATCCATTAAAAACACATTTTAAACTCAAATGAAATGTAGATATCAACGTTCATATCACTGGTAGCTGAAATATAAATCAGAATCCCTGCAAAATATATTGAATAGAAGGGTTGTGGCAACAGTGAATTACTTATAATCTAATCAAATATTAAATAGCAATCATTATGTACCCCATCACGCGATCATCTGAGTCCTAGTCCATGAGTGCATTAGTATTACTGGCTTGAATAAAATTACTTGGTCAGCTCAGCTGATGTTTTCAGACATCAACTGGCTGCTAAAATCAGAAGCTCTCCTGCAAGTATTAAAAATGGAAACGTAACTAGACGTGTTCAGTGTTGGCTACGTCATACTGAGAGTGTGAGTCTTAGGGTGTACTCACACTAGATGATTCGTTCTGTGCCTAAAGCACATTTTACCCCCAAAGTCTGGTTCGTTTGACTAGTGTGATCATTTTGTACCATGGTACACTGAACCGTGCAGAGGCCCACCTCTTCAAACAGATCCAGGAAAGGTTGAGTTGGACTGTACCCATCTAGTGTGATCGCTAATTGTGCTTGAGCACGGAACACAGATATGATGTCAAGGAAGCGACTGGAACATGCATAAGCACATTTAGACTATACATGAACTGGACCTGGAAGGAACAGATGGCGTGGATTGGACAGAAAAGGGTAACAACAATCATTTAACAAATATACTGCAGCAGCAAAGGGATGACAGAGGTGCCGTGTTTACTGGAAATTTCGGCTGATGAGAATATCCAGGAACAACAGGACGCAGCTCAGAGTATTTGGTAAAATACAGCAGTAATTACATAAAAACCACTGTGCTGCATATGCGATATAACTGTAAGAGGTCCATGGGCTATGTGGCCGAAAAGACTCCAAACAAGTTACAAAATAAGGACACTAATCATGAATTCCATTGTGCTGTGTGATACCACTTTTCTTCTGGTATTCTCTGACACAAAAAGTCACATGGTGATGATGAAAACATGCTTGGGCCTGGAACATTAAGTGCAATGTGAATGCAGACCAGCAGGGGGGTGAGGACGGGGGACGTGTTTGGGCGTGGTACATGGCAAGTGGGCCAAGTGTGAGAATGCCCTTACTGGGAGCTGACTTCTCCTCCACCGTAGGCTCCTCCTTGGTTTTCTGTGGGGGGCCTTTGATCTTGTAGATCAGAGCCAGTAAGCGACCCTTGATGGAAGTGTCCTGCTCCTCTTCCTCCTCCTCGATGGGGATTCCTGAATGAACAGGCATAGGTATTTGTAGAGTTCAAGTAATTTCCCATGCATCATCCTAGCATTAAATGAGAAAATATTAGTATGGATACAAAAGACAAAGAGTTTAATATGAAAATGGGTCCCTCAGGACTTTGATTTAGATCTTAATTTGAGGTCAGGTAAGATCTTATTTACATTGCCATTGTTGTGTAAAAGAAAACAGGGACAGTGTTCCTGTAAGATAAACTGATTCTATCTGAAGGCAAAGAATAACATGATAGAGAGCAATGAGATTGATGACCAAACGCATCCTCGTTTCTTTGCTTTAATAGTGTTGCTTTAACGGCACTAACCATTGTCATTCTTTCCTATGAAGGGCATTTGATTCACACACAAGTCTTGCACAGAACAGGTCCTTAGTGCAGCATGTAACTGGCCAGAGTTGACAACGATTCAGAAAACTGAAGTCCTTCTAGAAAATTTTAAACCTGAATGACAACTGAAGGACAGCTTGTTATCTGTGTCCAATTTCTAGCTATGGAACCCATCCCACACACAGAGTGACAATATGAGACTCTGCTCATACCACAGTGCAGGCGCAGCTCATTATGGAAGTCATACAGCTCCTCCTGGATATCCTCTGGACACGGGCAATCCTCGCCCATGCTGAAATTCAGCAACATATTAATCTGGAAATGAGAAAAATTACAGAGCTAGCATCTGTTGGCTACTAAGACAACAGCAGCAAAACTCATGTCATCAGTGGTTCTGCTAAGTATACGACCCCGGACCCTATGCCATCTAAGTGTCACACAAGACGATTTCTTCTTTGGGACCGAAAATCCAAAAATAGCATCAAAGTGCTGAATTACATGGCAAAAACAGGGCTGGTGTAATTATTGGGACAGGCGTAGACTAAACCGTGGCTATACAAGCTTTCTCCAGCCGTAGGGCTGGAACTTCACGGTCCCTAAGGCACAACCTTTTGTACAAACAATAAACATACCAAGTAACTCGATGAAAAACCTAGGCAATCTCATTAAAGTAACATCAATCGATCACAGGCTCATAGATGTGTCCCTCATCCATGTCAACACACATTTACATATAAATAATGCTCCTTATGAGTGCAATATTTGCTGCAAATCCTAGAGCTCCAGAACCACTGCAACAATGTTACGGTGGCGCAGATCGTGACAGCGATTCTCGGTTGCGGCCATAACAAACGACACATCGAAGCGTAAATGAAACAGCAGCTACAAATATGAGACGGCAAAAAAAAAAAAACTTAAAGACCGCGAAACTGTCAGAATCGGAGAACAGTACACCGGCAGCTGCATGTTTTTCTCTTTGCAGTATTTCTGTAGGTTCCCACCTGCTCCTGGGGAGGCGAGCGGAACTCTTTCGTCTTCTTGGCGGTGACGGCAGCAGACATGTTGAGGGCCTGCATCAGCTCGTTGTATCGGAACTTCTGGTTGTACTGAAGCTTGGAGACAAAGCTGTCTGAGAAAGACACGATGGCTTCGATGCGGTGCCTCAGCTCGCAGTCGCAGAAGTAGTGGAGGAGTTCGCACATCTAGGGCACAGACACACTTATGGGATTAGTATCGGTGCTAAACCACCTGAAGAAAGCCACAAATGGGAGAAGGAAATCCATGCAGAATTATGACATTTTTATTTGTGTGATAAGAGGAATTGGATGGAAATTATTTAATTCACTAATAATACACACACATGGATGTATATGAGTGTATGTATATATAATGTACACTGACATGTATAAAATTCTGGTGCTCTGTACCTGTCGTTTGACAGACTCAGGCAGTCTCTTTTCGAGCAGGCCCTTAATTGGCTGCCTAGCATCCTTGGCCTCCTCCTCCCCTGCTTCCACGGCCTTTTCCTCATTGCTAGTCACCTCCTCCTTCTTGGTGGCCTCTTCTGGTTCGTCCTCCTTGGAGTCACCAAAGACATTGGGGTCAATAAGGAGCAGAATCGTGTGCACGTCCCCACTGGCCAGCACACCCATAGTGAGCAGTGTGCCGATCAGCTTGAGGATGGGCACAAACTGGTACTCCACGCTGCCTCCCACTGGGTCACGGATGTGGTGGCCGCCGCCCTGAACGGCCTCCGTCAGCATGCTGATGGCCTTCTCCTTGAGCGCGTCCAGCGGGATCTGCGGGCTATAGAGGTGCTGCTCCCGCTTGGTGGTGATGAAGCAGGGTGGCACAAAGTTGAGCCGGGGCTTGAGTGAGGTACTGAGGCCCACGCCGGGAGGTGAGTGGATCTTGGATTCGTCGCGGAAGAGGCGGATGCTGCGTGTCTCGTCGGTCACGGGGATGATGAACTCGTTATTCATCATGAGGCGGGCCTCCTTTGCCGTCTCCAGGTGAATGCTGACGAGCACGTCATAAAAGCCTTCTCGCAACATACCGGACAGATACTGGTTATCGATGGTGTATAGCAGCTGGGACTGGTCAAGGTGGCTGCACAGGGCGTGTGCCACCCGAGTGTTCCCCAGGGCACAGAGGGCGCAGTAGAGATTAAGCGTGTGGTAGTGGAACTTCCTCAGATCCTCCTGTTCTGAGAGTTCCATTATGTCCACACACCTGGGGACAAGAGGGAGACTTTTCATTATGGGGATATGCAAGACGATGCACCTGAACGGCTTGAGCTGTACAGGTTCTCATGTGAGTGTTTGTCTGATTCACTTGGAGCAGACAGCTGTGTGTGCATGTTACAGACTGAGTGTGTGGGTGCACCCGTGTCCTGACCTGTTCTCCTCGGGGATGTGCACAGCCAGCATCTGTAGGGGCTCCAGGCACTGCACCACCCAGCCATGCCGCTCGCTCACCCTGGCAGTCTCCACCTTCAGGAAGGTGTTGGGCATCCGGCTCCACAGTACAGAGATGATGGTCTGTACGTCCAGACGGGGCGGGCACTGTGGCACCGGGTTTTTGTGCTCGCTCTTAAAGATGGCAGATGACAGGGGCATGGCATTCTGCAGGAAGCGCAAGGTCATAGATTAAAATGCTGCAAAAACGCACCTAGAAAACGTCTCGAGCCGATGCTTAACAATCCAAGACCAACAAACCTTTATCTTTGTCAGCTCAAACTGAAACAGATTGGGACTTGTGGGTTGCACAAACACTGCTGGGAACAGCTTTGTGTTGGGCTCAACCTGAGCATGAGACAGGGAACAGGGAGCTTCCATTACACATTTATCTGTAAACTCCTCCACATAAAAAAAGCAATGGGATGCTGCAGTTTAGCATCAGGATGACAAACATGCGGAGGGTAGTTGTGTACAGTGCCGCATGGAGCTGTGCTCTGAATACTCCGAGTTGCATTTATCTGCAGTGCCACTGTCCCCCCAGTTGCAATTTTGTCACCTTGTCCACAGTGCAGTAGCTGGCATGTATATTACAGAGAAGGACGAAGCAGCACTAGTGGCAGTTTTGACAGACCCTGCTCAGGCTTCATCTTATCGGAAGAGGCCGCTGAACCATGTCACCCAGCTTTCCATTCTGACAAGGTGTTAGAAATGGAAGCCTATATGAGAGGCCCAGGACAAGGGGATAGCTGACTGAAGGGGAAGCCCAGTCACTAGGCTTCATGTGCGCAACAGTGATCTGTGTATCTCTGCGAAATGTACCCACGTAGGAAGTATGTAGCTGAAAAAAGAGCTTTTTAGACCATGTTTTTGCTCCTTCCCAGCTCCCTAGCAGAGAGTCCACATTTTTACTCCCTCCCACCTCCCAGCAGGCAAAAATGAGGACTTTCTGGGGGGTCTCCGAGGACCGGGTTGGGAAACACTGTTCTCGACAATATAATATATTTCTAGGCTGTTTTCCAGGAAGGAACTTGGAAGCATGTTCATCTCTGACATGTGGTCCTTTATAGTGATTGTTCCTGGCTTTTTAAACAAAGTCAGCAATCATGATAAACAGTCTGCAAAAGGAGTGCAGTAAACAGGACATAGCTGGGTCTCTCCTGCTAAGGAGTCTTGCACATGCATTCGCTCAAACTCTTTTTATAACACATCCACTGTTTGCCTACATGTTCCTGTGGTCTTGAACCATTCGATGGTAGGTACCTGGTAGGAGGTAGTCAGCTCCTTGCCATTAGCAGAGAAAGACACAAGGCCAGTGGCCAGGTCGATGAGGCACCCGACCTCCAAGTCCACGTTGCTGCGGCCAGAGGAGGGGCCCGTGCTGGCGATGTCTCCTCCCCACACCATGTAGCAGTTGCTCCTCTTAATGCTACGCAAGAAAGGACACAAAATTGGCAAATTAACTCAAACATTTAATTACACCTAAAGGAAAAGGCAGCATGAAGCTAATTTTAAGCAGCATTGATTCAGCGCACATACCTTTCGTGGACCCGCCCTCTCTCATCTCCCAGAGTAACAGTGACTGTTCGGTTCTTGCTGAGGCTGAAGTTGTTGCTATAGTAATGGTAGTCAGGAGTGACCCAACCCACCCACACACAGGAGGGGTCCTGACCCGCGAAAACCCGCACAGAGTGATAGTACTGCGAAACAGAACACAGGCAGGTTACCTACAGCACCTGCTGCTTTTACCGAAATTACAACGTCGTTTTTACATACCATCGTGATGCTACTGTAATCTGTCCTCCTTCCATCTTCCTGGTGTTTCTGGGCTTTGCCAGCATGTCTGCAAATCAAGATGATAAGGAAACATAATTTTCTAGCACTTACGGCCAAAATAATAATACAAAAAAGGTAGAAGCAATGTACCAGCTACTAAGATCAAGTATCTTAGTAACTTCCAGCGGCTCTGAGGGGCTCTGGGGTGGGAGATTCACACCTGTGTTTGGCTTTCTGAGACTCATCCTCAAGCACCCCATTTATGTCAATAGAGGGACTGCTCCGAAAGGTGGGATGGAACTCCACTGGCATGCTCAGCCGGCAAAACACCATATCGGCATTGCTGTTCTGGCTCCCGAAGGTCTTGTGGGTCACTTTGAGACACGGCGGACTGTCAATGGTGCCATCAATTCTGGTCACCTGCATACATCCAGCATTCAGCAGACAGCATGGGGGCCCCCATCGGTTCCACACACAGCAGTCGAGATCAGAACTGAAATTCCTAGCTGCATCTTCACTATAGGATTGCAGAACATGAGATGAATGCAAATAACTGCTTCTATCACCTTCTGGCTCTATGATAACCATGGTCTACAATGTGTATGCTTGCACGTCTGGTGAGTGCGATTCCTATAATGACTTGCCTCTATATGGTTGTGGTGTTTTGGCACATTGACGAAGGTAGGTAGACGTTTACTGAACCACATAGTAACTTCCCGGTTCATGTTAACGGCGAAAGGCTCAAAGCCCTCCTGAAGACCACACATGGTGTAGTATTTGAAGGTGCTGGCGTCCTTTCCAAGGTTCATGCGACCGATCTCAGAGAGACCCAGGCTACATACTGGGATGAAGCCTAGAGAGAGATAGGTGAAGACACTATACTGGCAAAGCAAACATTCTTTATGGAACAGTCTGCATCAAGAACTGTTAGGCCTGCATGGCATGGCTTCCTCGGCAAAAAACAGCACTCACCATCCTCAGTCTCAAAATCTGTGAAGCATAGTTCGGAGCCCTTATTGGTGATGAGGATCTCTCCATTCAGGGTGAAGATCATAGATTTATCCTCCATATTGATCATGCAGCCGACTACATCGCCCGCGTGCCAGGTACGACCAAAAAAGCGGCTGCCCATATGCAATCGGTGACCCTGAAAATGTCACATGGCTTCAGCTTCAAAATACACATAAAAAAACACTTGAGAAAAATATTTCTCAAACAACAGAATGTAATAAGCTAACAAAAACAGGAGTTGCATGGACTGCATTCAAATACAGATATTCCATGCATTTAGCAGGCAAATGTGACAAAGTGGGGCTTTTACCTTGTACCCATCGAAAACAAATGCCTGGTCATCCATGCCCAGATCTACGTCAGGCCTGCATCCTGGTCGGGCCCAACCTACACGCATGTCTCCCCCGGTGACAGCCTCAAATTCAAAATACCACTTCCCTGTTTTCACAGCATATGTCTGCTCCACACGGAAAAAGCGGATCTTGTCAATACTCAGCCTCTCACTGACATGGCCGGCTTGAGAGAAAGAGAGAAAGTCTTACCTATATAGATGTACTCCATAAATATGAAAAGACATTTTTCAAAAAAACAAACTATACATTGCCTAAAGCCCCTGAAATACAAAAAGGAGATAAAACTATTCTGATCCAACACCGAATACAACAGCCCACACTCAACTCTACAGAGTAACAACAACAAGGAAGATGTCATTTTACATTTAATCACCCCATAGCCTCACAGAACAGAGCAGATCAACTCACCACTCTCTTGGTCTGGAGGTTCAATACTGTATCCATATCCAATCAGCGTTCTGATAGCCTCACGGAGGCTGTCCCTGTTCGACTTCTTTGTGCGCTCATCTAATAAAGCATATGGCACCAGGCGAGGATTGCGTTTGCTCTTCAAATCCTTCACAAAACAAAGACATCTTTCAATTTCCAGCCTCTTTTGCTTCAGTGCCTTGGTTACCCATGTGTGCTTAAGTCCTGGTGGTTATGAGTGAGCTGACAGTCCCTTCGGCATAAATGAATACTTAATTGGTTGTTTCCTTCATTGGTGCACCCATGTGAAATTACGGTTTAATGCTCAGTTTGTGAAAGCAAAGAACAAAAATTATGAATCAATGTGATATATGAGTGTATTTTTCTAATATACAACAAACAGGTTAAACTGTTAGAAATGGTATTTTCAAAACATCCAGATAAAAGGGTGTCATTTTTTTCATTACATATGGTTGCTTATGTTGAATCTGTTATTCCAGGATATTTCGCTATCAGATTCTCTTTGAAATAAATCATCACCATGAGCCTCGGTTCTTTTCACATCCCAACTGTCACGCACAGCTTGGCAGGATAATTAATGTGCTGCTTAGCAGGCCATCACCTGCTGAATGCCATAGGTCCATCCTTGCTTGATTCTGTCCTTCGCCCAAACATTGTGCGCATTCTCAGCCAGCTTATCGACCAGGATTTCCTGAGCAGGTGTCAGCTTTACGTCCGAAAGCTCCAGCGGTGTGGGTTTATAACCATTGGACATCATGTAGCTGCAAGAGAGACCAAGTGATCAGATGACAAAGTATTATCTGGACAAATGGTCTATAATAAGCTTTAAAGAATCCCATCCCTTGTAATGTGTACATAAATGCACAATTCGCTGATATATAAACTCTGGTACGTTTCTTTTTACCTAGCTGGGTGGGACTAGACTATAAACAGTCCGGTTTAGACTCTTACTTCTTGGGAAGCTTCATTTTTTTCAGATCATCTTCTGCGTTGACATTGACATGGACAACATGGCAGCCCAATGCCAACAAGGTCCTGAAAAAAAATAATGCAATCAGGGTGGAACAGTGGCCTTGGAGGTTTCAATACCACCCACTGTGTAAAGGTTTCCTTGAGGCCCGGTCTTAATCTATCGCAGTCCACGCTGTTGGGTGAGCTGGATTCTCTATGCTGCCCATAGTGTTTGTGCCCTGCCATGGCGTGGCATCTCATTCAGTGTTTCCCTTTAAAACATAAGAAATTTACAAACGAGAGGAAGCCATTTGGCCCGTCAAGCTCATTTAAGGAGAACTCAACTAATAGCTCAGAGTTGTTAAAATCTTATCTAGTTCTGATTTAAAGGAATCCGATGTTTTAGATTGTGCTACACTAGCAGGAAGACTATTCCATACTCCAACCAACCACTGTGTAAAGAAGTGATTCCTCGGATTCATTTTAAAATGTTCTCCTGCTAATTTCCACTTATGGACACGAGTTCTAGTATTTAAATTAATATTGAAATAGCCATTTGGCCGAACAGCATCAGAACCTGTTAGAATCTTATGTACCTGGATCATGTCCCCCCCTTAGTCTCCTTTGCTCGAAGCTAAACAGATTCAGCTCAGCTAACCTCTCCTCATAAGACATTCCTCTATGACCAGGAATCATTCTCATCGCCCTACGTTGCACTCTTTCCAAGGCAGCAATGTCCTTCTTAAGATATGGTGACCAAACCTGCACACAATATTCTAGGTGGGGTCTTACCAAGGAATTATATAATCGTAGCATCACCTCCCTTGACTTAAACCCCACACACCTAGAGATGTAACCCAACATCCTATTGGCCTATTTTATTGCTTCCCCACACTAGGGAGAGTGAGACATGGAAGCATCAACATACACACCGAGGTCTTTCTCGTAATCAACTACCTTAATTTCTGTGGAACCTATAAAATATCTGTACTTGATGTTTCTGCTCCCAGCATAGATTACCTTACATTTATCTATGTTAAACTTCATCTGCCAGGTATCAGCCCAGTCGCTAATTAAATCCAGATCCTGTTGTAGCCTCTCTGCTGCTAGATCAGAATCTGCTACACCACCCAGCTTGGTGTCATCTGCAAATTTAACCAGTTTACTGTACGTATTGTTGTCAATATCATTAATGTAAATTAGGAATAATAGTGGTCCTAAAATTGAACCCTGCAGTACCCCACTATGAATGCAGGCCCACTGTGACATTGTGCCTCTAAAAACAATTCGCTGCTTCCTGTCTGTTAACCAGTTTTTGATCCAAGCTGCTGTAGTTCCTAAAATCCCTGCAGCTTTGAGCTTAAGCAAGAGCCGTTTGTGGGGGACAACATCAAAGGCCTTCTGGAAATCTAAGTAGATCACATCGTAGGCCTTTTGGTGATCAATTTCTCTTGCAGCTTCCTCAAAGAACTCAAGTAGATTAGTTAAACAGGATCTACCTCTGCATTAGGCAATTGTTCAGTCACGATGGCTAATGAATTAGGCCCACCATGGCAGAACTTTCCCTCTCTCTATCCGAGAACTTACTTCAGCGTCTCAGTTGACATCTGCAGGTTGTAATTCTTTTCAGTTTCAGGAAGCTTCGAGAAATCCACCAGGCAAGGATGTTGTCTCTTGTTGTCATCCCGCACCTACAAATAGTACAAGCCCTCATTCATGTACACCATAACACAAAACCGTCCACTGTCAGCAGAAGATGGACTCCAATTTCCTCTTTTTGCAAACCAACACTCTTTATAATTCATTTAGATAACCATGTTAACTGTCACTACCAACGTTCAGGGTTTTGTAGTAGGAGTGTAATGGTACACGTATTTGTACCGAAAATTTTCGGTATGGGTCTTTTGGTTCGGTACGTATATGTGCTTAATGTAGAAAATGCAGAACCATTGTGTGATTCCCCCGACAAACTTTCATAAAGGGGCGGATGAAGCCACACCACTACGCATGCGTGCATGTCCTAATGTGAAGCTGGACGTTGTTACTGTGAGTATAGCACTGGTATTTTTTTAAATACTGCACCATAATGGTTATTGATTTCGTTATGCTTTGTATATTTTGAGACAATATTTGTGTTGCACAGTTGTAATATGAAGCTGAAAGCTGCTAATGTGAATACAGTACAGATCAAGTACAGTTAATTTTCTAAATGTGCACCATAATGGATATTTATTTTGATTTACTTGAGAGAATTTTTATTTTTATTTATTTTTAAGTAAATGTTTGTTTTTTATTAGTAGGTTGCACCAGTATTGACAGAGACTTTTTATTTAAGAAAGACAGTCATACTTTTTTCAGTAAACCACTGTTTAATAAAGAAAAAAGAAGAAATTTATGTTTTGATTCTTTTACCCCTGCTGTACCGAGGTACATACCGAACCGTGATTTTGTGTACTGTTACACCCCTAATATTTAGGCTTTTGAGCAAAGTCTTTCTTTGCTTTCAAACTCAGCAACATAAACATCCATATTAATGTTACTGAACATTAAGCAAATTACTCTTAATTATCATTACACAAAAAAATATTATCCCATGACTAGGGCTGGGTACCGAACTTGCACACTTTTGTGGTACTGACTGAAATGATCCAATCCCATGGAGGATCGAAAAATTTATTTTATTTCGGTGCCAAATTCTGATATCCAAACAGTAAATCTCAGCGCCTGTGAGCTAATAAGCCTGCAGCATATATCGTGTAAAGATCTAGTTGCTGGTGATTGGCTGTCTAACATCACGTTATGCCTGCGTCTCCAGCCGGTGCCGGTGGTGAAATGTGCTAGTCCTTATTAGCGGGATATGGTTACATTGGGTTATATTCTGTGGGAAATGAACGATGGATCTGCTGATTTATTTATGAATTATACACATCTTACGGGTCGTATGCGTAAAATCAGGGCTCTCAGGTCACGCATTGACCGTGAGACACGCACATTTCAACCAGTTCACATGCTCACACGCCACACCTCGTGTTTCTCACGCTGAGACGTAAGGGATGGCGTCTCCAAGATGTCCCGTTATATAGAATTAAACGACAAGCCGCAGGTATACGGAGTTTTCCGCTGAGTTCATAGCTGTCCCGATCGAATCAGACAGAGTTATTAGTTATTACCAGGCAATCAGAAAATAGCAGTTGTTGTTTCCGGGTAGATTCCAAAATAAGTTATAAGTGATCCCGCTGAAAGCTCGTTATTACATGGATGCACATACACGGAGTGCAGGCATGGCGGAAGTGGCAGAGTAAGATCCGATCAAAGCGGTAGGCAGGGCTCTAAAGTGTCACGCACTGACCGTGAGACACGCTGCATCCCTAACAGAAGTAATTGCACTCCGAACATTTAATGAAACTGGAGAGCCCGGGTAAAATATAAATAAAAGGCTGTGTCCTATTATGATCGTGATCAATATCCCCACTAGCTAACCAATAACTTAATAAAAACGATTTGTTCAAATAAAAGATTGTCGCTGTAATGTTTAATGTATTCTTCTTCTTCTTGAAATTGATTTTAAAACATATTGGTATCGAAAAAAAGCATTGTTCAGGAATCGGTATCGAAATCAAGGTATCGTACTTGTACTGGTATCGAAAAATTTTGAACGGTGCCCAGCCCTACCCATGACCCTGAACAGGATAAGCATTTGAAGGTCGAATGAAAGGATGGACAGTTAATATTATGCCTACACACACAAACACGGTAAGAATATTATTCTTTACAAGCCTAATTGAAACTACTCTAGTGGACATGACATGGATGCATGCGAGCTGGTTTTCTTGGTGAATGATATGTAAGCAAACAGCTCATATTGCCAAGTCAGGATTAAAACTATTTGTATTCTGTGTTTTATACTGCAGCGTATTGGAAAATGATCCATTCGTACACCAGTCTGAAACTGCTCCAGTGTCAGATCAATACTGGCCAAGAAAACACACCACAAATATGCTCAGTGCTGTAAGGCGTCTCAGGTGTGTAGCAGTTTGTACTAACTGAATGAACACCAATTGCCTGGGATAATTCCACAAAAGAAGTGCAACTTGTAGTGTTCATAATAGACAGCTGCCCCAGGCCCATTAGAGGGCCTGTACATCATCATCTTCTCACTTAAAACTACACCTGACAAGTCAGCTTCCCTCTTTGCTTTCTAGTGCTTGAACAAGAGAAACACATTCTGTGAGAGTGGTGGCACTGCGGCGTAACTTGTTAACGGTGCTGGTGGAGAATGTATTCATGCATAAATGCACTTCATTTAAATAATTCACACTGCAGCTCTGGTTTGGCAATGCAGAGGACACTGTGTGCGCAGGGCACTCTGGGGTACACAGATGCTCACTATTACCAAGTGCAATTAGGCCCTTGGGTTTCTCTGAGTCTAACTGTGTTAGTAGAGAACAAGGTACAGGTATCACGCAAAACATGGAAATCATCAATAGCTAATGGTGACCTCAAGGAAACAGAGTGGATAATACAACAGCAGTAAATGAAGGAGATGAGAAATCACAAAATTCAAAGATATCACCTTTAGGAAAAAAGTCCCACACACATCATGTAGATCTCCTCTACAAGGCCTACACCAGCACTTCTATGGGCTAAGAAGGTCTCATTAAAAGGGGAAATCGAATCAATTCTGCAATAGCTGTGGCTCCAAAATAATGTTTTAATGAACACAAAGTATGACCTTAACATAATAGATATCTTCCCTTCCAAAGCAGTTGCCTATTAAAATCTTGGAAGTCAGGAAGCTTTACAGATGGAGCGATTCGTCATAGAGGACTACGCTGAGAAAAGGGGCGGAGGGCACACAGTGCAGAAAAGCTGATCTACTGCGGCATGGCCCTTTTTGGCCAGATTTTCTCTTTTCTCATAATCAGACAGCACATGGCCCCGTACTTCTGGCTTGTAATAAACTGGACTTTTTTAAAATTTAGCTGTAGCCAGAATGGTTGTTAAGAGACTGATCTGATGGGGAAAAGGATAACTGAATTATTACAACAAGGAAAACAGCTGGGAATGGGACCAAACTTATTACAGCGGAACACGGATGAAGACATGACTGACTTTGGTTATACTGTATACCACCTCGCCAGACCATGATATCCTTGATTTTGATTGCTGTTAACCTTTTGTTTCCAGTCTTGTCCTCTGTTGATTATTCATGAGGTTAGGTACACCAGTCTATTGTGTAATAGATGTTAAAAAAATGGAGGTATGGCAACTACAAGCAAACTAATGCAGCATTTCTATAAACAACTGATGACAATGGCTCAATGGAAAACAATCTTATTTTATTTCCACTTACCCTCTGTTTAATTCGAACCGCAATTTATAAAAGAGAAAGCAAAATGATGTAGAGGCTATTTTTATTTTTTAAACTTCAAAGGTGAAAAAACTATTGGAGATTGGTTAGATGTAAGTTCATGCAGGTCATACTTTAACCCTAACCCTAAAACATACTCTATGTACTCATGTCCTTCAAGCAGTTGCATTTCACATTGACCCTGACACACTAAATCTTTATATACTGTATGAGAATTGATCGCTTCCTCAAATTCCAAACTGTGTTTATGGATTTAGCAACGTGATAAGGTACAATATGTAACTGGTATCCCCAGTATTTTCCCTTTTGTAATAACAATGCTAATACTTAATATGGATTAACTTGCACACAACAGAAGAATATGCAATACTGTTCGTTTTCCACTGGTGTTCATATATAGACCTCATGGGATTTGCCATCCTTATTTCAGATTGTACCTACCTTACCGTAAGACCAGCCAAGCTCGATCTTGTTCATACCCCACAGTTCATGGATGTTTTCTGCCAGTTTGTCCCGAACCTTCTCAAGATGTGGAGGCAGGACGATCTAAGGAAAAAGGAAAGTGACTCCATACCATAGTATTGCTGCTGAAGGCCTCCCATGCACACCATGCAGCAGCAGTATGACTCATACAGACATTGCACATAGAGAGACATGCTAACCTGGCTGGTCTCCACGGGTTTGGGGATGAAGGACGCTTGGGACATAAACTGGGTTGTACCCAGCAGGTCCCTCACACCATCTACATCACGCTTGTACTCCTTCACTGGCTCCACCCGCATCTTCTCCTTGGGCAGCAAGGCCTCATAACATGGCGCGTAACCCAAGGGGGGAAGGAACTTGAAATCACCATGGCGACCCCCCAGCAAGAAACGCACTCTGAAAAGACCAAATCCACTACTGGTCTATCATCAATCGCCGACACTAGATTCCTTTAGCATAACAAATCCCAAAGCACTTGGCATTAACTTCCTTTATGTCTCAGTGATACATCTGCGGTAGCATGAGTGCGAAAATGAAGGCATTCATAAACCCGACACCCCATCCCATTTCCATGAGATGGCTACTGACACCCAGGCACAGGCCTGCTAAAGTAGCACCGTCCCCACCTACACCATCTCAGATACACAGAGATTCTGATGTCCCTCAGCTCTGCACACCAATCAATTATTAAAGACCAGAACATAACCACTACCCATTTCCTGTAGAGTGGGGCCCTCAATGGATCATTTCCTACAGGGTGGGGCCCTCAATGAATCATTTCTTACAGAGTGGGACCCTGAATGGATCATTTCATACAGAGTGGGACCCTGAATGGATAATTTCCTACAGAGTGGGACCCTCAATGGATCATTTCCTACAGGGTGGGGCCCTCAATGGATCATTTCATACAGAGTGGGACCCTCAATTGATCATTTCCTACAGGGTGGGGCCCTCAATGGATAATTTCCTACAGAGTGGGACCCTCAATGGATCATTTCATACAGAGTGGGACCCTCAATTGATCATTTCCTACAGAGTATTAAACCTCCAAATCTGGCTAGCAATACAAAAACCAGAAGATATTCAATGACATACCCCTCGAAGCCATGAGCCCTGGCTAACGTTAACCACACAAGAAGAAGTACGGAGAGCACAGGGCTGATCACAGGTGCCATGTTAGTCAGCTGAAGCTATAAATTCCTTCCGCAGGCATGCCAATCAAATAATCTGAAGTAACCATAGCAACACCTGTGTGCAGAATGTTAGCTTCAGTCTCTATAAATAGCCTGATACTTCTGTTTCTTACTGTGTTCAAAGTAATTCTCTGACATTTAGCTAGAAAGCCAATGCCAGCACACAAACAGATGGAAGGAACATGTGTGCATTAGTGTAGAAAGTGCATCAGTAGCTTTTGCATTTGTGCTTATTAAAATGTGTTTGTCCTTGTGTAGGAGAGAAACAGAAATTTTTATTTTTAAGAAGTTAAAAAAATCCTGTGAGCTTGCTTAAGCGTTCATTCTTGTCTTTGGCCGATCATGTGCTCAAGGAGTGTAAAGTGGGTGCACATACTTGACCCCAGCAGAGAAGCTGACGACAGGGAAGAAGAGGCCGTCTGTGTTGAAGTTCTCAAACATGCCCTGAACGGGCTGTCCATTGATGCGGAAGGAGATGCTGGGGGCACCCAGGTCAAGGCAGCAGCTCACCACGTCATCAGAGGTCAGAAGGTGCTGGTTAATGGAGGCTACCGCCCGTGGAACGCGTCCTGTGACATTCAAATCAAGGGGGGCGTTACGGAACCTGCACCTGCATTACTGAAGCTGATCGGTCCTGAAGAGAAGAATCAAAACTCACCGGACCAGAGGTGCAGTCCATCAAAGCTGTAGGAGTAGAGGTCGTCGCCCACACCATTACCCCCCCAGCCCTCTCCACCCCCAGGGTATGGGGCATACCCTTTGTTGTTGGCCCAGCCAACACGCAAGTGGGACGGCTCACTGGTCAAGAAAGGGTCCACCTGGTCAATCATGAGCTCATAGTACCACTTCTTATACTGGGCCGAACCTTCACTCATACCCAGGAAAATATTGGGCCTCATGCTATAAGGGAAAGGAAAGCCAGAGTGCGGTTACTCTAAGCAAAAATAGCATTTAGCAAAAAGCAAAATGAAACTTTCTTTATGAATATCAATATGTTCTTAAAGGTAAATGAAAGTGAAGATATCTCACGACACAATTTTTACTTACTGTTTTTAAACCTAAAATCATGTCACATAGCAAGATCACACATAACAGGCCCGTTACCTCTGGACGTCATTAACCAATCGCGTCTGGAGAAGCAGATCTCTGTTGGGAAGCAGGTGATCGCAGATGAAGTTCTGATTGGCTCGCACAGCAACCCCATTGCAGACGCACAAAGAACACAGCACATCGAGAATCTGAATCATCCAGAAATGAAAGCACAGTGAGCCAAGGTAGGAAAATGTTAAAACAAATGCTTAACACCCCATGTTTTTCCAAGCCCTATTTTCGCATGACAAATTATTTTTAATTGCAGTGCTTATTCCATTTATAACAGCATTTAACCTCATGTCATTTTTCTCTTGTATGGATGCCCTGTTTTACCCGTGCTGACATTTTTTTTCTCCCAAAATATACCTGGATAATATAACCTTTGCATAAAACGGAGGGGTTTCACTGAAAATAGTGTAAAGTCTGCTATACACATAAGCAAACTGTCCATATCATTATTCATTCCCCACTACTCTCAAGTTGTCAAAATTCTCCAGTCGGCTGAGTGGCGGCGTTTCTAATGCACCAGGCATCTGTTCAACACCTCTGTGCATCACCTTGTGGTTACGCCCATGTTTGTACAGCAGCGAGATGATGGACTTGATGTGCCCTTTCTGGATGATGTTCAGAGCTTCGGGGCTCTCAATCAGGATGCAGTGGAGGACTTCAAGGATTCCTTCAAAAGGCAAAAGAACCATCTTTAACAAAAAAAGATATTTTTTAACCAAAAGATGACTTCCTGAGACTGATAGGCCAGACGAAGTTTCTCTTGTGACCGAGGTGGAAGCAAACACTGTCTCAGACATCTGTCAGCCTTTATCACGAAAATGTTCACATATGTTAGAATCCCAGTTAAAGACCCTATGAATATCACAGAGAAAGCATATCAGCTATAAAAAGCCAGTTGTGTGGCCCAGTCTAGCCAGATTGCTTGGAATGGACCCAGGCTGAGGGACCGGAGGCCACTGCAAAGTCAAACCTGCAAGGCACTGGCACTATTACAGGAGCTAGTGGCCCCACAATTAATCTCTGATTAGCACATCCTCTCTATAGCCTGAAGTGTCAGCAGTTCTCAAACAGACTAAAGCACGGTAATCGGGGATAGTAAGGCAGCACTGGGGGTTTCTAGGCCATTGGTTGGCAGCTCTGCGGCGTACCTGAGGATGACTCCAGTCTCTCAAGCTTGCTGACCAACCAGTCCAGGTTTTGGGAGAACTGGGCACAGTTGTTTCTGTTCCCCTTTATGAGGGCAGCTGAACGTGAATGACAAGAGTTAATTCATATGATATTACTGTGTAGGATATTCTATGTTGGTTTGTCCTTTATGCATACTAATTACCCAGATAATTACTGAGGAAGGCACAGCACTGAGCAAAAGCAAAATAGCAGGGTCACTTAAACCAATGCAAAAGAAGTGTCTTTAAATGTATTAAATGCTGGCTGCATGACAGGAATATAAAATGCGTTAATGCCTGCACAGAAATTTGGTCCGTGAAAAACAATAATCTAAAGTCAGCTCAGTATGAAGGACATCCTCCACAGCACATGTGGGGATGGAGAGCCTTGTATGAGGAATGAGAAACTACACAGGCCCAGAGCAAGTCCATAGAAATCTCTATGTTTGATAAATACTGGTACCACCTGCTCACCTCGTCCAGATATACACCATTAGCACCTCAGACAGGGATTAACTGCTAGTTCACTGGGTGTGTCACTAGTGAGGCTACACAATGGGAAAGTGGGTTAGCTGGTTACTAGTTCTGAAGCAACAACATAAACAGTCCTACCACAATCCTAGAACCAGGCAGTCATGTGACACACTTATGGGCAATATGCTCCGGAGCCACAAACTGGGAATGGAAGGTGTGGATAGAGTGTATGCTGCTATCCCATCTTACCCAACAGCTCATAAAGGAGGTTCAGGATGTCCTTCCAAGCTGTGCCGGCCTCCTCCCCAGCACACTCCCCAAAATGGGCCGCACTGTTATACACACTCAGCCGGTCAATGCAGCTGGACACTAGGGTCAGCATTCCCTGAAACACAAACACTGTCAGCTCGGTGACCTGCTCTGTCCAACGTCAGCTTTAGCTTCCATCACACCCACACCCCTCTGCGCTGGTATAACAGGCATGAGGACAGGCTCTGAGTCATAGAGGATGAATAAAGAGCATTGGGAGAGACAGTGTGATAATCACGGAACTGCTGGTGATTTGCAACATTTAACAAAGTCTCTGTCAATTAACAAAAATGACAAACTGACATATAAACATTCCATGAATATTTTAATGAAATTATAATTATTATATAAATTATTAATCAGGACCAAATTAAATTCAAATCACACCGTAAGGCCAAGGACCAATGAAAAACGATTTCAAGAATGATGTCCTGAGCACACGGACCAACCCGTTACCTAAACATCTTCTTTCCTCAGGCCATTGCTCCTCTAATTAAGGACCCGTGAGAAACTGTCTCATAATCTCACCAGCCACTGTACAAATTTCATACCCTTATAGACTCATTCGCACTATACCCAAACTGTTTGCACATCACATTTATTCACTTTATATTTGCACATTTACTATTTCTTTATTTGTCCACATCCTTGTCACATCATTGCATATCCTTTTCTATTACTTTGTTTTTAATTATATATTTTACTATATATATTTAATGTGAAAAAGACCTATTTTTTGCTTTATTCTATTTACTCTATTTTGTACTTTCATATTTAGATTTTTAGTCGTACGTTTAATTTGCATAAGTCATGACACCACCTAGACCAAAAGAGATTCCTTGTTCTTCTCTGTACTTAGCAAATAAAAAAAGATTGATTATGATTAACTGCTAGTAACTGAAGAAAAGGAATCAAAATTAGAATAATGTAAAAGAATAAATACCGAACTGATATTTGTTACTCTCTGCAGAAAGCTCACAATAATTATAGTAGGTTTAACTGCTATTTTGACCAACCAGGATGCTGAGTGAAACTGGGGCAATAAAACTGTGTTACATTGAATTCTTCAGCATTACAGCTGCAACGGAATGTCTCTGAGGAGGGAGGATCATTTCAAAATTAATGAGCGCAATTTAGGGCCTGGGAGCAGTACGATCAAAGCTGTACTGCTTTGCTGTCAGTCAGAGATTAACATATCACTTGAAAGCGGCTTACAGTTATAAGGCAACACTGTAAATTGAGATTGAGAAAACAAAGAAATCCATTGCTTCTGTAAAATGTCGTCTCTTGTCTGTGACCAATTGTTGCTATTTTAGATAGATGGCCTCTTACTAAAATTGACTGAACCAATACAGGGAGCACAGGCGGTTTCCCTTTGAATGTCAACCAAATATAGTCGGCCCTGATTATGCATCCTGGGCATGTTGCATCTGCCCACATGTAAGGTGCTTTCCGTATGTACAGAATAATGCACAACTCCATCTGCATTTCTCACTTCCTCGGTACGGCCAGACGTACTTCCTGTTTGAAGAGGTTCTGCCGGTTCTTGAGTGAGCGGAGCTTGCTCTGTTTTTCCTCGTGCTCCAGCTCAGCATCGGGCAACTGGAAGTAGGTGATGAGGTCATTCAGAGTCTGCAGGACCTCCTCAATCGGCAGGGCGACAGCCACACGGTTCTTTCCACTCAAACTGTCCAAGTCTCTGAGGGAGAGAGTGAGAAAATGAGAAAAGACAATGACGATGTCTCCACGCATTGGACTAGGGTATAACTGGAATAACAATGGCAATTATGACAGGAATGAGGCAAGACTTTCAAGAGCTGCGTGAAATTCCCGTTTGTAAGGCATCCGTGTTGCGTGGATGGTGGTGGGGTCAAGTGGAAAGCTTTCGATGAGCAAGGAACGGCAAATCAGCATAACCAAAGACATTCACAATGTGACCGTGACAAAGCATAGTTTCTTAAATACCCTTGAGTAAATTTCTGCTGAAGTGTTCGTTTCTGTCAACGGGATAAAAATACGCCCTGTCACATCATGGGGCAAGGTGGAGATTTGGGGGGTGGTGTATGTTCTGATCCAGGCATGATGCCAGAGACGGCAGAGCCACTGAGTTTTCTGGCGATAGAACATGGTGCGTAGAGGAGAGTGGCAGAGCATTAGCCTTCTGGGAGGCTGAGTCATAGTCACGGGGGGGGGGGGTGGCGCTAGCCAGGCTGGGGGGTGGAGAGGGAGAAGGAGAGAGAGCGCGGGGGAGCAGAGATTTCCCTAGTGCCGCTGACAGCCGCACCGACTGGGCGGGGCGGCT
>JAODJX010000027.1:231698-243953 GCA_026776945.1 Isichthys henryi | reverse complement strand
ATCAGAGTTAGATAAGATTTTAACAACTCTGAGCTATTAGTGAAGTTCTCCCCAAACGAGCTTGATGGGCCGAATGGCCTCCTCGCGTTTGTAAATTTCAAATGTTCTTATGCAAGTTAACAGTAAAGGAATGGCATGGATGGATTGGGCTCTACCTAAGGAACAGTATAACCAGTATAACCATTAAAAAGCGATGCTGGCTATGTCTCTGCCTACCTGATGAAGTGGTTAAAGAGCCTGGTGGTGTTGCGGATGATACGAGCTGCTCTGGACTCCTCATGCTGGCAGCGCTGGAGGGTCAACCCATCGTCCATGTGACCCTCTGAGTGGAGGCAGGCCTGCACAAGGATTGACGTTGATGGTTCAAACCAGCACTGATTTTCCATCAGCGGAGTGTCACAAAAGCGCATGCGACCGCACTCCTTGAAGACCTGTGCAATCTGACCCATCATCCCAGTAGGATTTTCCATTTATTATTAATAAGCTCCTGTTCAAATGCTGTGGACGCATTCAACGTGAGGCATTTCTTCACAGTGCACTCAAAATTGCTCACCCTTCTCTTGAGTGGTCCCAGGCGAGCAGATTTCACATCTGGAGCCTGGTAGGACAGCCACAGCCCCGTGGCCACATGCATGACGAAGCAGATCGAGTCCCCATACTTTATCTCCGGCGCCCCCATTCCTTCAATGTCACGTTTTGGGCTGGACTCCACCTTTTCCTGATAGGGGGAGACAGACAAACAAATGAAAAATGCCTAGCACTGCTACACCTTACTGCGGACAACTTACTCTACAAAGAGCAAGTCGAGGGAGGAGTATGAGACAAATTCCCCACGGGGATCAATAAAGTGATTATTATTATTATTATTATTATTATTATTATTCATCCA
Organism: Isichthys henryi; assembly: GCA_026776945.1. NCBI lineage: Eukaryota > Metazoa > Chordata > Actinopteri > Osteoglossiformes > Mormyridae > Isichthys > Isichthys henryi. The sequence continues at coordinate 243,064 of JAODJX010000027.1, read as the reverse complement.
TTGTCTATTATTGTTATCATAACCTTGGTTCAGGTCCGCCATATTGGAGTTCATGTTACGGAAACTTTATTCATAACACTGTTCTCAAGCCCTGCATATGTATTAGCAAGCCTCACAGTTGTGCCAGTCCTCAGGGACCTTAGCGGACATTGGTTGGCCCAACCATCTGGAGTCGTTTGGATTCTGTGCATAGGAAAATGTCTCCAGGGTCTTGTGAGGCTTCTGGACAGAACTGACCTTGGAGGGTCTGAAGCAGAAGGCAGTGGAGGCCGTGTCAGACTTTTCCCGGTCCTGCAAGACCAACCCCCTGTCCTCTGTCAGCGCCAGGTAGTGGCCCGTGGTGAGGTGTCGAAGGCGAAATGGCTGGCCCCAGCGGATGTGACTCCCACTCCAACTGACAAAGACAACACACCATGCAGCATGCAAGCACGCACGCACATCACACACACATACATACACACACATATATGAACACCACAGTCAATTATAAACATGAACATATCAACTATTACTCAGTCCAACTTACGTAGGGAGGTTGGCCTCTAATCACAGCTGGTGTTGAAACTCAAGATCAAATCAAAATCTTTGTGCCAGATCTGACCTCAGCCCCAGAAGACTAGCCTCTCACAGACTAGCTGGCTTATCATACACCTCCATCAAAATGGAAATAAAATATCCCACTTCCTTCCTTAGATGCCATACTATGGGGGTAGATGAGCCCACCTGATCCGAAGAGGCTCCAGTCTCCAGAGGGACCTGGCTTTGGCACCTGCTTTACCCGTCTCATAGTTCACAATTCTGTAAAAATAAACAGAAAGGCAGAGCCTATACATTCGACTAGCATTTTAGCTTGAAATGCACTGATGCATTAACCCTGTGGTGGACAGTGACACTTTATTCCATCAATGAGAACACATAAATACACAGAGCACTACACATGAACTGTACATCATCGATGTGAATGGCAGGGCCAGAAGATGAAAAAAATCTTCAATTTTCATGAGCAGCATGTCTGAATGTGTTGTTGATGGACCTGGTCAAAATTTAGCTACTTTAAAAATGTCCCCTCTATTAAATTTCAAGGACATGTCTAAAAGTAATGCAAAAGCTGACAACCAATATTTAATCTGCTGTGTATTTGCCAAAGGCTTCACACTAAAAATAGGCCCCATGACTGAAGAGAAGATGAAGGGTCCTATCACCTCTCAGCCGACTGGCAACACCTCTCCTGGTTCCTACAGCGACCCATTTCTCTGTCTGTGTGCCACTTCCCACTGTTTACTGTCAGGTCCGGTGTAGAACATCTATAGATAGTAGAGCGGCCGTTTCTTTCCCACCTCAGGGACTAAACTCACAAGGAGTCACGGCACCATACTGTCATGCCCCAAGCCTTTTCCTCTCTGGCTTTTTAAAGCAAGCTTGGCCGACCAGCCTCAGGCAGTTTCGGCTCTTCTTCTTTCTTTTCGTGCCAAGGTCTATGGAACACAACCGGCACTGACTACTCGGCCTCCAGACCTACAGAGGGCACTATGATCACATATGGCACCTTGCCAATATGCCTCTGAAACAGATGAAAAACTACAAAACAAGCCATTTTTTTTTCCTTTAATTTTGTATTTAGCTTAGTTTACCAGGGGGTAGCCTAGCTAGGAAATGGACAGAACAGAATACATTAGTCTATCTAATTTGAGTAGAAAATGGTGGTACTTAAGCAAATACTAGGAAAACACATGTTGATAAAAATAGATCAAATGGGACATAACAATGAGCCCTTGTACAAATCAACTGCAGACAAAAAACATACAGTTTATGATCTGATATTCGGATCAATATTAGGACCGATCCAGATCTATTTCATGGATCGGGTATCGGCCATAAATGACTGATCCACTTCCAATTCTTAATTATTTAGTTAAGCATTAACGCTGCCACTCAGTTGTTTCTTGCTATTCTGGGCGTGAGCGCAGTGACTTCCACCTGCTGTGACATCATGCGAATACACTTCATAGTAGGGGAAGCGTGAGAAAATCAGACAAGACGGTGAAGATCTGCAAGTATTTTACGCTTTTAGCAGCAGCTAGCGCCACGACAGTTTGTAATCTTTGTAAAAACAGTTTGTGAAAAAGTTTTGAGAGGCGGGAGTAGCGCACGCGAACGTGCATGGCAATGTGAGTAATATGAAACAAGCAATGGGTGATCTGGGAGTCGCTAGCTTGGGCTGTACTGCGCACTCGCTACAGCCTGTGATACAGGGGTGGCTGCTGTTGTTATGAAGTGCGAGTGACGCTGTTGCCTGCGGGGAAAAAAATTGTGCGGCATTTTAAACATTCGCCACTTGATATACTCACTTGGAAGATATTCACATTGAATTGCAAATGCCTCAAAAACGCTTAAAACAAGATGTACAAATGAGGTGGAACAGTACGTTATGTACATTTCTAGTAGCCTAATTAAAGATTTATTTGGCATAGTTTTTCTCATCTTTATTTACCAGTTTAAAAATATGAATATATAAAGCATTAATAAATTAATGCATTATTAATTATTAATGTATATTTATTATATTGAAATATTAAAGTAAAAAGAGCTCTTACATCGGAATCTGTATCGGCAGTTGTGTATCGGAATCGGATCAGAACTGAAAAAATGTTGATCGGCCCACCATAGTTTGTAGATTAAATCAGATGATAGTGAAGAGATATAAAAAGCCAAATGGTTTGGGAAAGAACTCCCAGAGATGATTATGTATTGTCAGGGCCAAGTCAAGTTTACTGAAGCTTGATTTTTTTTTTTTTTTTTTGAAGGAATGGAGATTGACATCGTGGTTAAAATACTCGAGGCTATAGCCCGGAGTGATCAGGCCTAACGACGCACTTGTGTACTGTTCGGTGACTCACCTCTGCTGCTCTTTACTCTGGTCTGACCCAGGAATGGTGAGGCTCTCATCGTGTCCATGAAACAGACGCATCACATGACCTCCTAGCAAATAGCCTGTCCAAAAACAGACAAAGGTCTCAATTATGATAACACCAAAGCATTCCTTCAAAACCAATGACAAGTGGCAAAAGATTAGATCTGATTTGCCCCTGGGAGTCATTTTAATAGAAATAACTTTTGTAATGGAAACACTTATCACAAAATTTTAATTAAGTACTTTGGAAATACCTTGGAGCAAACTGACTCGGCCCATTTTACATTAACCAAATATACTTCATTTTTTATGATTAGACTTGGATCATACAGTACAAGTCACTGCAATACACATGCTTTTTATAAGTTTAATCACCATGCATTTACTCATCTAAGCTTGAGATGCACAAAAAAAATTAGCTGAGACAGTGAGTGTCACACTTGCCTTCTTCCACGCTGCTTCCCGATCGGGTGGGATGGACGTTCCACAGTGTCTGCATGAAGGAGGCATCCACTTGTATGCTGCCGTTGGAGATGGACAGGTGCTGGGGAAGAGGAGCCATTTAATACCTCCTAAATGTGCAGAGATTTATCTACCCGAATGGCATTTTGCATTAACAGTTGTATCAAACAGCATCATCATTACTTTTAATAAGACATTATTATGGGATAAGACAGTAAAACTACTGGGAATTAAAGGACACCAGCTTTTCCATACTTTTATACAGTGTCAGGTTGAGTGCTGCTGTCACACGAACCACTAAAATGCGTCTCTGGTGCCGGAAAAAGAAGCTGGTCATAATCTGTTACCTAATACACACACTAAGATAAAGAGCTTCACTGCCTTTCTTCCAAGTGTCTGGTAGCCTCATTTGAGGGCAACCAATCACAGGGCTAACCTGAAAAATTAAATGTGTTTAAATCCACACATCTACAGTGGTGACTGTGCATATTTTAACTGTGCCTGACCACAGGAACTAAAAATCAGCTCTACTTATTGGCAGTACCTTGTAACAGAGGCGAACCTACAAACAAGGCAGGTCTCACATGCTAAGGTACACAGTACTAAGCACTAAATAGAGCACGTGGAAAAGTGCCAATTTCTATGTTCATGCATTGTTTACGAAAAACAGAAATTAAAATCCGCCGTCTTTTCTATCTCGAAATGCGGAAGAAAAAAATCCTTCGATCTCTCCTTACATTGCAAAACAGGATCTCAGCACTAATACTAAATTTTGTCAGGGCAAAAAAGGAGGGACGTATACTTACAAGGTACCGCTCTGAGGAGACGCTGACTAGGATGAGGTCGTCACCGATGCGCACCTTCTCACCCTCCGATCTCTGCTTGGAGGCAGGGTGGATTGTCCACCAACAAGCCTCACCTGAGGAAAGAGCTTGTATCAGAGGTTCATACAGCAATGCTGCACACAGAAACCACACAACTTAAACATTGCAATCAGAGGCTATTACCATTCTACCACAATGCTTTATATGACCTACAGAATGACTTTTATGATAAAGCAAGTCTACACTAGATTTCTTAAAAATGACATGGTCTCCCTGAGCACATGAAAGGCCTTCAGACTCACAGAAAATTGAAAAACTAGCACCGGCAAACTTATCTGCCTTTACGATGTCTAGAGAATCGCACCTAACTAACAGAGGATCATTCAGTCATTCACATCATACTAAAGATTACACACACTCTCTATGATGCTAATAATTATTTTGTACCTAGTAAAGCACAGATAGCATTGTAATAACCACATCAGAGCAAATTACCAGTGGAATCTTCTTGAAGTCCCACATCAAAAGACAACTTATCAGTTAGGGACCTAGAAGTCTTCAAACAAGTCAGGTACTGCAAAAGAAAAATTGCTAAATAGTCAAGCTTACAAAAAAATTTGATCTGTAGAACAGATTTTACTGGTTACACAATATAGACACTCCTCATTTAATGACCGAGCTCCATTCCTACAACTAGGTTGTTAAGCAAATTGGTCGATAAGTTAGGAGCCGCCCCTTGCCAATATTTCAAGCATACTGTACTGGTAGTGGGATTGCGTCAGCCATCTTTTGATAGTCTTTTAATGTCACCTTTACACCATTTATAAGAATTTTTGTATATTTATAAATGTTTATACAGCAGTGTTTTGAATATTGTAATTGAATGGAGGAAATCAGCTCTAACATACATTACTTAGATTTCCGTAAATTTGTGTAAATACAGGTAATCATTTGTATTTATTCTGAAAAGAAAAGCTCTAAAGAAAACTCCAGGTTAATAACTGTTTTAATTTGTGATCTCGATGATCAAATTGGTCAACAAAATTTTCCCTGCTTCCATGTCCTCGCTTCCCGCCTCACCGCTGATACTCCGATTATGCATGTTGAATCTCCGACGATGTAAATTTATCGATGGAATTTGTAGTCTTGGAGATTGTGAACTGAGAAAAGGTGATGTGAGATGAGATGCTTGAAGCTGAGACGACTCACTACCATTTCCACGACCAAAAGTTCACTACAGCGTACAATGCCCACTGGTCGGAGAGCTGGTCATAAGTCCGGGCGGTCAGTAACCAGGTAGGTCATTAAGTGAGCAGTGTCTGTACCAAGATACAAAAACAGTACAAGCCTCCTTCTGCTGTGGCATCATAGTCACCATGTGTTCTTACCATCCCGCTAAAAGAGTGGCGAAGGAGGATGGCATGGCCATACAGCAGGGTCCGATGCCCACCTCCTTGCACTGCCTGAAAGACAAACACATCCAGATTAGTCACCCACAAGGAGGGTGGGGAAGGCCGGGCTCTAGGGCTACTGTCCTTTGCCACCAACCCACCTTGCCCCACCTGACCAGCACAACTGAAAGTAGCCAAAGCTACAACCATCCCAAAGTTTCTAGGTGAATGACAACCTCTCACCAAGTCAGATCCAGGTTCAAACCAATGAACGCATGCAACCTCACTCGCATTATTTTGTTAGACTGTTCCTGTTCGTTTGAACGGGAAAAATTTCTTCACAGTACCGAAGAAGAAGGAAATGAAGAGGATAAGAGGGCTCAAAATCCATTTGGTCTGTGTGATTGGGGGTGGGACTAAAAGCATACACAAATACAGCTGAAAGAGTCACTCGGGAATCATACATTAACATTTCACATGCTCTCTGTCTCCCAGTCGCTGCTTTTTCTGTATTTAAAAGAATACTTACTCACCTTCCGGATGAGCCTCTGAGAAGCATCAAATTAGAAGAAAAGAACATGTGTTTATTTTAACATTGCATATAAGATATAAAAAAAATCAAGAGGGGGCATGGGATACTTCTTTATTTAAAGGTGAACATACACCTCCCACATATTCAGGAGACTGTAGGTAGTGTCTTCACAAATATTCTTGTTTCAATGAACAGTTCAGTTGCTATCGGTGGGTGGAGGGGAATCGCCATTGTGCTTGAAAATATTCTTGTAAGGTGGCAATCTCATTAAAGACAACCTGCGGGCTTGTAGCCCTTAGAATGGGGTTTGTTGGCTGCGTGGAAGCGACTCAACAAAAAGGGTCTTAAATCAAAGGCCATAAATAAACAAATAAATGAATAGAATCTTTACTCCAGCTGTTGCTGGAAGATGACATATTGACAGCTGGGGAACAGTGACCTTTCGCTTGGTGGCAGCTCCCCTGGATCTCTGGCCAAGTGGAGCCATTAGATAGTAGGGATTTCCTCCCTGTGACGCAAGATGCTCACCCGACTGCAGGTGAGCAGGGGTACAAAAAAAATATAACTGCATGACCTGGTTTCACTCATCAAAGTCCTTAATGTAAATACATGGAGAGAGGCTTCCCTATTGGTCTTTGGTCTAAAATATATCAACAAATTGCTGATAGATCACATTATCAATGCCATTTTCAAATTCAGAAGAATTTGGGAAAAGTGCTGTGTTTCATTAACGTGAAAATATCAAAGACTTGCGCAAGAATGTAATTCTTAAGAACAGTAAGAGAAAAACAGAAGGAATTTCTTCCACCTCAGGGACCTACGATTCCGGCACAAAAAAAAACACAATCACAAAGACATTTTCAGTTCTGTAACGACAAACCCGCAAATAAAAATTTGACACAGAAAGAAAGAAACTTTCTGGAACCAACAGAGATTCCAGAACATTTCCTCCTCCTCGGTACCCTTGAAATTTTAAATAGTTAGATCACAAAGAGTAATACCGACAAACACATCCATCGTACGCATTCAAACGATCAGAAAAAAATCTTTCCACCATCTCTGTGACAGCCTCAGTCCCATGAGCGGCACAGCTGCTCAGTGTATCAGTTTGCAGCTCTGTGAATAACCCTCCTGAGCATTCATCAGAGCCGTCAATGGGATAATCCATAGGCAGCTTCACAAAACTGCAGGCAAAAACATCAGGGATCTGATATGTACACTTCATATGCCCTCTGAGTCACACAGGGGATTCCATATTTTTTTTAAAGACAGGTTAGTTAGAGGCTTTTAGTTATGGTTCAGAACAGCAACCCCAGCCACTAATGTAGTCTGAAGTTGCAGTACTCCACGGTGCTGAAAAGGGGCTTTTAGCAGTGGCAATAAAATTGGGATGCTTTAAAAACACTGATGGTGTACACCTTTAATTGTCATGATGTGCAACCATATACCAGCTGAACAGCATGTGATGGATCGAAGGGATATGAATGTAATTAGCATGGACTGAAAATACAGAGTGTAGTGGCAGGTGTCAACGCTGACACATTTATCTTTAAACTCCACATGCTCTGTGAGAGGTATGACGATGTGTGTAATGTTGCTTGACACACTCACTTTAACAGTGCAGGGGGTGCTTCAAATATTTCATTAAGCACCATTTCCTCCCATCTGTAAGTATCACAGGAGCTCCTATCTACATCGGATACCACTTGTCATGTTACTGAATGCCTCTACAAGAGAAACTGAAATGTGTTTCAAGATCGAATCCACTGATGGGTGCATGTATGCAAATCATTCCTTTTAGTTTATGCACGACTCTTACCAATAATGCCTCATCTGCTATTAACCCCAGCACCAAGGAGACTCGTAAAATAAACACCATTTGTGGGAATAATGGAGGAAAATAAAAAAAAAAAATATGTTGGATTGTTACAAAATAAAAAGAGAGCATTTGCATGCACTTGATATATCAAAATGAGCCGTGGACATACCCATTGATCCATGTCACGTGGCTAACAACATGGGAAGGGGTGGGGGGGCAGGTTTGGAATAATACAGCACAGACAAATGAAAGCATTACTGCCTGATTGCGGCCAATGAAGGCAAGCATGTCACAAACTGGGCACAGTTCACTCCCATGAAATGTCCAGTTAACCAATGACTTTAAGGACAATTCAGAAGAGCAGCAAAGATGCTCAATGTACATTTAGCAGTACAGCCACAGTTTCACGCCTCCGCTATCCTTTCAGCAGTATCTTACTTTTATGAGAAGCAACAATGAAACTGGAAAAGGAAAAAAAAAACTACTTCACTGTTTACCATCCAATTCAAACTAGCGAACATACCACCAATTATTTTTTTACTCGATTGAATTTCATATAAGATGAGATATATTTAATTGATCCCAGGGGGAAATTCTGATGCACACAGCAGCAAGACACAGACAGTGCGCAGACACAAACATATAGTGCAAACAGAAAAGCCTGACAGTTTACTAATAAAGACGGTACTGCGCAAGCTCTGCCCTTATGCTGAATATACACATTCTGCCTGACATATTAATACAGGGCTCTACAGTCAATTCCTCATGGCTGGAATGCAGCACTACAAGCCTATACAATTTCAAAAGGAAGGTCTTACTATATTAGGGCTGCTAGTGTTGCACTGTTCAGCACTTACATGACAGAAATACTATAAAAGCTTCAGAAAAAATGAAATTATTTCATAAAATGCATTAATACATTTCACTTAATACATAGAGCTTCTGTTTCTAACACTGGCAGTTGCTCCCAGAGCCATTAATCAATCAAGGTCAAGAACCCAAATAAAGTGAAATTACCAAACTGAGCCACCATGATGACAGTTGTTGTGCTGGTTAGACACTGATACTATTTTTATTGCAGGAAATTTATAAAATAGCTCTGTATCCGTCCATGTCTTTTTTGCTTGTATGATAGTGCCACAGGTGAAAGCTCAGGTAGCCGACAACATTCCACTTCGATTTAAAATCCCTTAAAAAAGAGATTACAGTAAATAAATTCCCAAAAAATACTGATTAGCGCAAAATACTTTATTATTCTTATAAAACTGCCATAACTAAAAATGTTATGGTACATTCATAAGAACATAAAAACAAATTATAGTGTAATTTTAAACTGGAAAAGTCTACGTTCACTGTTGCATGCCTGTTATTTTCCTCTATTCTCCTGTTATATTACCTTGGTCAGGGGAGATTTACATGTATTATACGATCCTGTAAACGATTTCAGAATTTACCCAAATCACTGTAGGGCCGTGCATTAACTCTATTTGCACAGTAGATAGCTGATTCCGATCTGGCGGCCTTTGGATTAACAGGTTAAGGGAAACGGTAACATATATTACAATTTACTGCCTCAATGATGGCTATGTTGCTCAGACATTAAGCAAGCAAACCTGCCTTAAGTTTCTCAGCCACAGAATGGAAATCATACAAGCAACAAGTCATGGGTTGGCGTTTTTGAAAAAGATGTTCAGAAGGGATCCCCTGCATTATCATGAGGTTCTCAAATGATCTGTTATTCAAAGAAAGCCTCGGCAGGTATAAAACCCAGACTTCAAAGCCCTGGTTATAACAGAATCTTCTTCTCTGTCTCTGAAAAAAAACTGGCAATAGTACAGAACCAAGTAAATGACGGGGAGAGAGACATTAAATGAGAAACTCCTTAAACTCATTTCAGATGGTAGGATTAAACATTTCAAGTCTTGTTACATAATTATGCATTATTATGGAAATACGAGTGGTAGTTGAACAGATACTGTGCACACGTTTAACACAGCATACAGCAATACTGCGAACACTATGAAGAACACAATTGAAAATCTAAAAAAAAATTACATGTTCACTAACTCTCACACCAGTAATAAAAAATCATGTCGATGCCAATGAATATGTGCTACAACAGGTACACATGATACTTACTCCCTCGCTGTTGTCTCCGGTTTTGGCCAACATCTCCTGCAGGGCACGCACCGACAGGGACTGCTCCAACACAAAGTTACAGATGCACAAATCTGGAGGGACATACTGCAGAAAATGGGACAAAGGAGACTCTCAGTTTGTTCTAAAGTGCAGATGACTTCTGTACATAATTGGATATGAATGGATTTTACACTGATCCCAGAACAGCACTTACACAACAGAGTCATTGTAGAGGGCTGACAGTTTGGCATTGTGAAAATGTTTGAGAGAGGGGAAAAAAAAAATAATCAAAAACTGGATTTTTTTTTTTCTTTGATACCACCCAAATTGCTCAAAAGGGAATTTGTCTGCTTTTCGTGCTGAAATACATTTAAGTGACATGTTAGACATCTATCCGACTGCTTATCTTGGTCAGAGTTATGGGGTAATTTGGAGCTGTTCCCTGGCAGCACAGAGCACAAGGCTGGGATACACCAGGCGATGGTTGTCAGTTTACCACAGGCCATACACATGCCGGTTAGCCTAAGTGCACGTCTTGAGAAAACCCCTAAACCCTGGTGGGGTAAGGCAACAGGTTTAAATATTATATAACGGTATAAATATTTTTAACTGTCCATTGCCAAACTACTTTCAGCTAAATGCCCCACCCTGAGAATCTTTGTTGGCATTTTCTTGCATCAGTTCACTGTCTCGGAGATTGGCACCTCAACCCGAGCGTAGCTACTGAAGTGTTCTAGCACAGTCGTATCGGCAAGTACCTAGATAATTACAATTATTTAGAGTCACAAATTCAGCCGATCTACACGACTGCAGCCTGCACAAATAAGAAAGAAAAGCACGTGTCACCTGACGACATTCATTGTTACTGTGGTCCCATTAGGTACATGGATTTCCAAAGGGATGGTAAATAACTCTGGAGGTCTGTTAACTTCTAATGCCCCTGTTACAAAAGGCTTTATATACAGGAGCACATATCTACAGCACTGCCTGGGCTTCACTGACTGCTGAAACTGAGATGCCTCTGAACTAAACCAGACCCCCAAGGCCCACAGGGCAGGTCAGGAAGTCAATCAACACAGGTGACAACTGAAAATGAAGACATGCTGTGCCTCACTCTGACCGAGAGGAAACAGCCACTCTGGGACAACAGTGTAGCCCTTAAGTTCAACATGGGAGTCACACCACTGCAACACAGATTAAGGCTGACCATCAATTAACATAGCATGCTAATCATCCATCCATCCATTTTCCAAACCGCTTATCCTACTGGGTCGCGGGGGGTCCGGAG
>JAODJX010000027.1:207726-217824 GCA_026776945.1 Isichthys henryi | reverse complement strand
AGGCGGAGACTCGAACCCGGGTCCCAGAGGTGTGAGGCAACAGTGCTAACCACTGCACCACCATGCCACCCCCTAGGTGGAGATCATTATGTCTTAATTAGGCATCTTTACCAAGAAGACCAATAAGGCCTGGAGGTCTGGGGCCCATTAATGTCAGTATTTATGGAATTGAGGTTTATCTGTCACTTTATAAATACAAGTATATCCGAATTCTTTAGCTCCTCATCCCATATTGCTCTCCTTTGAGACATACAAAAATATTCAGGTGAGGGTAAAGCTTGGGTCCGCAAGGGTCAGCCATTTAGCCGGCACCCCAAGAGCATATTTCTGGGGGGGTTAAGGGTCTTGCTCAAGAGCCCAACAGTGATGTGATCATTCTGCCGAGCATGGGATGTGACCCAACAACCTTCTGATCACAGGTACAGTCCTATTGAACCACACACTGCCCTCCAATGCCGGCATATGAGCAAAATCACAGTCAGGACTCAGCACTTTGTCTGCACGCTTACAGATGCGAGCATGGCAGAATACATTGTTTTATTGTGCACATAATTGACTTAACGACAAGACCAATAAAAACACAGATCTCTCTTACTCTATATCAGGGGTGTCAGACTCCATTCCTGGGGGGCCGGAGCCCTGCACAGTTTTTTGGTTTACCCTCATTTAACACACCTGATTCAACTCCTTGTGGTAATTACCACACAGCTCTTCAGCTGAATCATTTGTGGTGGAATGGGGAAAGAACTAAGCTACACTGGGCTCCGGCCCTCCAGGACCAGAGTTCAAGACCCTTGCTCTACATTGCTGGTGGAAGTGGAAAATACAGAGGTTCTCAAAGTGGCATGAATCTTTTATAAGATGAAGAATGGGAACAGGATCAATACCGGTCATTAAGCCTGCCATCGGCCTAAAGAATCTTTATCACATATCAATTAATGAAAATGAAGCTGAAGCCTATTGCAAGGGGACCCATATGAGCAAATCTGATGGCAGTCAATTAAAGTTAATTTTGCAATTAGAAGTGTTTTATGTTGCTCATGTTGTCACAAAATGCACAGTTATAACTATCAGAATTCCACATGCGCAAATCTGAATGTGTAGAATGTTCACTTCTGATATTATGTTTAGTACTCAGAATAAAAAAGGGTATGTCCTTTTTTTTACAGTGTTTTTGCTTAAGACATCAGTGGTGTTAGTTGTTGGGCTGCTGCAAAATAAATATGCACAATGATGCAGGCTTCTAAGAACTATTAGTTAAGCTTCTGAAGAAACAGAAGAGGTTTGCACAGTCTGAGCATGAGAAACAGATATGAACCTATATAGCGTACATTGCCTTTAAGGATCCAGTGCACTTCACAGGAGACATTAAACTTGACCCAGGAACAGGCCAACTGCTGAGCCAATGCAAAGGCATACCACGAAAGCCAATCCTGGTAACATGCAAGCAAACTATAATTCACCTCCAAACCATAACTCTCTTCCTTTGCTTGACATGAGTCCCTATATATCGATCGCCCATGTACACTATGCTTTACACAGTCAGTGTAAGAAATTACCTATCCCTCTGTCTTTTCATACACATATCTTGATTTCCTTACTAACAAGTAATTTCAACCAATAATAAAAATATTTGTAGTTCGTTGTGTTTTTGTAGAGTCTGTTGTTTTGCATAATACACTAGTCTACTCAATACTGTGCAGTATGAACATCGGCCTCGGGAGCCATTTGACACAATCAGGAAGTACACATGGAGCTTCAAGCATAGCAGTGACAACTGAGTGAGCAGAGACTGATTCACAGGTTCACAGCCTCCCACAGATTTCCACCTAGCACAGCCACAGCACTAACTGGCTTTTCCCAGACTGGATTTCATTTACATGGCTCTACAGCCACTTTCTGCACACAACAGGCATTGTAAATTCGCCGGGATGACCGTGCTGGACTGAGAACCCAAATTCAGCACTGAGAAACAGAAGAATGCAGCACTAACATACTGTAGGCTGAACTTAGTCTTTGTGGTATTTTGCTTTAAATGTGCCTGCAGTTCCTTACAGTGTATGTCAATTTATTAAATAAACCCCTATTAGACTGGCATTATCCCAATAAAAGCAATATTCTGAACTGCCTACAGACACTGTTAGCCCACGTCCCAAGGAAAAAACATCTGCCTGTCAGCATGCTTTGCTTTAACTTTTGGCCTTCGCACATTCCTTCCTACAGGTTCTTGACAGCGTATTTGCACAAATTCAAAACATACATTTTCACAAGACTCTTAGCTTTGTCCAAATATAACCAGTCGTCCTCAGATGCATATTACAGATCAGAGCAACGGTGCTACCAAACATCTTTCTTAACTGAGTGGGAATCCTGGAGGCATCATATGACCAATAAACCATAAAAGACTATCTTCTATTTAAGACAGAATACAATGAAAGATTTAAGCCTGTTGATGTTGACTTCTCCATTAACTAGCTTTCCCACTTGTGACATGGAAGCATAAAAAATTCACACTTTATGAAGGAACAAATGTAACTTCTGAAAAAACTAACCATCTTGGCAACTTCCTCGAAAGCACTACAGACTGTCTGCTACGACTTAGTAGTCCAATCCATACCTTAGTAAAATAGGTATTTAACACCCAAAAACTTTCAATGATTTTGTATTCTAAATTAATTTATCTTCTGAGAGACCCCTTAAACATAGTGCATTATTTTTTATTATTAAGACTGCATTTAAACACAGTGTTTTAATAAACCTGAAAATGTCCTTTTAATGACTTGAAAGTGACAGAGCTTGTATGCAGTTTGATATGGTGGATCAAATTAGAGTGTACTGTTGTTTTAAAAATAATAAATTATACAAAACTATATAATATAAAAGTCTAATTTTCGCTAGAAACAACAGAACCATTGAAGTGATTTTGCATATACGAGGAAAACCAAACTGAAACCCTGAAACTGTGGAGAGTGTGTGGTATTTTTCAAAAAGGCTGCATCTTTCCCCAATTCCAAGCTCAATAACAAAGGTAAACACAGAACAAAATAAATAACTGCTAACTAACCTCTAAGCCTTTCTCTCAAAACCAAGCTTACGGTGCGTTCTTCTGGTTTCCTGAAACCACACCTGGTGAGACTCATCAGGTTTGCAGCAAGTGATGATTTCAAACAGCTGGAATCAGCCTCTAGACTCGTCCAGTTATCTGGAAGGTTTCCATGACACCATAACAGACAGCTCAGCAGAGCCTGATCTAAGAATACCGCCATCACAGTTCTGAATAACTTTGTATAAACGCAGACTCACGGTCCCCCACGGCAGAGCTGGAGCAAAAATGAGTCACGGAAGAGGGTGTGTGTGTGTGTGTGTGTGTGTGTGGGAGTTGGAGTGAAGTAGTCTCTGCTTTCTGGCATTTGGGCAAACACCCACCAGGATAGGCGCTCGCTGCTCACCCGCCTGTTTGGAAGCACAGCCTCACAGAGATACGGTGGTTCTAATTAAAAGCTCTGTGTGGCAGAACCGATACACAGATGCAATGCAAGCACACTGTTCACCTGAAAACCTGTCTCCACTCCAAAGCGTTTCATATAAAGGCTGCTTCCTTTGCTAACCAGCCCCCCACAGCTCAAGTTGCCACTACTCCTCCACTGAAGGATGTCTACCTCGGATGCTGAAGTAACGTTACCAGACACTATTGCGAAAGGGCAAGTAAATAAGAAAAAAAAAACACATCGACCAAATTAATTCGGGGTTAGGGTGAGCAACTTAAGGTTCCAGTGGCTCATGACCAGGGGTAACACTTAGGAAATGGGTCAGCCTGACTGGGTAATGCTGCTAACAACCAGCCCCAAACTTCCTTCCTCCATAAAAGATTTGTGTCAGTAAAGACTGCCATGCCATATCATCCAATTCCCCAACAATATCCCAATGAGATGTTCTTGCTAGAGGAAAACAGGTCATTTATGATACTGGGTCATACAGGTATCATCACTGATTTAGTTTCCCAGTACAATGCAATCTTATCATCCAATTAAGCTTCACCTTCTCCTCACGCGTAATACAGGACAATGCTGGCTGAAAAATCTCAGCACCCCTAACAAGAAGCATTTCTCTTTCCATAGCGTCAAAACACTCAAGGCAATGAAATCCTTTCTCTCTACTGGCCCTACAGTAACAGCCAAGCTGCGGTAATCTCTTTCCTCACCCTGGGGAAATAACTTCATTTTTGTTGTTAGAGGTATGCAGCAATAGCACTGCCTCCGCTTGCCTTTATTACAGAATTCAGTAACCATGAACAGAACAATCAGAACGCAGCTGACTGCCAGCAAATCACAGGTTGCACAATTACATGTCAAGGGCAACAAAAGTCCTTTTGTCGAGTTCAACAAGGCAGCCCATCAGTTCCAACTGTAAAGGACCAACAAAGGCTTTCATCATCGCCAAATAAATTCATCTCCTCGTGTATGTATGTCGGTGTGTCCTTAGGCAGCATGCGAGTGTACGTTCCCATGGGAAAGGTATAAGACGCAGCTCTAGGGATCAGCTGTTACTGTACAAATGGATTAATGTGCTTATATGGTGCTTTGGAATACGATTTCTAAGACTTGCGCCATTTTTAAATTTGTCAGACCGCCGCAAATCTTTTTTTCCCCCCCGCACAGCGTAAGTTCCCCATCTAAAATAGCTGGTCATGCTACCACATCTGCTGCTGTCTGAACCTGCTCTAGTCACACTTTCTCTGGACATGCATCTGTGCAGTGCAGCACCTGAGCCCCAATCATCCAGTCATATGCTGCCCCGTGTGGAGGAATAAGAGGAGCCTCTTGACTTCTTAAAGACACACAGTCTCTGCCCCTTCAGGAGGGGGGGGGCGCCTATACATGCGGTACATGCTAGTTTGCACTTATGTGACCTGCAAGTGACCCTCACATACCATTCCAAATTTTTTACATATTAATGAAACTGATGCCTGTATGGGATACTGAGGCAGGCAATAGAACGCAATGCACCTGTTATTCTGATAATAAGCAAATTACAATTTTTACCATTTCATAAAACATTTCAGCGGAACAATTCCACTTCGGTATCTTGTTACCACAGCAACAATCATCCTCAGACTGAAACCAGTAACAACCGGGTTATGAATCCATGTTTTTATCTGCTACACAGTAACACACAAAGAACAAGCAATGTTACAATAGCTGTTATTCCATGTCACTTGGTGTCTGACTTAAGAGCAAAGCAAAGGTTATTTCTAAACACTGTGCCTCCTAATATTATTGGCAGTAATATTAAACTCATCTTGCGCGACACAAGCTGAAGCAATGGCCCCTGCTGGCAATAACGAATAGCAAGGAGGCGCTGTGGAAGCATCAGCTTTTTAAAGGCTAATTATAAACTCTAGAGTCATCTCAAGGAATGCAGAAGACCTCCAGGACAACAACCTCCAAATAAGATCAACGCTACTGTTTGGGGCCCTTCACAGCACCTCATCTAATAGGTGTACTTTACTCTCATACGCATGTTCACAGCGTCATGGTGACCACTCAGGCAATAATCACGCACAATTACTCACTGTCTTTTCATATTGAATGAATTTTGATCTAGTCAAGGTCATAAGCTATTTTCATATCTACTACTATACTATCATCTGTAACTGCGCAGCCGAGAAAAGACAAAACCACCAAACTCAAACCAAATAGATGAAAATTTAGCTTTTCTACTTTACATAAGGGTTACCTTACTTTAAAGTAAGCAAATTGCAAAGCTATAAGGAACACAAAAAAATATATATTAGTAGATACATAAGACATGATATTTCGTTATTCTACAACTACGCATTATTCACGTGACATCCATTAATAGAAAAACACCCTATTTGCAATTTCACTTTGTCTTATTGATAATTCACTTAAATTTGTCCAAAACTTTAAAGGAGACAGAGCTAGTGTCTTTCAAGATAGAATTTTTTGTGCATCTCAGAAACATTTCCCATAACAGCCAGCAACTTCAACATCCACTGGCAATACTAGCTGAAAGCAGAATAAAACATTCTTTGGCACATTCTTTTCAGACTCTCAAAGTCACCTATATGTTTTAGAAAACAAAGGCATAATCTGGATCACACGTGCAGGTCAAGAACCTCTCGCTTCTTGAAAGACTTTCCTGCTATAAGTTGTCATTGTGAAAACCATCTATTTCACTGTCAGTTTTCCCACCTTTATGCATCAGTTATGCAAGAAGTTTAAGCTCCAAATTCAAGCAATGACAAAGTAATTCTTGCAATTAATAAGAACATTTATCCGCCTCTGACTTTTTATATAATGAGAGAAGTGTTTTTTCATATAGTTCTCTGCATTGACTGTAAGGTTTCAAGGTTACTGCAAACAAAATGAAGAAAATAGCAATAAACCGTCAATAAGAGGATATACTTATATGCAGGTTTTTTAAATGAAAATGCAAGTGTTAGACTATTAGGATCCAAATTTGATGTGACAGTTTAGATAATAGCATATCTGAGGAGCAGCAAATCACAAACACAACTGGGTGATCTGATGCAATTTTAAGCCAAGTTCGTTCAGCATGAATATGAAATAAATGTGTCTTCTGCTCAATTTTTTCTAAAATTTGTTTCCAACTAAACATTGTCCATGTCTACAGCAAAATGAACTTCACGGCTGTATTCCCAGAAGGTGCACACAGTCCATTTCTACACAACACTGAGCAATGAACAGAAGACTCCAGGTGGTGAGCCTGTTATGGAAAGGCACCATCTTCAAGGGTCACACATTTATGCATCAAGCAGTTTCCAACAGTAAGACATGCAGCAGAAAGATAAAACTAATATGTTTATTTATAGCAGTGCTGTCCAGAGACTTACAGGCACTCAGCCATATTAAAGACATAAATACTTATTAGGCACCAAAACAGCCATATCTATCTCATTAAGCGAGCATGCATATAGGAAGAACAATTATATACATTTCATCAACCACTATAACATCTGAAGTTTAGTAGCTAAAAGTAAAATTGTCAGACAGCAGACAATAGCATAACACCTAACTGTTTTACTATACAACATACCATCCAACTATAACAAAGGCAGTGTTTGAACCAAACACAAAGCAGATTGTGAACAGAAACTTTTAATGGTCCATGTGCCGTCTTTTGCTATAAAAGTAACATGACTATACTATGGAAAAAAGGAAACCCTATCATTAGGCTACTAAGAGTTATGGGGGGAAAATACTTCTATGGAAAAAGTGTCCAACTTAAATGTAATTCAAAGCATCAGAATGATCTATTCTAGTTGAAGTCTGGACCCCTTCCCATTCTCACATCTTTAAATGAACGACTGAGCTGCTATTGGATCGGCACAACACCAGAAAAAGGGGCCATGCAATCATCCTCACCACCAGCAGGTGACCATCTCTTCATCATTATACTCCACTCCATTCATTCGTCTCCAGATGTTCCTGTCATCAGGACAAGGCTCTACAGCTGCTCTAGCTACTTCTTCTGACGCACACATTAAAAGCCTCGAGGAAGCCCTCTGAAACAGTCACTGCTGCTACAAGGTCTTTATCAATGCAGAAGGGAGCAGAAGGGAGCCAAGACTGAAAGCACATTAGGCACTGGGAGAGCTGTCCATTACCACAGTTTTCTTTTGAGTGAAAAATCTTTCCCAGGAGACTTATATATAATCTATACTGTTAAACAACAAGCAAGTGTGACTCTTTTGTATATGAATGTGAAAAAAAAACCTAGAATAATAAACATAACCAGTCAGCTTCAAGACACAAACATCTACAAACATACAAGGGTTTCTTGAAAAAAGATGGAGGCTGTCTAACTGACATCTTGAGGTGTCACTTGCAAAGACTACTGCCAAGCTGAACCACTACCCTTTATGTAATTAATTCCAGTCAATTCACAAAAATAGAATCGCCTCTTAGAAGCTAATGTGTTAAGAGAAACTGTCGGTCTCATTTTCCTTGAGCACTACGTAGATCCTGCAAAGGGCACGAAGGTCTTTTTGAAAAAATATTATGCAGCCACTGTCAAATTTACAGACGGGATGATATCTAAACCACCACTTGTTACAAAGTGGCTATGCTGCCCGCGAAAACACAATATTACGGCGTTGTTTACATCGAAACTTACTTGTTGTCCTGAATATTACACATTTGTGACAATATTTCATTATACATTAGTAAAATTAATTATCCTTGATTTATAAAATACGAAACTTTTAGGTGAATCCTGGAGACCAATAACGTGGGTTTCAAGTCACGAACAAAGATATTGCCTAAGTGCGTATCTAGTAACAGAAAAACAAAACCTGCATACAGGGTGTTGTAAAACAAGTTTTAAATGAGCACACAATCGCAGCGCTCTATGCGCAAAACAAAAGGAGTACCCCTCCGGTCAAAGGAAAAACAAAATACTGATCATTTCACCAGTTTCCCTGAAATGCTTTCCTGATGATCAGTGCATTGAAAGGACCACGACAATCTGGGATTTATTAGTGGCGGAATCCGCGTCGAGGGAATGATGCTACTGTATGGACCACACACGAAATCATCACGTCTACGGGCTTGACAGCAGCGACAATGCATTGCATAGACAAAGAGATCAGACATTCAACAACATCCTGACTTCGAATGATACATCAACGAAATTAATTACTTACAGTTCTCAAGAACTGAATTTCATCTTCCCCTTCTCCACCTTCAGCCATGGCTGTTGAGGAGCCTGCTTAGACTCTGGTAGCCTCCACTGTCGCCTTGCAGCACGGCGCTGCTGCTCCTCTCTCCTATCGATATTAGCATATAGCTAATCCACAGCCATATAGGGGAGCTCGAGCAAACGCACTGCACTGCAGCCTGTCACTCACGCCCGCTCACCGCCAATGCCAGCGGCGCCGTTCCCCTAAGGGGGGCAAGCGGGAATCGCTTTCGCGGGGACTCCGGATCTAATACGGGGGAGGGGGGATGGAGAAATAACAAAACGTAGCCTTGCAGTCAAAATACGGCACTGGGTACGGAAACCTGACGTCAGCGATGGCGTTCATTAACCGATGGTGAAAAGCAGGAACCGCCGCTTAACTGGCAGACTTTCATCACTCGGACACTTGTCGGTTAACTAACCGGCGGCATCTTTTATGAAAATGGTGAAATCCAGACCCAGGAGGAATACTGCTATACGCCGTTATTAAAAAGAAAAAAATGTTCCCTCCTTTAGTAACCCAGTAGTTTACGGAGTGCGGTTTTATGAGCAAAAATCTAATTGAACGGTGAAACAACCGGTCAAGTCGGTCTCATCGAAGCCCGTGAGGAATGAAACGCATAACAGTGAACTCGAAGAATATTAAAAGCCAAAACACTCAAAAATACACCACCCAGTCCGTTGTCAGTTTCATTCTTTTAAGTATCGTATATGTTTTGCTGAAAATACGTGCCTTGTGATTTAAAGTCATTTTTGAATATTTATGGTGACCCCCCTAATATTGGTTAAAGTAAATGAGAAAGACTAAACCATGCTGTGCTGCAGATGACCATGATGTAGAACCATTATGGGTTTTAATTTTTGTTACGTGTATTCTTTACAAATGAAAAAGTATCATTTTGTGGGACACAGCCAGCCAAGCGTGGGCCTTCAGCATGTGCCAACAGCTGCCAAGAATAGCTCTGAAAATAATGCTAATAAAATGTCTTTAATAAGAGAAACCAAACAAATCCAAAATATGACAATCACTTAATAACTGCCTGCGTTTAAGTTTTGATCAGCACCCAAACCTCGCATTTCCGTGGAGCCCCCTGTAGGCCACATACAGTGACTGTATTGGGCGGGCGTTGGGGGGGGGGGAGGGGGATGAGGTGAAACGACAAATCCGGCCCGCTTCATACAGTCTTGTTAGAGAGATCATATTTCTAATTTCTAAAATGAAGTTAAATAGCATTTTAAACAACTATGCTATGTCTGTGACAATGAAATATCAATGTTTAGGTTGTTACGGGGGGCAGCATGGTGGTGCAGTGGTTAGCACTGTTGCCTCACACCTCTGGGACCCGGGTTCAAGTCTCTGCCTGGGTCACATGT
>JAODJX010000027.1:184611-206928 GCA_026776945.1 Isichthys henryi | reverse complement strand
GCGATGGGCTGGCCCCCCATCCTGGGTTGTTCCCTGCCTCGTGCCCATTGCTTCAGGGATAGGCTCCGGACCCCCCGTGACCCAGTAAGGATAAGCGGTTTGGAAAATGGATGGATGGATATCAGAATATATCGTTTTGGTTGGGCCGCGAGACGTTAACAGTAGCTGTTGGGTGGCTTGGGTCAGCTGACGGATAGTTGCGAGCTCGGCAGGCATGCAGTCACGGGAAGGACTAAGTGTATACTTTACTGTCATCCAACTGTACATGTACATATTCCATAATTTAAGTATATGATTAAAAAAACGCTCCGATATCAAACCATTTATAAAAGTTAGCGTAAAAAACTTGACACTTATTCTAAAGCATATGCTGCCATCTTGTGGTCAGTATAACGCAGCTAACTTTAGCCCCGAAAAGTGATGGGACATAATCAGGCAGAATCGGAACAGTTGAACGAACTAGACTCCGGAGTATTTAATTTCTCGGCGAAGTATTACGTACTCAACCGAATGGTGAAAAAACACATTTTTAATTTACCATATATAGATACTTAACTCCATTCACACCATTAGGGTATGTATTGTTTTTTTCATACCTATTTAACGGTGCTGTTACAGCCCGTAGGGATCGCGCTGGGAGTGTTTCACTGACTTGCTGTTGACATAACAAAAATATGAAACGGTGCTTGGCAAAGTTTTGGATTCTGCCCGCTATCTGTTTCTTTCTGGTACCTATCTGTGATTTCTCACTGTCCCAGGGACAACGGACAAAGTGTACTGCCGCTAACAGACAACATTTATGTAACAACACTTTTAGCCGCATTAAGGCTTACTTAATAAGATGTACACCATTTCCCCCTTTCCGTTTTATTATGGGTCTGCTGCCTATGACTTAAGTAATGATAGAGTTTTACCATGAAATATAATAAAATATATTTTATATAATATACGTACCGCATCCCACTGGAAAGACATTATAGGCGGCTAAGCCATGAGTGGTGAGAAGGTGCGAATGTAACCCTCTAGTGGCGGAAAGTAAGACTGCAATGCAGTGACCGCAGTCAATGAATCTGATGAAACCGGACAAATTCACTAGGCTAAATTCTTTCTTCTTTGTAACTGAATTTCTTTGATTAAAAGATTTACACTAATTTTAGTCATACGTTTTGTTTGTGCTGCAGTAACATTTCAGCGATAACAAGAAATCACGTTATAATATTTAAAACGACATTGAAATCTCACACAAACGTGATTATGCTGAAAAATTATAGGTCGTTTAGAACTCCAAGATGTTCCCCCACCCCCATCTTTGGATTATATACAACATCGAACGTATTTTTGTAGCAATGCCCTCTGTCCTTTCTGTGCCTATTTGCTTGTTCCAGTATGGGACCTAGCTCGTTTTAGGTAGCGAAATGTCCACGTGAGCTTTTCATGTTTAATTCATCAGAGATCCGGGTTTCGAGTACATTTTTTGGCCTCAGTGTTTTTTTTTTTTGCCTTTTGTCAAATCTGTAGGGTCTTCTGATTTTCAGAGCGAGTACGTGCAACTTCTATAAGATGTCAAGGTCACCTAGAACGATACCAGAATATGTACATGATACTGATATCCTAGTTCATATTGCTGAAAACTAGGGTCGAATTAAATTCACCCTACTGCTATACCAGTACAATATCCCAAAATGTAGGGCAGACTGACCACGCTCAAAAGACCGCAGTAGCGGGACAGAAGTCTGCTGTTCATCTGAGTTCATGCACGCCTTCAGCATGTGCAGATCATTCAGACGTCTAATTTATGGTTGTGACGCGCGTTAAAATCAATAGGCTTCTTAGAAGGTATGGCTGCAGGTAAACAATCAATGGATATACAGCTGGCATTCTCTTGTGGCGTTGCATTGTCTTTGACTGCATTTTACCCGAAACCGTAAGAATTCAAGTATCGTTCGTTCTTCATTAAAATGGCTCAGCCCGTCGTCTCCGTTTGGCTTTAGTTTGTGTAAGTATTGACCGTCCTGGAAGTCCGCAGATGTACATGAGCGACTCCGTCTCTCTATGAGACCGCGGTAAGGGGCGGGGCTCTTATGCTCCAATAGGAGCGATCCAATGAAAACGCAAAAATCTCTGAGTGGCTCTGTACGCTGTCTGTCAATTGCGCTTCGAGAGTCAGCAGGCAAGGCTGGCTGGACGTCAAAGATCTGGGGAAACATTGAAGGAGCGATGCAAAATGTTTGTGTATATCGTACAAGCCTTCTCTATCTGATGACAACTGTCTGCATCAGGTGAGTCGTGGGAATGTTTCTGGGGGGGTCTAAAATGTATTCAAGTCTACATTAATATGGAGCCGGCATGAAAACTTAAAGCTGTTTTCTTTCTTGGCTATACGGGATATTAAATATGTATAAAAACCATTTTGTTAATGATTTGAGATGTTTTAATTTTAAACTGATGCCTTTATTCTTTCCAATACATTGATGAGTTTATAATAAGCTCTTGGCTGAACGTGATAATTACGAGATATAAGAACATCTTTATATTGTATAGTTTCCTCATAATTGTCTTTTATCATTTTTTTTCTGTGCAAGTAGTCGAGTAAATGTGAAGTCAGTAGTTGCTGTTTATCGCTGTTGTTTTCCCAATGTTTTGTTTATGCGGCATTAGCTTTTAAATGCTCCTGTACTTAGCATCTTTATTTATGAAATGCCCCATACTTTTGTTTCATATCCAAGCATTTTTATGTGAGTGATATTCTCGTGAAATGTATAATTTTAGATTGTGCGCGTTGTGTATATGGCCTTTCAGGCCGGTGTCCTGTCAGTGTTAGTGGCATCATGACGAGAGATGATTTCAGTATTTACAAATAAATGCGCAGTTTGTGATTGGCGGCTGCGGTGTGAAGTGCGGCGTGGTATTTCAGTCTTTGCATTAGTTAATTGACTGTCTGAATAAAAAGCATTCGTTTCTGTTACTGAGAATGCGATTAATTTTCATGATTATTTACGACAAATGCAGACAAAATTGAAAACGCTTAAACTTTCTTTTTTTTTAATTCAATCTTTAAGACAACTTTTGAATGACATTCAATCTGTTTGATATTTTAGCACACTATAAGAGTAATGAGGACTACGGGGAAGATCGCCTTACTTAACAGTGATGGCAGAAATATGGGTACTGTACATAAGTATCCTTGTGTTTTTGGGTTAGCTTCAGTGTGTGTGTGTGTGTTTGTTTCTTGTCCAGACACTTGTGCTTTTGCACATATAAGGAACAAGCTATAGCGAATATTGAAATTAATTTTGTACGAACATTTCTGAATCTGAGTTAATGTTTACTATACAGATATAAAAGTAAGCTACCGTTCCAATCATCTTCTGATTTCTTATCCTTATTTGTCTGTAATGTCAGTTTTTAGTTTGTGAAATGAATTTGAATGTGGCCATTTATTTAACGTCTTATATTTGATGAGAAGTGATATTCAGATAATGGACTATATAAAATCAAAATTATATTATATACAATGTATTAATGTAGATAGATGTGCTTGTCTTTTTATGTTGTTTTAGGTTAGGACCTTTGATAGCTTACATTTTTTAGTGATTACAGACTATCTGGGGAACACGACTAAGGATTTCCAGTTAAAGTCTTTTGCAGGCATTCTAGTTTGTCTCTGTGTGTATGTGTGAGTGGATCCTTTATGCCTCATCTGCATAGAGAGGCCATCTCCCATTGTCACATCCATCCATCCATCCACTTTCTGCTCAGGGTTGTGGGGGGCCCAGAGCCTATCCCGGAGGCTATGGGAACACAAGGCTGACAACAACCCAAGATGGGGCACCAACCCATCACAACCATTTGTCACATCATAGTTAAATCGAGCCAATATATAGCTTCAAAGCAGATGGTTTTGTTTATAAATATTTTATCCATTTATTCAGCCAGATATCACTGAAACATTTTAGAATGTCTTGTGTACATCACTGGAGCCTGGAAGTGACTGTTACAAATTCTTTAACTACAACCCCAGCTACTATTGGTGCAGATTTAGGCACCAGTGATAGAAGCTGTTTTTTAATTTGTGCAATGCCAGAGTCAGTAGCATAATGGTTCTAGGATTTGTTTTGTTGTGGTTTTGCAGGTGACCCTTTTACAGTTTAAAGAGATTATTTACGCTCTGCAAAACATATTTTATTTCGGACTCAGTTGTTCATGTATTTTCTGTTCACTTCAGACACAAGGAAGATATAGTAATATAAAAATGGTCCATATTTATATTAATCCTTGAAGTATTTAAGTCTAAGAGGTGTATTTCTTTTTTTTTTTACAGGTAATCGATAACTAAGGAGATGAATGCCCAGGCTATTTTTGTCTTGACTCGTTCCCTGAGCTTGGTATCAGAAGCAGGTCCCTCAGAAGAGTCACCCCTTAATTAGCGTGCAAGACATTAAATGACGCTCATTATGGAGGGAAGGCACACTGTCCTTCGGCTGTATGAGCCCATCAGGGAGAGGATCTGCATCAGCCTGTACCTCCCAGTAGGGCTGGAACACAGGAGTAGAGCCTCCTTCTTGGTCAGTGGCCATGGTCAGAAGAAGGTGGGGCCAATGGGAACGAAACAAAAGCAGCAGTCTTCTGAGCTTCCAGGCAAAGACCTAATCTCCAGCGAGGCTACAAAGGGTGCCATTGCAGAGCTCAGCTGGATCGCGACTGTGCATCGCCAGGCACTGGCTGACCTCTTTGCCCTTTGTGCTGACTGTGCAGCTAGGGTCCAGATGGGGAACCAGGATGGCAAACTGGAGGTCCAGCAGGAAGGAGGTGCTGCCTCCCCCTTGAGCGATACACTGAGCAGCAGCAGCCTGCAGCATTCCCCCAAGTTCTCTCCTGAGCAGAAGAGGGGCACCACACGGGGCCGAAGGCTGAGGAAGCTGGCAGTGAAGCGAACAGACAGCGCAGAGGGTCTCCTGCAAAGCAAATTAAAAATGAAAGTAGAGAAGGCCGTCTCTGGGGGCTCCCCATTCCAATCTGGGAAAGCCCCTGGGACCTCCACCCAGGAGAGCAGCTCCTGCAATAGCAGGGATAGCAGTACTGCCCCACCTGTGGAGAAAGAGCTTCATGCCAACCGGCAAACCAAAGAGTTCACAGTAGACTGCACCTTTGAGTCTGACACAGACATCTGCAGTGAGCTGTCGGAGTATGACAATGATTTGTACAATGGATTTGGGGAACTCCACAGCTTCCTAGGTGAAGAACAGCAGAAACTGCAACAGGAGCAGATGCTCAGCGGGGACAACCTGCGACCCACTGAGGATTGTGGTCCATCTTCCTTGGAGGTCCCCTCTGCTGCACATGAAGAAAGAGACTGGAGAGATGCTGGATTCCGAGTAACAGCTAGGGTGCAAGAAGTAGGGGGCATTGTGCAACAGATCAGCCACTTTGACTGTGAGGAACCCATTCTAGAATTACCGTCTGCAGCCAAAACCTGCAGGACAACCCTGCAGAAGGGGTGTGAACTGACTCGGGACTCCCTGCCTCTCACTCCTCTGAAGCCAGAGCAGGATAAGGTAGTAGTGAACAAGCCTCTCCACAAGGTTTTGGAAGTAGAACGCATAGATGACAGTGAGGGGTGGAAGAGATTTCAGGGAAGTCCTATAGTACCAGTTGTGAACTCCAAAGAACTTCTACCACAGTCACTCTGGGGCCCAAATGACAGTTCTCAAGCTTCAAGCCTTAAATCTGAGAGGAGAAGTCCTTCCTCACCCTCACTCTGTGAGGTCTTCAATACATCATATCCCACCACCAACAGTCTGCAGAGCATGTCCCCAGTAGCTTCACCAGTTACTTCTCATATTACCAGCCCACAGCTCAATCACCGGATCCTGCTTCTACCTGAGGAAGAGGGCGACCACGTTGGCAACCAAAGGAAGTCATTTTTAGGGGCCACCTTGTCTGAGGGAGAGCCCAGGGTCACCACAGAGGTTATCGACAAGAACGGCAACAGAAAGACTATCACACGACTGGACCTGAATCTCTTTCATCAGGGAGGCGGCTCAAAATGGAGCTTCTCTAGCCCCATGGTGCCCTCCCCCCCAGGTTGGTGAACCTTCTTCCCTGTGATGATTACTCACCTTGGCTTCTGTTGGCACCCCCTTCGTTTGTCGCTTTCAGGTAAAATTGACACAGCAAGCACAGCGAAGCTTCTCATAGCTCAGTGAAAATTCAGAAATGTCTCTGAAACCCAGGATGAAGATGTGCTGGGAAGTTTCCTGCAAGGTCAGCAACTTTTTGTTTGTTTCTAAGCTGCCCAGGTTCGTAAGGTCTTGTGAGTGAAACCTGAGCACCACCCTGTATTTGCCGTGTGGTTCAGCAGTCGTAATTCACAAGGATATAATCTCATTTTAAAGACAGGCAGGGGCTTCTGATTTTTTTGCCGCTAGTTGTTACAGAAGTGCGTAGTTCAGTGAAGTCCTTCGTGTACATGCTAATTTTACTTGGTCCGGCTTCCCGATGCATTGCATGCTACATACCTGCAGTGTCTGGTCCACGGCAGGTTGTGTGATTGTAGGGCTGAAGATGTACTATAGAGTGGGACGGACTGGAGCTCATCATGTATGCTGAGTAATTGCTGTTAACCCTCATAAACTAGATGAAATGCTTGCCAGAATCCCCTCCAGCCCTTCTCTGGTCATATGTGTTAGAGCTGCTTCCTGGAGGTCAAAGACAGGTGTAGGGCCTGTAACGGTTGTCTTAATGTGGAATTGCACTATAGAAAAAAGCAATAAGGGCTTATTGGTGGCTTTGATGGAATATAGGGAAACTTCTAGAGCTTCCATTTAATAAGTCAAGTTTCATGCCACGTATTTCTATTGCGCAAAGCCTCCTTCTCCTTGCTATAAATGGTAATAAATATTACAAAACCTTGGACAGCCTTTCATCCAACTACTTATCTGTTGACTGAATGTACACTGGTAAACCATACATAATTTTTATGAGGGTAGGTGACACAACCCTGCTGACTTTCTCCTTTGGGAGAAGGAAACCAAGCTGATTCTGCTTGGTGTTTGTCTTGTGTTTCGAAGTATTGCAGTAACCTTGCTAGGGTGTAAAAAGCAATAACAGTAATGACGGAATGTCGTGCCTGTAACTAAGTGCTCAAGCACCAAGCATCCTTTGCATACTGTGGTAGGGCAGAAGGAAGAAAGCCAGAAAGCAATCTTTACCCTAATCATCGAACTCATTTTGTAAAGAGGCTTTCTGTAAATGAAAATTTCTTATGCCCAAAATAGATTTTGGCAGGTTTATCACTGCCGTAGAACATTCGAACTCCATCTGTGTTCTCCCTGAAAGGTAACTGACACATCTGAAGTAGGGCTGTAACGTCACACATATTCGTTGCACAATGAGATTAATGAATGCATTGTCTGACACAGGCAGAACCTAAATTCACAAGTAGATGTTCACACAAAACATTATGCTAATCGTGGCTGTGAATTGGTTACCACGAAAGCTGGATACAGCCACTCATAATTGATGGTTTGGGAACATTTTGGTATCCCAATAAATTACAGCAGAGTGACTGATAAGACCAAGACTGTCTGTTGGCTCTGTAATACTGAAATTGGCTATGGCGTGTCTGTTATACTAAGGATGCACAATCATACTCTGTAGAACATGGGATTTAGACACTATTTAGTTCATTAAGACAATCTTCTTTTTGAATTTTTGTTTTTTTTTCACTTTTTTTTTATTTTTAGAGTGTAAAAATAAGCTTCTCTTAGGTTTATTATTCAGGCAACTGTTTGTGTTTGCAGTTTTAATAATAAATAATTTCAAACAAATTCAGTTTCACTGCTGTACCAAAATTGCACAGAACTGTGTACCTAAAACCAAGGTTTGTACAGAAATGTGAGTTTCATGTACTGTTGTACCCCTAGTCTATCATAGATGGTATTTTTTAAAAGGACATTGCTGCTGTAGAAAGTGTTCAAAATAGGGTTACAAGAATGATCCCTTGTCTTAGAGGAATATCTTATGAGAACAGATTAGCTGAGCTGAATCTGTTCAGCTTCGACCAAAGGACACTAAGAGGGGACATGATCTAGGTATATAAGATTCTAACAGGTCTAGATGCTGTTCAACCAAATGGCTACTTCAATATTAGTTCAAATACAAGAACTATAGGTGGAAATTAGCAGGAGAACATTTTAAACTGGATTTGAGGAAGCACTTCTTTACATAGCGTGTAGAGTATGGAATAGTCTTTGTGTTAGTGCAGTTCAAACTAAAACCCTGGGTTCCTTTAAATCAGAGCTAGATAAGATTTAACAACTTTGAGCTATTAATTGAGTTCTCCTTAAATGAGTTTGACGGGCAGAATGGCCTCCTCTTGTTTGTAAATTTCTTATGTTCTTATGTAAAAATGTGTTGGGGTCTTTTGGGGTGTGGGTTGGTGTTTTTTGCAGAAGTCGCGCTCTTGAGTAGTTTCTACAAAGGACAGAAACTTTTCATAAAATGGGTGAGGTCATTTGCCATTTGAAATGGAAATCCATGTCTGTCCGTACAAAACTTGCTTTGTAAATCTAGGCATGCCATTCTTAATATGTCTCTTAGAGACAGGAACAAACATGCCATTCCATCCTAAAGTAACCCAAGACATCCCACAAGCTCTCCTGGGAAGCCATGGTGTGTCTCTGTGTTATGAAAGACTGTAATGCTGGGACCTTGACCCCTTGCAATATTTGTGTGAATTCATTTTTTTTTTTTTTGCCTGGTGCTTTTCCTTCTGGAAATATTATACATGTACTTTTCACAAGTTCACGAGCCTCACCTTGATAAAATATACAGCATTCTCATCAGTTCATAATATAATATCCATTTATTTTCAAGGCTTTTGACCTTATTTGAGATCATCAAGCTGGTTATGTCAATGACTATAGATCGTGCACAGTTCCTCCCTTGCCTCAAATGACACAAACCTTTGCTATTTGACACACAAAGTTCTTATTTCCTTGAAGTGTATAAAAGGGTTGAATGTAGCTCAGATGTTCATGATTCTCTTTGAATAAAGTTCATTACTCAACTTAATGTAAATTGCCAAGAGTACAGGAAAGTCTTAAATTGGCACTGTGCACTTTTCACACATTTATCTGACGTGTTTATCCAAGACAACTTACTTTAGAGGTTGGCGTTACAATTTATGTGCGCTTCCTGGGATTCAAACCCACCACAATTTCAGCCAACATGTTCCTTAAGTAAACGGGGGCGGGGCTTGATTTTCTTGTAAATTTTACCCATTTTTTATCAAGGAAAAAGTCACACTGTCGGTGCATCTGTAAAAGATAAAATTAATGGATTTATTTTTTAATGTTCTAAGCCTCAAGAAAAGCATAAGTGTTGAGCCTGGATTCTCGCCATACAGAATTGTAATAATGTTTAGCTGTCAGCTTACAGTAGAGGAAACAACCAAAGTAGAGGCACAGAAAGCTTGGCCCTAGAACGTCAGCTTATTCTTGGTCACGCCCCTTCATTTTGAAATGGATTTAGTTGTGTCCCACTTTCATCCCGTAATAAATATGATGAGATTAAGAGAGTCTGTCAAGTATTTCATTGTGACTATGGATGACAAGGATTCAAACCATTAGTCATATTGCCAAACACACACAGATCCAACAATAAATGTATTACAAGCCACCTCATAGAACTCTTAATGCAATCCTGGTGGCCACAACTGCCTCTTCCTAGGATGCCACAATACCCTTTGTCCTTCTGGAATGGCCTGAGCCTGGCAGAGAGCAGTTACATTTGGGGATCGTTTACTCAGTATGGGGGATGAAACACATAAGTGGACTGATCTGTTCAATCTAGTCATAGTAGCACTGACCCCAGTCGTTCACCTCCAAAAGACGCAAATGTGATTGATCTCCGCTACAGAGATATAAATAAATTCTTGTTTTTAAAAAGTTAATCTGCCATATTAGCTTTTTATGCTTTTAATCCCCGCAGTAGAAACATTCCCCATAGAATTTACACACAAAGAGAAAAAGCACATGACACTCACAGGGTTCCCTGCTGACTCTTGCCTTAATACAAGACAGCTTTTCTTACACTTGACTATCACTGCATCTCATCTGGGTCATAAGGGGGGTGTATTCCTGAATGACAACACATGGTAATGTCAGCATCGGATGACCATCGCCTATACAATAATTAATTGGTGGTCTCTGGCTGAGTCGCTGCATCTGGTTTTTAAGTCATCCCAGGGTTGCACTAAATAATTAATTACAATAAAAACGTTAGAAGTGCCGGGTGAGAAACACCTGTTAAAATACTGGGGTTAGGGTGAAGAGGGAGTAAAGTGAAGCTTGGGAGTCCTGCCAACGATAGACAAATTTAAATCCACTCTTTTTAATCCACTGCTCTTGGTCCTTATGGGCAGTGCTAGTATTGATGTAACTGCTTGTGGCGAATAGGATATTGGAGGAAAGAAGGGGAAAAGGAGTCCAAATAAGCCTTTGACAGCATCCTTCAATAAGCCCTGGGGCTTTGAGGAAAACAGAAGTCCTGACCTGTAAGCTTGAGGTATCCTCATCAGAAAGAAATTCAAAACAGATCAAACTTATTTTAGGACAGACCCTGGAAAAAATGTAGGCTTCTGCAGACTTATGTAACTTCACAGTGTGGTTATTTTATTGGTGGCATCTCCTTGCTATTCAAATATAAACACATTTATTTTTGGTGCTACTGTCCCTGCTACAGCTTCCACATGGTAGACTATGTCATAGATGTGCTTGGAGATGCCCAATCACAAATTTGTTCTTTGCACCATGCTGTGAGGGCATGAATGCACCTGGATATTCCCCACCTCCCACCCCAATACTCATCATGTGCTGGCATGCGGCATTAATAAAGCTCTAATTCCATAAACCATTCAGCTTTTGGAGTCATGTGAAACCTATTGCTCCAGAAGCAGTCACTTGACAGCAGGAAATGCAAAGCATGTCACAATGCTCAGTGCACTGGCTGCCAGCACCAGCCAGGAATGAGGACAAGGGGAGCTTCTCTTTTACTGATTACTCCAATGGTGGGTGATGCATTGGTCAATAAATTACGTCGCCACTGCTCTCAAGTAGTTTCCTGCAGTGAAAAAGCTTACTTGTCTCTGGCTGTCATTTAATTTGACCTGCTTCTCTGGAGCGTCTGACTGTACCAGCTTATACTCCGAAAGCTTATATGAACTAGGGCTGCCACTAACGACTGTTTTTCAGTGGATTAATCCATCGACTATTTCACCGATTGGTCGATTAATCTAGACGATTGCTTTTCGTCCAGAAAATCAAACAAACAAACATTATGTCATTGCAGCGCTGTAGATAATGGACACCGGCTTTTCGGCACTAGACGGACATCATTTTCGCCCACAATTCAATAAGTGGATTAGTAGTAAGCCTAAAATATTAATCGAATGTATATTGTGAATATTAATCAGATGTTTACGCCGAAAAGTTAGTAATCTGATATCAGCCCTGATATGAACCAAACATTTATAGAAGGTTGATTAAACACGTGGTGATGTAGCAAATTGAGAGGCTGACGTTGTACCCCTTATGCTCTGCTAGTTGGTGGGTCTCCTCAGGATTGATTGACTTTAGGTTCCATCTGTGATAATTTTGGGATTTGTTGGATTAGTTTTTCTGTCTTTTGAGTAAAGAATACAAATTTGAGTACATTGAAGTGGAACAATATACTTTTTTCCCTCTCATGATGTAATCGTGTGACTGTGATTACTGCTGTTTGGATTAGATGCGTTAATTAAATAGGGTGTGACTTGTCACCCGATCATCACATGGTCACCTCTCAGAGTTGCGAATAAAAGCTCGGTGCAGTTTTCTCTCTGTGTGGTGCCAGCGTATTGACGGTGGATGTAACACAAATGGAGTGGTTTTGCTGTGCTGCACTCTCAGTTTTCACCCAGGCCACGTTGATATTCTCCATTCATCCATAGCTTGTTGCTGAGATCAGCAGACCTGGTAATGAATAACAAATGTCAGTGGCTGGATAAAAGCAGCACAACTGCAGGATGTAAAATCAGGCCCTGCATCTTGCTGAGCTTTGTTACTTAATCACCAGCTGTACAAATGCAAAATTATGCATTTCCTTTTTTAAATGGCTTTTTAGTGCAGTGACATTAGCCAAAAGGCATGGCTTAGATTGTAACAATATGTAACAATATGTAACAATATGTAACAATATGTAATGTGTGACACCAGGGACGTGGCTTGTTTTATGGTGTGAGAACAGCAGTTTGGTTTGGCATGCAGCTGTCAGGTCTGGCGGTTTTGACTACTGCCGCTTCAGCTGTCTGCTCCTTCAGTCTACAGAATTACAGACCCTGTTTCAGGCCACCTCCAATGAGTCAGGTTTATTTATGTGAATTGTCACAGCCATTGGAGTCATTCAGGAAAAATGTCTGAAAGGCATGGTGTGAAAGTCTGGGAGCCATCGTGCTGACAAGCTACGAGATTCACCCTTAGCCTTCATTTCCCCCCGATTTGTGCTGTTTTCTTGATAGCTTGCATTTATTTTCGTGACGTTAAGAAGCTATATTAAAAGAGTCTCATGTAAAATTAACCTAAATAAAATGTGTATTTTAAAAGGGTGCAAATTGAAATTGTTTTAGTTTTATTAAATGTTTCTTTGATAGCTGATTAGTGGCAGTTTGTTTCTCCTTTATTTTGATCATTGCAGGCATGTCACATAATTTTAGCAAAAAATACAGTATTTTCTACATTCGTAGAAATCTGCCACATCGGGAAATACCTATTGGATATCATAATGATATTTATCTCTTGACATATTTTCTAAAAGGGGATATGTGCGTATGTATGCACTGGGTGTATGTGTATGAAGAAATCGGTTCGATAATGCACAGCTTGATCACTGTTTGGGATTAATTCCTCTCCAGCTTAACCCTTTTCGGTGAATAACAAATCTACATTACGCAGGGCAGTTAATTTCCTCGGTGACTGCTCAGCGTTGTTCTCCTTATATGCAGTTAGTTTCGAATACACTGATGTGGGCGGATGTAGGAAATTTCTGGGCAAATTTACAGGACAACCCAACTACTAGCATGGTTTCTTTCTGTTATGGTGTGCCTTTCTTGCCTGTTACCTGCACGCAGACCTGTGTCAGTTTTTGATCTTATCATTGTCTTGTACTATTTGTTTGGTGAGCAGCTGTTAAGAGGAATCTTTCTGTATATTTATATTAGTTTTTTCTATTGTATCTCAGACAATAGGTGAACAAATGTTCTTTGTGTGTTATGCTCACACATACAGGCATGACGAATACATTGTAAAATGTGGGCTCTTAATTATATTTCCTGGATGGGGAACACATATGATTTTGGGACAGGTCATTTGCAGACACTTATCTCATTAGTGTGAAAAAGTATTTGACAAATCATTTTCAAACTTTGTAGACAGATTGAAAACAGAGATTACGACTTTTTTTGTAGTGGTGGTGTGTATGGGGGCTAGAGATTGTAGAGGTTGGGTGCACTGGATGTGTAGGGATTAAACTGGGGGTGGTGACGGGGAATATATAGGCAGCTAGTGGAAGGCTTCTGCATTGGCTGGATTCACAGTTGGCCGTTTATATTGCTTATTCATTTCTTACACCAATTTCATATGCAGCCTCATGTGGAATTTCCACATGGCAAAAATACATTAACTGCTGGTAAAGCTGGTGCACACACTTCAGTTCTTTTTCTTTTAGTCCTGCAGGTGGCGTTGTTGTTCATTTAATGTATACTTAAGCATCATAGCACATTAATTATTATTGTTGTTTTTATAATTATTATCCAAGCAACACTCAAATTCGTTCATGAGACCATTATTTTACTTGGAGCCATTTAGGTTTAATTACCATGCTGAAGGGTACAATTTCGGAGGTGTCTTCGAAATATTAAGCCAATTTTTCCATTTTACCTGCATTTGTCAATC
Source organism: Isichthys henryi (assembly GCA_026776945.1). Taxonomy (NCBI): domain Eukaryota; kingdom Metazoa; phylum Chordata; class Actinopteri; order Osteoglossiformes; family Mormyridae; genus Isichthys; species Isichthys henryi. The sequence continues at coordinate 192,937 of JAODJX010000027.1, read as the reverse complement.
AGTTACGGTAATAATTTTTTGCCTGCCCAGTCCACAGTGCAGTGATTTGTATAAATGCGAAAATGATTTTAGCATCACTGAATTATTTGGGTCTGTTGTTCTTTTGTTAAGAATATGTTTATGTGCGATTATTAAGAGATTCTTTAAAATGGTCCCTTAAGTGCAGTTTGAACTCTCACAGGGACAGACTGAGACTGCCACTGATGGCCCCTCAGCCTTGAACATTGAATTAAGCAAAAATTGCATTATTCCCAATTGTAGTAATGCAATCTCACTTTTATACGTGTTACTTGGAAGCAGCTGAACAGGCATATGTGTGAGTTTTAAACAGGTAGGTCTATGGTACAGTACACAGAGGATTAAAGAAGCCATATTTAGCTTTGGTCTCTACTGATAAGAAATACAGTATAAAGCTTATAAATTATTGTATAATGGTGTATGAGTGTGCTCTGCAATGGGTTGGCACCACATCCTGGGTTGTTCGGTGCCTTATGCCCTTAGGCTTCAGACACCCTATAACCTTGAAAAGGACAAGCAGTTACTAAAACTGGATGGATGAATGTTTCCAGGGGCCTTAGCTTTCTGTCTTTATTTCACTCTTTGAAGTACTTTTTCCCCATATGTTAGATCGAAAACATAATTAATATACACTACAGTATTTCAGAAGTGCACCCCAAAAACCCAGGTTGAAGTCAGTATTGCTGGTCTGCTGGGCTGTGCGAGATGGCAAAATACAGTGGAAACCGCTTATAATGATCATTTCTGTCCGAGTGAAATTGATCATTATAACAGATTTTTTCTTCTTTATGCCTCAGGCAGAATACCATCTAATTGACATTAGTATATTTATTACATAAATTTAAAGTAATAAAACGGACAGTGTTGCTATTAATTTTACTGACAATTTCAAAATACAGTACAGCTGTTTCAAACGTTTTTCAAATTACAGTATCGTACAAATGAAGTACTGAACTGTGTATAATTCAAATACGTTATAATACAGTACAGTACTGTACACAAATATTCAATTCAATTGAGAAGAGAGGGCCTGCTGCGTTTGAAGCTGAACAGTGAAGCAAAAGGACGGTTTCAGCTCCGATGGAAGAATGATAATCCATCTCCATTGACAAGAGATCAGCATGTTTAGAGGCTCAGTGCCAGTAGTTTGGAGTTGCTCTATGCTTGTTCGTGCCAAGAATGCTGTGCCAGTTTTGTTAATGATCCTTTCCTGATTTTGATCCCCTTTGAGCATTTCCTGCAAAGCTGAAATGGTACAGATTGATAGGTCTTTATGAATGTTGGAGCTGTGAGATTTAGCCGCACTTTACCGTACTGTGCTCTTTGCTCATGAAGTTATTTATTTTACAAGCTGGTACAGAGGTTCCTCTGCTCCAATATTTCTTCCCATAGCCCATATGCATCACTCCTCAGGCAGGTCAGACAGATGAATGTAGCTGGCACTAGGCACTGGAATTTTATCAAGTGTACAAAACTGCTCCCCCTCTGGGGACTATTTAAGCCCCCTAAGCCCTCTAACTGCTGCCATTATATTGCTGACTAGTGTCTTCCTTTAATTTAAAAAAAATTGCCCCCTTCTAGTAATTGAGTGTTTTTGTGAATAACTATTCTTGCCTGATAAGATTATTTTGGATTTTTTTTAAATCAGTTAACAAATAGTGTCATGTTATATCCCTTAGAATTTTCTGCTGCATTGACACAGGCAGTCTGAATAGTTTTTGTCGCCTTTCAGTAGTACCAGAAATTCTCAAATGAAAAGTTTGTTGATGTGTTTCAGCCATGGGCTTTTGCAGTCTCGGTATTCACTGCTTTGCCAATGTTCAGTGTGTCATGAAGAGCATGGTAAAGGGACAGGCATATATTCTCCAGGTTTATCCACTTATTGGCAGTGGAATTAAGTTCTTTTTGAAAATCTGTGGTAGGAATTCCTCTGAAAGTCTAATAAAAATGCAACCTAGGACCAAAATGGGAAAGCATATGTACACTGTGTATTATATATAGACACAGTAGCTATAGTGAAGCTACTAAAACAATATCTTCACCTGCGTCTTCTCAGTATATTTAATAAAACATGTATTATTAAAAAATAATCTTGTTTTCTTCCTTGACAGCACCCTGATACTTGGGCAGCTGGAAATCGAATTACTTCTTTGCTTTTCTTCAGAGGACTCCACACTGAGACAGGATGACATCTGGCTGCTTGACGGAGATGAGTCTATCTCTCAGGACAATGAAATCCTCCCACGCATGCCCAGACCGAACCACCTCGACATTCTTAGGATTACGCCCCCAGAAGATGACATCACTGGTGACACACCCTACTACCCCAACAGGGAGTTCACTGTAAGTGATAATCAATCTACCTAGTATACATGTCAAGATGAGTTTCTGCATGGATCTGCTGGATCTGGTGGCTGTTTAGGGAGCGTGCTTTTGGTTCTGCTGGGTAATTTTTTTTCATAAAGCATACTAACTTGGCACATTCTGTACCCTGAATGTGACACTGATATAATACAGGACTGCATGATTATGGACCTCAAACACCCAGTCTGAAGGTCTTTTTTCTTTATTCATCAAGACCAGAGCATGGGGAATGCATCTGCTTTGTTGCTGCAGCTGAGCCACATAAATGCGACTGGCCCACAGATGGTGCTTATTCACTAACTAGACTGAGTTTGGCAAAGAGCAGCACGAATGTTTCCTAGTCTTAAGGGGTGCTATAGGAAGACATTTTCAAAGCTTTAAATCCCAGCAGGTGCATGCAAAAACGAATGAGGGAGGATCTAAAATCAGCACAAAAAGCATGGCAGATATCTTGAGTTCTGTCTTTACCCATCATCTGTTCATAAGTGTTTTATCAGTTCCTAACGTAGCACTTCATGTTTAGCTCAAATTCATTTGCTTTTGTTATTTTTTTCTGGTTCACAGTCTATGTGACCATGCCATTGCCACTTTTCTAAACAGCGTCTCTACCATATAAGGAGTGGGTGAAGAAACATGAGTGCTGTCTTGTTCTCAGGTGTTGCTGGCAAAATGTTTCACACCTTCAGTAACATCCTTCTGGGATTTTGTGTAGTGTTATAATATTAGACTGGTGGTCCTTACGTGGATAGCAAAGCAGGGCATGTTTCAAAAGGTTTTGTCAGGGCGGGTACCAGATTAGACATCACAAGAGCTGGCTGTCTAAAAATTGGCATGTTACTGGATACAGTTCCAGAGAATTACAACTGTAAACACACACATACAGTCTCATGGATATTGTTTGGGTGTGGAGTACAGTCAAATGTCCTTCTGGTCAAACTGCATTTAATCCTCTTCCCTCCCTGGGATGACATGACCTATTGTCACGGAATATGCCTTAGACATCATGAGACTTTTAGCAGAAATATTGTTGTGTGAGTCTGCCAGGTGCTGTCGTTACTGCGTTCAGTGTCTGGGGCTGCCAGCTTGTTTGGCACACAATGGCACTTGTATCTTCAATAAATAGTCATGATGGAATCATTAAAATAATTGGATTGCTGCCTTAGATTGTATGAGTGTGGTTGGTCTGCATTATGTTAATATTATTGGTCTGGGCCGCGTTAAAGTTGTTAGTCTGGGTTAGGAAATTGTAATTTAGTTTAAACTGTAGTTTTGGCTACATATGTATGCTTTGTGACTTATACACACTGTTTAAGTGCCACAGGCCATGAGCTGTGCCCTGAGTTCAGAAGGTGGGGCCCAGTTTAAGCAGCTTTTCTCTCTCTGGCTCTACCCTGTCGTCCTCATGAGCCTCTTGCATTTGTTCCTCGGATAATCGCAACTGTGACCCATTAAACACAGTGTTGGTTATGCAATAGGAGCACATGTACTCAAGGCCGTCTGCCTGTGGATTTCTTTTAATCCCTTCGTACGACAGAGCAATTCTGCAGCCTTGTTTATTGTGCCATCGACTGTCCTTTCATCCATGTGTCATCTTCTATTGTTAATTTAAAATGATGACATTGATTGTGCAGGATATGTAATGTATAATAGATAACACTGGCAATAACTGCAGCGGCTTATTTCAGCCGGCGAGGAAAAAAATGCCAGTAAATTCAATAATATGACAAGATATTGATTCAAAAGATGCGAGTTGCTGTTTAATGTGATATTTCAAATAAGCAAAGTTAATGTCTGCCTACAAGTGTTTGCTTACAAGTTTGGACGCGACATCCAATGCATGAGCTGCCTGGCTTCAACTTGTTAGAACAATCATGAAGGCTAAATACCTTCAGCTTCCTATGCATTTCCTTAAGCATATTTTATGGCTTTGAATTTAAATGTTTTTTTTTCTCAAAACTCCTTTAAGGCATGTGAGCCTGACATTTACCGCTGCCTCTCCCAAATGGAAGGGTTGCTTTTGATATTTATTTTAGTCTCTATGTCTCTATATTGCCACTTGTGCCCACTTTCATTGTATGTCTTGTCACTAATCAGCGGTCTGCGTCTGTTCAGTCTCCATAATTTTCTCATCTGTGAACAAGAGTACTTCACAATATCCAAGGGCCTGTCTGCCTCACTCGGCACTACGGTACATTAGCAGCGCCCATGACAAGGGAGAGTCTCGTGGCTGGCCCTGCTTATACTTCCTGTCCCTCATCAAGATCTACACACAACAAGATTTCATCATCCTAGTTTCCTGAGACGCCCAAGCAGTACACACCCTTGACCTTGTTCTCCTTAACACTTTCATTTCCTATCATGTCCTACATGCTGCTGTAATCCACATTACTTCTTCCAATACCATTCCTGTCCTTGATATCCAGCTACTCTTGCTTTTTAAACTATGAGGTTTCAGGTGTGCACAGCTACTCCTTTGTATCACACTTCTGCGATGTCTTGCTCATTTCAGTGAACTTAATATATTTGTTTTTAACTGCACTTTATGGTGCAATGAAAAGTATATTTAAAGTGTACATTTGCTATATTGTTGATGATGATATATATTTTTAAATTAGCCTACTTTGGTAAACTTGGAGCATAATTGAATGACCTTTTTTGAATGAATATTTTTAATAGAGTTTATTCAGGAATACGTTTGTGGCTGGCTACACTAATATTTGCTTAGAACTGATAATCCAATGTCTAATAATGTAGCCATAGATCCAGAGTGATCACTCTTTATTTGGGGTATAATATACATATCATTTCAGTAACAGTCTTTGTACATGTATTTTGTAAGTGTTGAATTTAAAAATGGTGTCGTTAGATATTTTCGTTTCTTAATCGGGAACTTTACAAAACAAGATTTCCTTGAATATTATTCAGCTATGTGTGCAGCATCTAATGCCAATAAACTAAAAAATATGCCCAAAATTTGTAAGCTTTGTATCCATTAGGAGATATTCACTTTTATTTTATACAGTCACCTTTTTAACACCTCGGTTTGATGAATTAGTGATACAATGCAAAAAACTTTAGAATTTAGGTTTTGGTGGTATGACATTTGCAGAGTAATTATGGCCTGCCCAGCCAACTAATTGTTGCAGATTATGCCTGTGGTGTAACAGCGCTGCTCGGAACCATCCCTGGCAGTGTGTCTGACCTGAGGATTAGTGGCCTGGGCTCCTGCTGCCTGTATTTACTAGGTACTAGGAAGCAGCGAGAGAGTGCCCTACCTGTACCAAAGGTCTAGAGGAGGCGGAAAGGATGGAGGGGTGGGGCGAGTAACCAGACACCTTAGCAGCTGCTGGAGATCACACTCAAGCAGGGAGGTTGGGGGTGGGCAGGGCAAGAGGCGGGACGGACCGGTGAGCCACATTCCTTTGCAAAACTTGACGGCTTTTTCACACGAGAGAGAGCGCAGCAGCAAGGGGAAAAGTGGGCTGCCCTTGACTTCATTTTGCGTGGCAGGACTGAGGGAGAGCTGGAACGTTCCAGGCTTCTCTGTCTGACTCAGGCTGGCAAACATTGTTGCTTTGGAACGATTTTTTTTTTCTCTGCCTGCCGCAAGCTTTTCCTTAAGAAGCACTTCTTCCTGGTTTCCTTGGAGAATATTTTGTAGCATTTCACTCTCTGCTCCCATTTGTGAAACTTGAAGGGTTTTACTGTGCTACATTGTTTATACTCGTGCAAAAAGTTTTTGAAGGATTTTTTTTATAAGAAAACGCTTTTAGAAGACATTGTTTTTATTAATGGCAGCTCAAAACACCTTACGAAAAGGATTACAGGAAGCTATGGTTTGTTCCAGAAGCTCATCTGGGCCAAGCAGGCTTTTGAGGATCCAAATTGACAAAAGGGCTTTTGTTTGCTGAAAACGAAATTGGATCGGAGCAGGTTGGAGACCTGAAGGTGTAGTGATGAGCGCTTTGTCAAGTGTCCTGAATATGGACTCTGAGCTGGAAAAACTTTTCTCTCTGGACTCTAAATTTGAAAGAGGAATGCACAAAGGAGACATATAAAAGTATTATTAATGAACAGTAATTTATAAAAATCTGATTATTTGGTAAGATGATTTAGTTTGATGAACTGAGACCTTAAACAGATAGATTGCGATGAATAACATAAACGGCAACCCGGATACTAATGATAAGTATCCCCCGCACTCATTCTTCAACAAAATCTCGACTATGTTCACTCGGATTGGGGCAGAGAGATCAGAAGTGCGGGAGCCAGACAGGGAGGAGGCAGTGCTGACTTCGTTCCGGACATTTGCCGATAGCCATGACCCCAACTCTGCAGGAATTCTTGAGGCAGAAGGTCTGTTAGGTGTGACTTCAACATACCACAATGGTAATGAAAGTGCTTCTGTGATGGAGGAGAACAGGGACTCGCATCAGGTTAGAAGAGGGTCAGCCGATGCAGATCTGGTCCAGGTAACCATGGTGGAAACCTACAGTGATACAGAGACCGAAGAGGAAGAAACAGAGGACTCTGACCTTTGGTTTAGAAGCCATGTACTATCCAAGGAGCCACATGATGTTGAGCAGCGGGTACCCATCTTCAGACTGCACAGTGCTCAGGAGACACCCATCACAGACATCAATCCAGCTGCAAACCAACAAGTTTCTATGGCATTTTTCCCCAGCACACTTGAAAAGGCTGACAAAGGGGATGCAACTTCATATGGTGTTTTCAGCTCCCTTCATTCCCTTGCTAGAAACAGCCTGTCAGACACACCAATGCCCTTATTCAAGGCCTCTCTGGATAGCTCTGAAGGGTTACATTTAATGGACGGTCCCCCAAGTATGCAGCAGGATGACCATTCTGAGCCTGGACCACCCATCCCAGCTGAGACAGCTGATATTGGGGAACTCCCAGAACAGCCCGGACTCTTTCCCACTGGAGATGTTGCACCAGTCTCCCCCAGTAACATGAGGCAGCCTGATGTTGACCCTAGGGATAATCCTTTAGTTACAGACTCAATTGAGGTACCTGACCAGGAAGATACCTCTTCTGAAAGTCAAACTACCACCATTCCCTCTCTGCTCAGGAGTCAAAGTGGTGTGTATGTTAGCAAGAGGAAACCAGAGGTCTCATCCCATCCTTCCAGTACCCCTGGGGAGAAACCCTTCCAGCTCCCCGCCCTCTTCAGTGGGTTACGGGTACTGAAGAAGGGAGCAGTGGGGGAAGAGAGGGAGACAGTGGCTGAAATCAAACAAAGAGACACCGACTTGGCACTGCTCCAGCTAAAGAAACCAGTCAACAAAGCCCAGTTTTTCACTGAGCCACTGCAGAGCAAGAAGCCCAGAGCTGTGCTTGAACTCAAGAGCAACTTTTTGGAGCAGCTGACCCAGCGCCTCACCCTGGACAGCGGCAAAACTGAGGGAAAGGAGCCTGCGATTGAGCCATTGGCTGACCAAGTGCCCCACCAGAGAGAAGAGGGGACAGAGGGGAATCTGCACACAACCCCCTCAATTGAGGATGCTGACAAAGTCCTGGAAACACCGTTTGACACCTTTAAAGCATTTTTTATCCCAAAACCACCTAGAAGGGATTCTGGAGAGGCCGTGGACCTGGAAGCTGTGAAGAGGAAAATCAAAAATGAGAAAGAGGTTCTGAAAGCAATATTTCAGAGATCTTTTTCCAAACCAGCTGATAATAAAGACTTAACAGATGGAAAAGTATGTCATTGCAAGCAACTTTCTGCCACTTACTTTCATCTTTTCAGCTTAATTCAACTGTATGTGATTGTTCCGTACGATTTTTTTGCTAAGATAGCAGACAAACTAATGTAAATGTATCATCAATTTTGTAAAACTGTAGGATTACAGGGGTGGCATGGTGGTGCAGTGGTTAGCACTGTCGCCTCACACCTCTGGGACCCGGGTTCGAATCCCCGCCTGGG
>JAODJX010000027.1:157307-178671 GCA_026776945.1 Isichthys henryi | reverse complement strand
ACCCCCGCCACCAGGGCCAGGGCCCCCACCTCCCCCTCCTCTTCCTGGGGCAGCACCCCCTCTACCTCCTCCACTGCCTGGAGCTGGGCCCCCTCCCCCGCCTCCTTTGCCTGGGGCTGGGCCTCCTCCTCCTCCTCCTCCTCCTCCACCTATGTCTGGAGGAGGTCTCCCACCACCGCCCCCTGGACTGTCTGCCTTCAACCATGCAGCGGAGAAAACCCCGCGTAAGCCAGCTGTGGAGCCCACCTGTCCCATGAAGCCCTTGTACTGGACCCGGATCCAAATCCAAGACAACAAGTATGTACCCACCTTTCAAGAATGGCACTACAGATTTGGCTAAGATGTCAACCAGGCTATGATGGGCAAGTGGCCTTAGGGGGCAGGCCAATCATGTGCAATCATTATGGTCCTCTAGAGATTAAGGGAGAAAGCAGAGGCTCATCCAGTGGTTTCATGTCAGCCATTAACTTTCCAGATGAAGCACAAGTCAACATGTGAAATTTGATGTGTAACTTTGATGTGTATTGTGTTGTTAAACTCCTGTGGTCCTCTGACCAAACTTCTATGGGAAACTACAGCAGAGCATTGAACACCTTTAACAGTGCCGGGCATATGTGCTAATCTGCCTTTTATGAGCTGTGTGAAAATATATATACAGTTGACTTTCTGTAAAGGAAGTGTACTTTACACTTTACGAGTGAGCTGAACATGGCAAATGTGAATTACATTAAAACTTGGCTCACACACATATATATACTGAACACACTGTAAAAGTCCATTTATTTTTTTTGTAAATGTGTTTAAAGGTATAAAGAGAATCGTTTGCTGCGGTTCCTTGGGAGGTCCACATAATATTGCAAAGTGGTTCCTCTGTCACAGGTTTTTGAATGATATTCATAAGTGTGATGGCATCCTTATTTGCTTCAGTAGAACAATTCTGTTCATTTTAAGACCATTTCAGCTGCTAAAATTTGCAGATAGCTGGGTTGTTAACTTGGTTGACTGGTATCATAAACCTTTTCAGTGGCATTCGACCTGTGACCCATTATTAAGACGTTTATGGTCTTTGGGTCAAATTGCCCGTCCCACTTTTATAATACAGGCTGTTTTCTGTAATTAATATTTATGATGGCTTTCGTGATAATGGTGATCGTGCCTGTGTACTTCAGAAGGAACACCACGTCATTACACAGGGCAGGACATGGGAATAGTAAGTAACTGGTATGGGAAGAAGAGTTGAGTGAAGGAAATGTAGCCACCAAATCAGAAGCACATTTGAACAGCTGTGTCTTGTTTTATTGGCTGTGATGAGAGTTGGTGTACAAGCAGGGAAAATGGCTTTGGGTGCAATTCTGAGAATCTGAGAACAGCTCACTCTAAGCTGAAAAAAATGGTCAGATGTGAAATGTTAAGGAATAATGATAAATGTCATATCTGAAAGTAAACCATTGGTCTGAAAATTAAAGTGCTTTGCAAAATGTAATCTGGACGATGGACAGAATCAAAAGTATATCAGATCCCTTATCTGCCCACCGAGGAGAGAAACATGCCATTTGGGGCTATATTAGAAAGTACACAGAACAGTCATGCTGAGGCAACAGCATACTGTTGAATATTACAAAAAAAGCTTGGTGCTGTAACACAGTCCTAAATACCATCAAGGGGTGGGCAGAGCAGTTATCTTGAGAAATGACGTTCGTGCAGGAAATTGGGTCACACAGGGATGCGTAAAATAATCCCTCATGGGCCCCTCCTTAAGTCACCGCTGTGACCCCTAATGCACCTGATCACAGAGAACTAGCCAAGGCCAGCCTTGATTCTGCCTGATCTAGGTCACGCCTAAATGGCACTCTGCTTTCATTAGCGAGAACTGTGGGGGTGTATCACTTATCATTGCTTGGTGCCTCTGCATTCCCTAGACTGTATTTTTTATATGAAGAGGAATGGAAAACAAAGGTAGGGAGTTGAGACTAACCTCTGTGAGACTCCTGTTCAGACCATCTGACTCCCTGTGTTTGTTTCTGAAGTTACTCGGCAACCAGAGAAACCAAATGCTCCACTTCTTCTCAGAAGCTTGTTTTAAATGCTTTTTAAAAAATGAAATAAGTCACATCTGAAACCCACCAACTCATGAATTCTCAGATTGAATCTTAAGCAATAATTTGCTCATTTTAAGTGGGTATTTCTGGTCTTCGTTTTCTTAGTGTGAATCTGCACTCAGGAAAATGTCAACTGAGGCTCAAAAATGGAAATAAACAGTGAACAGCTTGAGTAAACATTGCATAAACCGCAACAAGGTTGTTTATCTCTCATGGGGTTTAGCTTGGCCTGAGATCACACTGTTGTTTTCAGTAAGGGCAGTAAGGCACTGGTATCCATATGGATAACTTTTTAAGGAAAGTTATGAGGTGAAGTGTATCACACATTTGTAATGGCTGTCTCCAAGTGCTTAAATCAAGGCCAGGCTGAACCCCAATGCTCCTTTCTCCCTTCAGCAACAATACCCTCTGGGGTTCTCTGCAAGAGCCAGACATCCTCAACACAAAGGAGTTTGAGGACTTGTTCTCCAAAGCCACCCTGCAGGCAAAGAGGAAGCCCTTATCCGACACTTATGAGGAAAAAGCCAAAGCTAAGAAGGTGGGTCTATATAATCTTGCCAGTAGCCACCTATCTAGTAACTCTGATCTGGTCTGGTTTTTCAGCAGACCTCTTTTCTCCAAAGACCAAGGCAATGAATTAGAATTATGAGACTCACATGTATGGAGATTTTAGCATTGAAGCCTGAGGAGGGGTCGCACATAGGCATCTCTTTTTCATTAATGGAATGAGTTGGTGGCCCACTCCCTATTGAGCTTTGGAGCTAGTTGCTTGTCTGTTCCTAGAGCTTTTTTGGTGCTACCTGAAATGTCCAAAGCAGAACAAAAGAGCACAGGATGAATGTTACAGTGCAGAAACAAATCACCTGGCCTTGGGCTTTTGTTAGTCTCACTTATCTTCATAGTCTGCATTTTTACAGCTGCCACCAGAGGGCGAATTGGGCTTGTTTCGGTAAACGCTGCAAGAATTGGTATAGCACAAAAACTCTATAGCATACCTGTAACCTTCAGTGTGAAGGAAAGCATGTTTCCGTTTCAGTTTTGGCCATCAAGTGGACAGGTATTCCAAGCAGAAAGGCTTCAGGATCCCATAACTAATAAAAGAGACGGAGGATAATGTTGTTGCTTTGTGGTTTTACTCTTCTGCTTTTGCTTTCATTGTGTCATTTCGATGTGGCAGATTTTCTCCTCCATTTTTTCTTCTAAAGCAGCCGACTGTCTTGTCGCCATCATTATAAGCAACTGCAGATGTAATGCATCTGATTTATTATTGGTTGGTTCACAAGTGTACATAAAATTCCGAGCTGTGAGTTTTATTGTTTGATTTAATCTTTTTTCAGCTAATGGCTGTAGCAATTACGTGTTAGGAGGATCTTGTTTTGGCATCAAGAGTAAATAATGAACTGTATTTGGATAACAATGGGTTCCAGGCAGCTTCTTTTGGACGTAGCTGTGCGAGACAACCGGTTCATTATGCTCTATTTTTGGGTGTAATGTCAACCTAAACACTGCTCATCTTCTGTTTGGTCAGGATTTAGATTGCCTTCCATCTCCCAGTAGACCCACCTCTAAATTCTGGTCAGGGAATGGCAAAAGGGCAGGTGACGCATTGCCTTCTTCTACCCGGCCAGCCAGCATCTTCGTCCCATGCTTCGCTCCTTACAGTTTGGAGCCTAGTTTACAAGTATTTCAGCCTTAAATGGAATTAGACTCATAGAAGTTACAATGTGCGCCAGCTCTCTGTCTGCATGCGGATCCTTTCACCCTTTCCTGCTTCCCCTAGCAGTCTCATCGCTGTGGTGTGTGGTGCCTTTTTGATAGCCAAGTGAACTGAGGATCAGAGAGGCATTATATACCACACCTCAGGAGAAGCCCCACAGGATCCAGGTCCACAGTGTGCATACAAGCCAGTGACAGCTTATAAACTAAGCCCCACAAAGCCTGGGAATAAATTTCTGTTTTATGGTTTCTTGTTAGCTGTCAGTAATAGTGCTGTATCTAGCTACTTTCGTGACCTTTACTGAAAAAATATTTTTATGAAAGCCTGGATTTCATATACATGTTTTTTCGAATCTGGCTAAGATCTGTAGTATAACAAGAAATCATTTGGTTCTTTGAATTGGAACATAGGTCTGAATAACAAAGAAGGGTGTTGGAGTGGGATAGTTATATCTGAATTTGGACACCTGTAAATGTGATTGAGAGGATGTTTTAGAACAATGACAGTGTGAATAGGAAAATACTGTTCGTGAGATTCGGTCCTCTTTTCTCTGAGAAATAAGCTGATTTGCTGTCTGTTATGTCAACTTCTATCATATATTTCAGACATCCAAAGCCATAATACTTCCTTACTGAAGAAGTGCATCATAAGGTTTGTCTGAGTAACTTCCCACTATCAGAGATCTGGCATTTTGTCTGTGCGACAGAAGGTCTTTTGCAGTGGCTTGTTACCATGGTGCAATCAGAGTCGTTCATTGGCACATCAGCACATTTTCTGTGGAGATCCATGCAATTCAGGAGTATCCGTTGGCTCGTCTACCACCTCCCAATCCATCTGAACCCTGGATCAATCTTGCAGGGCTCCAGGTTGGCCCGTGTCTCTGCAACATGTCTGGTCACTCCAGGCAGGTCCATAAAACCCCGCCGGCCTGACACCTGATACAGCCCAGGTAGCCACAGACATCCATACCTTCAGCCGTTTCCACAGCCCTCGGTCTGCAGCATTAGCTGGGCCTGGAATCCTCATTTTTCCCACAGCACTGACTTTCAGCCAAGATCAGACGTGGACTGTGGGGCTCTCGCATCATGAATGATGCATGCGTGTGAATGTGTGCTTCATCATTGTACCCACAAGAAACTTTGATTTCAGTGGAACAAAAGCAGAAATATGGTGCTTCCCTTGACAGGACTACCAAAATACAATCAGACGCTACAAATGTACGTTCATGTGGTTAACCAGAGAAATGTTGTACTTTAAAATGGAAAGGAATACTTTTTGCCGGCTGGGGTATGCTGACGGGTAGTGGGAGCCATGTGTTTTTAGTCAGGAAGGACAAGGTCTTTGCTTCAGGTCTCACGGTAATTCACCAGCGAAAGCCCATGGGGAAGAGGTTTATGAAAGTCTGTTTCAACTGGGAAATTCAACATGGAGAACATTGCTTTCCAGCAAGCCCCCCACCTTCTGCCCAGTTCTCAATTTTCCATAACTGTTTATCTTGCGATGGTTATGCTCAAGTGGAGGTATTGGAGCTTGAGCATGCCTAAGCCCATCCTGAATGAGACTACAGCACACAGACACTCATAAGAGTGCTCTCACATAATCACGTACTCTGGGCAGTTGTCAGTCACACTTTCACCTAAACACATGTCTTTTTGGTTGTGGAAGACAACTAGAGAGCTTGGCGGAAACCCACACAAATGTGTAGATATGGAAAATAAACCTACATTTGTGATCATCTTACCTCCTTCATATAGATGGATGGGATTTTGTGGCAGCAGAGAGAAGAGGCAAACCAACACCTGGGAGTTGTATAAAATAAAGCACAGCTCCATATCAGCCTTATGGGTTGCTTAGGTGGACCAAAGCTGACAGTCAAGCTGCAAGACTGAGCACTTTGCTGGTGCTGGGGCCACTGAACGCCGCTCTGTTTGGGCCAAGCATAGCTGTCCTGGCCTCACATCGATTGCGGAAGATACATTCCCGTAAATGCAGAGTGGGGGGGGGAGGGTTATTTGGCTCTCCAACTTTTGGCAAACCAGCGCATTTGCAAAAGCCAGCTAAACAAAACTACTTTGTTTACATTATCATCCTTTATCTGTGGAGCTTGTCCTCCAAGGTATGAGGTCCTACGTACGGTTGCTGCTGGTCATGTGGTTGGACTGACTGATGGGGAGCAGGGTGACTGTGGGGGTGGGGGCTAAGGGGTGATATTCCACTAGCCATTTCTCCTCCTCATACCTCTACAGTCCCTCAGCTCCAGACTGGGCACAGACACACGGTCAATATTGAGGGAGAGACGTCTTTCCTTACTTTGCACTGTCAGCCCCCCCCCCCCCCCCAGGAGGTCTGACAAGCCAATTTTTCTGCCACTGCCATCAATACTGGTCAGGCACTCTCAGCTCGCAGATCAATCTGAAGTGAAATCACCAAGTGAAGAAAAGCATGTTCTCCCCATAGAGAAGAGAAAATCTTACCTTGTGTGATTTGGACCCTGCCATTTAGTGCATGAAGAGAAATAGATGGCAAAGTTCTGCACTGTGGAAATTTGCTACTTTCTTGTGTCTCTTCTAGAGGGGTGCCAGGGCCGTCCCCAGTCCTTCACCTAGAGCATGTTATGCAGTCCAAGTAGGAGTGGTACCAAGGCAGGAAGGGTACTAATTTATGTCATGTACACAAGCTACACTGTGACTTACCCCAAAAGCTGTATGTTGAAGTAATGAAGCTTCATAACCCACAATCATTAACATCACTACGTACTTTCAGTTGCTGTGTGATTTTGGTCTTAATTTACGCTGAATTTTTATATGCGAACTTGGAGCTGTCTGCCTGTTAATGACATATGAATGGCTAGTGAATACCTAGCTGACAGATTTTTGCACATAGGATTTAGTAAGGTACAGTAAGGGAATGCAGACGTAATGGAAAATTGCAGGGAATTTGGTAGAAAGACGTTAAGGAACTAGACTAGTTTTTTATGGTTTGAGTCACAAAGAAAGGTCACTTTTTGGTTTTTTGTGCGTTCCTTATCCTTGTTCTGCAGCGCCATTTTACTGCAACCATCAGACTCTTACAGTTTGTAGTGTTTTTGTATGTTTTCATAGCTCATTTTAAAAGAACCACACTTAAGTGGGATTCAGTGGTGGCTCGGGATCTGTGCTAGTAACTGGAAGGTTGCTGGTTCAAATCCTATGAATGCCCAGAGTGATTCTACTCTGTTGGGCCTTTGAGCAAGGCCCTTAACCTGCATTTGCTTTGTCCTGGATATGATGTTAATCTGCATCCGGCCCTATAAGGAGGTCCTCCAACTTACAGGGAATATCTTGGGGGTTATATTTTTTATTTTGTGATTAATCATTGTTGACACACCACAGCACACAGTGCACAACAACGGAATGTGTCCTCTGCATTTAATCCATATGTGACAATGTGACATATCAGGGGGCAGCTAATGCAGCACCCCGGGTGTTTGGGGGCGGTATCTTGCTCAGGGTACCTCAGTGGTGCCTTTTGCTGGTCGGTTCAATTACAGGTGTACTTCCTTAACCATTAAGCCACCATTGCCCACAAGTTAGTAGGTAGTGGCAGGATTGGCACTCCAGCCACCGGAAACTACCTCACACTGGTTCATTCAGACTTGTGTGGTGCTGAGGTATCACCCGCCACATGGCCGCACTCAAGTATTCATACCTGAGGTAGTTTCTCGTTTGGTGGGTGCGGCAACGCACTGTAATCAGTACATGCTCCTTACCTCCTCTCAGTCTGCTTAAAGTGGATCAGAACGTCAGCCAAGAGAAATAGAACTTAGTTGTCATTGAATTCACATTGTCCATAACTTTTCAAAAACACTTGGTTCACTTTCAGGTGCAATTCAGGTTTTATGTGGTTCATTCCACATTCACACTCAGTTCTTTTGGATGCCGAACTGAGCATGAGAGTCATTTCTTCCTCAGTAAGATGGTTGTGCCTGTGTTGGCAACGTGTGATTTCTTTTAGTTTTGAAATATTTAAACAGAGACAAAGACCGCAAAACAAAAATCAGACATTATCATGCAACAAAAAACATGTCTGCGTAGACTGGGACGGTCATGGAGGAGAAACCATATGCTCCAGCAATGTCGAGTAACATCTGGTTTACGTTTGATGCTACTGACAAGGCTTGTGTCATTCTCACTTGAAACATACAGCAGGTATCAAGGTAAAGGTGGACTTCCATCAGATTTTACAAAATTAATTTTAACTACTAAAGACTACTGTAAATCATTGCGATCTTTTTGAAGGATAATGTGTGTCATAATAATGTGTTGACAGTTGTGACATCAGCACTGTATGGTATCCCATAGCGGCCAAAAAGTATAGACAAGAGCAAAGCGACCTGGGTGCACTTTCTCTTCATATATCATCAGCAAACGAATCTGCTAAGTGGACCTGAAGCGAACCAAACTCAAAGGAACCAGCTCTTGAGGGGGGTCTGAGCTCGCTGTGAGCATTCGCACATGGCCCACATTGCAGAGGAAACGCACTTAAATTGGATGAATCGTGAAAGGTCTGAAAATACATTTAAACTTGTTTCTTCAAAGTCTCCTGTGTTATTCTTAAAGTTATGGCTTGACCTTCGCCTGTGCAGTGATGAGACGGCAATGCAATAAATGTCCACTGGAGGGGGCTGTTAACATTTTTTCCAAAAAAGAATTACAAGCAGAAACTACAGTTAAAAAATAGAAGAGGACAAGTTCGACAGCCAAAGAAACTGCAAGTTATGGTGTCTTATTTTTTTTGAAAAATAGTCCTCTACTAGATAGCAATTGAAAGGTTTGGTTTGTGCATTTTTCTGTCTGTGAAGGAATGTAGAAAAACACCTCATTGGGACCCAGAGTGAGAACTGTTAATTAAAGGTGTTATGGAATGACTCTTTCGTTCACATTTCTCCTCCCATGTCTGAGGATACCAGCATCATTGGTGATGCCGGTAATGGCGGTCGAAACAGCATGCTTTTTTGCCTCCTGTAATGCAATACTCACTTCTAAGGCTTCCCTCCCGCTTTCCCACTGGACGCCTCAGTAGCCGAATCACAGTAACAACAGGGACTGCTACCTAATGAAGAAACTGAAACATTAACTTTTAAAGCAGGGCTTTACCTTGCCAAAAACTATTTCTAGCTTTATGGGTAATTCAGTCGTTAGTAATTGTGACCATCTGTAGGCACAAGTAAAAATCCCGTGAATTTATAGTTTGTTATAAAACCCTGGCCTGCTCGTCCAGACTGAAAAGATGTCCTTTTATGGTTTGATTTTTTTTTTCTTTAACTTTCCGGCTGCCTAATATTTTTACTATATCAGATTTTGGAGACACGCTAAGTTTTGCACAGGTATTGAGTTTTGCTTGCCATTCCCCAGGGACTAGCATGTAAACCAAAATCATTCAATAAGGCTGACCTCTTGCATGAACATCTCCACTGCTGTCCAGTCTCCGCTCGTCTGGCCATGCAGGAGGGCCGTGAAGAATCCCAGCGGTACTTGGGTTTGCCTAGGGCAGGGGGTCAATTCATAGGTCACAAGAAGATGTTCAAATTACACTCCACTGGGGGCCCTCAATTACAACCCCCCCCCCAACACCCACCAGCAGGCGCTCCATAGTGGATGGTCTGCCAGGTCTGTCAGGAGATGTGGGGGGGCATGAGGCTGTCCTCTTTAACCTCGCTGGAGGCAGGCTGCTCTACCTTTCTGTGGAGATCCCTGGGTCAAGGCATGCAAGGGGGTGCGTATCCTAATACAGAACTTCACACATTTATGTGCCTATGATTTCCACTGTTTTGCTCTGTTGGAGTGTTGCCTGAAACATGGCTGCTGTTTATTTTTCCCCCAAAAAAACATGAATCCATGAGTTTTGTTGATAACCATGTTGACAGTCTCTGAGAAACCTACACATGGAACGTAATTATTCCTAAAAATAAAGGTTTCTCTATGAGACGTTGCTGCTTGAAATGTAGTCATTTAGCATTCAAATTGGTTCTTACCTACTAAACTTTACTAAAGCAAAACTTCAATTTTTTTATTTTTTTTAATACAAACCTTTAAATCGGTATATTAAAGTTAAGCGGTTTGCTTAAATTTGTTTTTGCACATTTTTAATGGATAAAAGTTTGGCGATTTTGTCCCAAGTGAAGCTTTTTTAAGGAGATGGGTATGTGCCCAAAGTTCGAAAAATTTCATCTGTTCCATCCAAGCTTTGATGGTTTTATTTAAATGTAATCGTCCCAATTACTTATGGCAAGCAGTGCCCGGTGCCACTCAAACTCCAGATATTCCTGGCTTTCATTTACTATAGAGCTTGCTGAGAGTGAAATAAACTTTTTATCCTTGTTAGATTGTCAAGCTGTTGGATGGAAAGCGCTCCCAGGCCGTGGGAATCCTTATTTCAAGTCTTCACCTGGAAATGAAGGACATACAGCAAGGTAAGGTCTGCCCCCCCCCCCATCGTCCTATTAGCTGCATAGTCGCTGTTGTTTTACTTGTTAATCCTTGACGTTCAATGAGGCTCAGGGTTAGTTGATATTTGAAGCGATCCACTAGTTGCTGTGCAGTGAGCATGTCTGTCAGCTCTTTCCCTTCTTTCTGTGACTGGAAGACAGTTCTTTCTGAATTGTTCTGGCTTGCTTGAATGAAACTACACCAGCTATTATCCATTTCATTTCACTGGCTTGTGCACTGCAAAGACTGGCCAAATACAAAGAGGTTTTTCTCAGTCTCTTGAGGCTTCGAACTTCTTTAAACAATACATGCAGAATATTTGTGCAAGAGGAAAGTCTCTGCATAAACCTTTTTAATTTGGAATAGTGAGTGCTTTGCTTTTGAGTGTATCTTTCAGTAAAGTGAGTACTTTTTTCTCTTTTGTACTTGTATGTGTGGGTTTAAAGTCCACTAGGGGGCGCATGATGCAGAAGGCAATTGACCAGGTGGAAAAATTGGTGGGACGGCACATGGGTGCCTGGCAGTCTGGGAGCCGCCACCACTGCCGCCATGGGCCCCCTTTGCCTAATGGGAGCGACACCCTGCTAATGATCTGACTGCATATAAATCCCCTTTGGCAGCTAGCGGGGACCACGTCGCCACATAAAACACACTCAACACAAGCCCAGCAGCACGTTGGGCCAAGCTGCGGGTGTTGATTTCCCACAACCCCTCCCCCCCCCACACACATTTAAACTACAATTGGTGCTGGAAAAAAAATTGCCAAAAAGCGCCAACTCTCACCCCGCATGTGTTAACTTCCTTCTGCTGTAATGGGAAGGTGTAGATGAAATGGACAGTCTGATTATGACAGCTCAGAAGATGCCACTAATGATAACTTTAACCCACCTTTATGATGGGAAATTAAAAGGACATGAGACCTACAGTGTAATTACCAACACTCACAAGCTGCGATTTGGGTGGGTGTTGTTCAGGAAAGAAGAGCGCCATTACTGTTCCTCTTCTAGTGGGGTTGGAGGCTATGCATGACTGACAGGTTAAGAGGCAAGATTGCATTTTCCATTTCCAATGGCTGTTCCTCAGTTCTGGGATGGGAGTCAGTTCTCGGCCTCCCTCTGACAAACAACACCGCACTTTCATTGTTATTGTAACTGCCAGAGCTTAGTTTGCATGAACTAGTGCTGGCAGACACAGGGTGGAGTGGCCAGGCAAGCCATGAGCAGACCGCAGAGAACCCCACCCCCAGAGATCATTACTGCAAGCTGCGGTGGTTCCTGCTGCAGGTCTAGGGGTTAAGCAGTTACAGGCTCTCTCCTATGACCCGTGGCCAAGAGGCTTAGTGCCCTGCATGTCGATTAGCAGGGAGACACCTTGTGCGGCTTCACTTCTGAACCTTGTAGAGCAGCAGACACCCCATCCATGTTGTATGACAGGATCAGTGTCATACAACAAACGAACATTGTTTTCTCATAATAAAGGAAAAATTACAAGGATAAACGTATAGCCTAAGTAAGTTACTAGCCTAAGTAACTGGCACAGCGTGTTCTTGATGACGTTATCCAGTTTGAAATGGCAATAGATCTGGAATATATTGATCAGCATGTCTCATTTTTTGTTTAATTAAGGCTTAACGCAGGCCGAAATAGCCTTGCTTTAGGAAATTATGAACATTAGTGTTAGTCATCTACGAAGAAGGTTAGCAAGTCTTCAGCTTAATAGGTGTCAGTATAATTGAGCCTGAGACACCATGAGACCTCTGGTTCAGTAGTTGATTTGTATCATTTTATTTAGAGTCTCCTCCGGTATTGCAATGTCTTGCAAGGAAGTAATGGTGCAACTTAATGAATAAAGCACATAGTCTTCACTGCCACAAGATTCCATCCAGCCGTTTTCTATACCCACTCATCCT
This sequence comes from Isichthys henryi, assembly GCA_026776945.1. Lineage (NCBI taxonomy): Eukaryota > Metazoa > Chordata > Actinopteri > Osteoglossiformes > Mormyridae > Isichthys > Isichthys henryi. The sequence continues at coordinate 166,479 of JAODJX010000027.1, read as the reverse complement.
CTGCAGGGTCACAGAGGTCCACAGCCTATCCCAGAAGCTACAGGCACAAGGCAGGGATCACCCAGGATGGGGCACCAACCCATCACAGTCCACACACACATTCACACCTTTGGCAAATTAACAACTCCAGAAGAACACACAAACTCCACACACATCCGGCTGCGGCAGAGCCTCAAACCCTGGTCCCAGAGGTGTGATGCAGTAGTGCTAACCTTAGGCATTTATTTGTACTTGCTGTGGTCATTTGAACACTGTGTGTGCCTGGCAAGATATGGAGATATACCTCAAAAGCCTCATTCCTCCACGCTGCAGTGTAGGACAGTGTTTCTCAAAACAGTTCTTAGGGACACCCAGACAGAACTGGCTTGAGAAACACTAATGTAGGATATAAAACCTGTTGACTCTTTGGCTGTCACTGGTATGGTACAGGAAATACCATGACTGTATGCATTTATCCTCTTTTAATTTGCAGGGTAAAAAAATCTGCACGGTTTCCAAATGTAGGCAGCAGTTAATTGGGATAGCATGCTTGCCCGAATTCCCGTTTATAAGAGAATGCTTCTAATAAACACATTTACTGTTCCAGCTGTTCTGACTGTGGACCACACTGTGGTGGACCTGGAGACCATTGAGGCCTTGTATGAAAATGTAAGTATAGCAGAGCACTTAATCCATCAGGTCAAGAGACAGAAGAAAGCTTCAGTTTATTGTGTCAGGGTCTATTGATATTAGCCTGCTCTATGGCTATAGTGGCTGAAGCATTATGGCAAATAGAGTTCGTGTTCTTGTCACCTTCGCCCCATTCTTGACATCCCCTCACTGCCGGTAGCCTGTTTCTCAGGGAAATTGTCCGTCCTTTTTTTTCTTACTACAATGTTTTTTTATTCCTGATGTCTCCCTCTCACCAAACTCCCCCACTGCAGCGAGCACAGAGCGATGAGCTGGAGAAGATCAAGAAGCACCATGAGACCTCTGGTGAGGAGGCGGCCAAGCTGCTCGACAAACCTGAACAGTAAGCAGCTCTGCGGCTGGAGACGGGGCACCTCAGACCCTAACTGCAGCAACACACAAAACAAGGGCTAATTCTAGCCTGTTTAAACTAGCTATTCTTATAGAAACTGTACAAATGAGGGTTACTTTACAGCAGAGTTCACTGCTTTCCTGAGGCAGAGCTCTCCATTAATCATGAGCTTCTCCATTCGTCAGTGAAATGCCTTAGTGTGATGTTGTATATAAACAGCGCTTAGCAGGGCTTAGCAGGCTTTTTTTCCCCCTTGCGTGTTTACGCTGTCAGTAGCAAGCCAAACACCTCTGCTCTGGCTCTGACGTCAGCTTCCTGTTTGTTCCACCTTCCTGGAATGCTTACTGTCTTACAGTGCAGTCCGCTCCATGTCAAGGGGTGGGACTTCACAAAATTTAAAAGGTCCATCAATGGCCACAGTTAGTGCAAAGGTGCATTGTGAAAGTTTCTCACCGGTGCCTGCCTGTCTCCTCACAGCGTATTATTTTGATTGGTTCCATGCTGGCCCATTGCAATAAAGGCAGCTCAACTAGCCGCCCGCTCGTGGTGGAGCTGCCATGTTTGAATTAGCTGTCACAGAGAATGAGTCATATCCCCTTACTCTCTAACTACATCAACAGACTAATCACTGAGGATATTACTCCTTTTCTCAAACATGCTTGTGTTTATGTGAACTTTGCTAAGTTGGTTGGATGATCAAGGAGTGATGAAGCACTTTTTAAAATTATTATTATTACTATTATACCCAGACGCTGCCCAAGACAGAACACAATATCAGAACAGGATGTCTTGTTTGATTCCATTCTTTTGTCCAAATATGTAGTGTTTAAATAAAATTGGGTCACTTCAAATACATCTATGTGTTTTCTAATGGAGTGATAACTGGGGTTGCTGAGAGATCCAGAGCATTCTGCGATCTTCTGTATTTTCCCTCATCTGCAGGTTCCTGTACGAGCTGTCCCTGATTCCCGACTTCTCTGGCCGAGCCCACTGCATCATATTCCAGTCTGTCTTCTTTGATGGTACATCTGCTGTCCACCGCAAAGTGGAGATAGTCTCCCATGTGTGCAAGGCAAGACACCGGCCATGATCCCACCACCTGCCCTTTTACCCCTTGTAGCTTTTAGCTGATCCGTGTCTCATTGCCAGTAGCTAGTACCCCTCTCCCAGAGGGTTGTGTGTGTGGCGTTGACCTGCTGACTTTCAGGGCCTGTGATTTGTATCAAGGAACTTGAGATACGACAGAGGAGAGCGCAAGTCATTCTCCTCTCCTGGTTCTCAAAATAGCAAGCTGGCGACCTCGGCCTTTTCCATTTTAAACAATGCATCGCTCACGGTCGCTGCTGTCTGGTAATGTGTGTATTTGGGGGGTTTGGGCAAGGGGGGGGTATGAGTGGGAGAACGAGTAGAAAATGCTGAGCAAAAAAGCTGGTTTGTGCTCTGATACAGAGCAGAGGCCTAAAGCATGAGGTGACAGCATGGCTTGTAGATTCATGGTTACAATCCGACCAATGCGCTGGCTGTGCTCAGTTGGTATAAGGCTTGTGAGATGTCCATGTGCTTCAGGGCCTACTGGAGCAAGACAGCGTGAAAGAAATCATGGGCTTGGTGCTAGCCTTTGGGAACTACATGAACGGGGGCAATCGCACCAGAGGCCAGGCGGATGGGTTTGGTTTAGAGATCCTGCCCAAACTGAAGGACGTCAAAAGCCGGGTAGGGCTTCATTAGCACATCTTGAAGTTTGTTCAGTGGCCTTCCACCCTGCCTGGTGCTCTGCTGTTATTAGGTGTGTTTTTCTGTGTTCCAGGACAACCGTATCAATTTGGTGGATTACGTGGTCTCCTACTATCTACGCAACTTCGACGAGGTGAGATGCAAAGCATTGATGATCCCTAACAGCCCTCTGTCGCTTAACAGCTGTCTGATCGAGGAACTGAGGATTTTGCTTATGGTGGTTAAGTAAGGATAAGCTGCGCAAACCCACGGTAAGCAGTTTTGGATAGCAGTAAGGTGATGTTTGATGGGTCTTCTTTTTTCGATTCCCAGCATGCAGGGACAGAGAGGAGCATTTTCCCACTGCCCGAGCCCCAGGACCTCTTTCTCGCTGCACAAGTCAAGATTGATGACCTCACGAAAGACATCAGGAAGCTGAAGAGAGATCTGTCTGGTGAGACTCTCCATTTTAATGCAATTTATACATTGATCATTAGCATCTGTAATCCCTGAGCAAATTTTTCTGTTCTTCTTAAAGAAAGCAAAAGCACCTAATTTTATGAGAACAATAGTAGTAAGAAGCCATTTGATCCTCCAATGCTTCCCACCACACACCCCTGCACTGATCGCAGTCTGCTGATGGCATTACTGATCTACCAGCACGCAAATTTCTTTTTGCAGCAAAGAGGGATCCACCTTAGGAGGGTATTTGTGTTTTGAAATGCGAAATGTAACCCGAAGTAAAATACTAACATTTTCAACATGCTTAACTCAACATTAATGTTCATCCCCCGTAGGACCTCAGCATGGTAGTCCCCCCCCTCCTGAACCCAAATTCTAGGTATTGAGGAGTGGGGGAGGGATCAGATTTGAGTCCCACTGACCACACCCCCCCCCCTTTCCTCGTGCCTGTGATTATTTAAATCAGCCAATAACACGCCATATGAAAGCAATTACCTTTTCTGGTCGTCGTTCGTCCCCCCCCCCTCCAGATCGTTGTTAAATCCTGGTCCTTGCTGACCTGCTGGAGAAATACAAAGAGCCCACAAAAAGAGTCCCAGGCCCACCTTGAGCTGTCAGTCATTTATTAGGCTAAACAGGAGGCCTCAGAGACAATAAATGTGAAATAAGGGTCTGATCATTTGATCTGTGCAATGAAGGTTCAAGAGTCTGGGCAGGGTGTCCTCGGGGTATTGGCACGGTGCTACAGCAAATTCCCAGCCTTTTGTAGGTTCCTTTTTGAGCGTGGCTTAGTGAGCATTATCATTACCAGCAGCTGCCGTAACAAAGTAGTGTACTTCATTAAAGACACAACATTTACAGATTCATTAGAATGCCAGTTTTAGTTGTTTTCATGAAGAAGATAATTATGGCATGGCTTAATTGACTTCCATGTTTGAAATAGCTCTGCTTGGTGGTTCCCACATCTGCATGACACCAGAGACCCCAGAGCAATGCCTCTACCAAGCCACAAAGCCAAAAAGCTTCCTAATGGAAGTGAACTGGTTCGGGGTCAGCTATGTGAGCTCATGATGTCACCCACACAATGCCACTGCTTTCATTTGAGCATCATAGATGCTTCACCCGTCCACAGGAGAACCTTCCCCAGGGCTCCATCCTAATGGTGCAGCACTCTCTATGCCAGGCTGATTTATCGGCAGGAGGGATGGATGGTGGTGGCGGGAGGGGGTCAGCGCCAGGAGCACCGAGATCTGGGCTCTCAGTGGCTATTTGTTCAGTGCAGTCACATGGGAGCAGGATGGCCCACCAGGCCCCACAGCCCTCATACACTCGTTTGTACAGAAACACGATCCCTCCCCCTTTTTGTGTTTGATCTGGCCCCCACCCCAGCAGTGCTCTGACAGGACGGAGACCAGGCCCCAGTTGCATGCCTGTCAGGGAGCTGCCCACTACAGGTCTGTGCTTTTCAGAGCACCATAGCCCTGCTATAACCTTGGCAGTCTGTCCTGGCAATGTGATGTCTGTTATATACACGAAGTGGGACATTAAGGTGGTGTTGTTATTTTGCGGTAGAAATTCCTTCTTGATATTGAAAGACAAGTCGGTGGCATTTGTCATTGTGTCAGCGCAAGCTGTCAGTACGAACCGGGTCTGCAAACATGCAACATGGGGCAATGTGGCTGGGGGAGCGCATGGTCCTGACCCTAAACCTCACAGGAAGTAGGGGAAATGTTAGAGGGCTATCTTACCAGGTGCTACTCCTGCTGGGAACTGGCATAGCCAATAACATGTTACACCTTGGAACTTGACAGTATTACAGTGCAGTAACAGTGTAATTGCAGTGTAATAGCAATGTAATTGTCTGGCAAAGTAATCCTCCCCATGGGGTGGACTGATGACCACATCCCCGTGACCAGGATGTGCCCCCCTGAGGAGAAGCTGAATATTAAAATGAGTGAAGTGGCCACTAATTGCAGCAGACAATGAGGCGCGGACATTCAGGGACAAAACAGTGTCACATAAAAACCAGCAGTCAGAACTTGTTTGCTGCTGAAGGGAATTTTAGTGTTTCAAAAAGACTGAGCGTTTATCTCTAGCAAATCAGGCAGCATCCCTATGTCAGTGCCCTTTAATGTCAGGTCCAGGCACAGCCATTATGCCGAAACAATGTATGTAGTGTGTCCAGTGTACACTCAGTATATAAGGAGGTGCTTAAGATGTAAACGTGTAGAGGTGTTATGGACTGTTACTGTATATGGGGTTTATATAGGGGAAAACATAGTGCTAGGACTCATATTTACAATTTATGCAGGGTAAATATAGTGTTTATGAACTCGGGGCTAGAATTTAAATAGGACAAAATACAAGGTGGTGTGATTGTTATCACAAGATGCGAGTCGAAGGACACGTAGACCAGCATTTAGCAAACAAAAGGGGGTTTATTAATACAGGGCCAGGAACAGACAAGACAGGGAACGACAGGACCAACAGGGTACATGGGACAGATACCACGCAAGACCAGAGGGGCAGAGCCACCGGAGAGGACAGGACTGTAAAGGACACATGGCACAACAATGGGCATGGAGTAGGCAGGGGCTGGACCAGAGACCAAGAGGACCAAAGGAAAGATGCCTGATATAAAAGGGGACCAGAGAGCGGGAGAGACAGAGACAGACTAAACCCGCCACGCCTGGGAACATCCGATGGACAAAACCCAGGACACGGAACAAAACACATGACTAGACCAAGGAAAAACCAGGAACAGCAGAGAGGATACCTAACATGACACACACCAGGGCAGGGCGGACAGGTAGAGGAATCACAGAGATAGGGATAAGAACACAGGAGAGGACAACAGAGGACACAGGTCAGGACAAAACCAAGGTAGGACAGAGAACTGGGATAGGGATCAAGGTGTGACTAGAGGGAACATAAAATGTCCTAGAACTCTCCTGGACCCTGGGGAACCCCGGGATGTGGAGCCTCCTGAACCTCTTCAGCGACAAAGTGGGGTTCATCCAGATCACGAAGCCTCAGAGGGCCAGTGGGTACTGGAGGATGCCTAGGGGCCACCAGGGCAGGAGCAGGAGGGCACAGAGGGAATTATTCCCCAGGCCATAGTAGGGGATTTGCTAGGGAGGACAGCATTGGACAAGTAAGAATCTGGGTGACTGGCATGGATAGTATAGCTCCATCTCCCCCATCAGGAGATGGAGACTCAGCCAACCCCCCTTCGGGGCCCCAACCAACATCGCTGATCGCAGTGGGACTTAGGATCGTTATGGTGTAGAATTCAGCCTGGTGGGAGCCCATGGAGCAGGACTTAGGGCAAGGCCCAGAGGGTCCCATTCTAAGTCCTCTGACAGAGTATCTTACGGGTCAACCTAACCTGGCCTGGCGATGACCAGAAAGTCAGGCATCAGCCTGGCAGTGACCAGGCTGTGAGGTGGGCACTGGCAAGACTGCAGGAGATGACCAGGTGAGTGCCCATGGGATGGCAAAAGATGGGCATCGATGAGATGGTAGGAGATGATGAGATGGAAGCCAAAGGGACAGCAGGAGGCAACAAGGTGTGAGCCAACAGGACATCTGGAGGCAATTAGGCAGGAGCGGCCGGGACACCGGGAGGCAAACAGGGCGCAACCGCGGCACCTGAAGGCGAGCAGGGCGTAGCCGGTGTAACGAGAGGTGATATTGCAGAATATTCAGAGATGACCAGGGCGCAGCCAGGACACCTAGTACGACCACTGGGGCCCTTCTTGGGCCAGGAGCTGAGGACTTGGGTGGACCGGGAGACTGCAACATGGACAGAGCAGCCCTCTCTGGCCCAGGCACCTGGAGCTCAAGTGGAACAGCCCTCTCTGGGGGCACAGCAGAGTTGAGGATGGGCTTTGGGGATGCAGCATAGACCAGGATGGGCTCTGTGGGCACAGCTGAGACAAGGATGGGATGAGTACACTCCTGTAGACTGGACTCTGGAAGATCAGGTAGAGCGGACCCCTGTGGGTCAGATTCTGGAGGATCGGGCGGAATGGGCCCCTGAGGGTCAGACTCTGCAATATTGGGTTGAGCGGGCCCCTGTGAGCCGAACTGTGGAGGCTCGGGACAAGCGGCAGCCCCTCCTGGGCCAGGCTTGGGAGACTCGGTTTGAGTAGCGCCCCCTTCTGAACCGGGGTCTGGAAGCTCAGGACAAACGGCAACCCCTCCTGGGTCAGACTCGAGAGGCTTGGGATGAGTGGGAGCCCGTCCTGGGCAGGGCTCTAGGGGCACCAGGTCAGGTGAGGCGGCAGCCATGGGCACAGCCGACTTCCTCCTGTGGCAGGAAACAGTGGGCGGAGCTGTGGTTGGCTATGGGAAGCCAACAGGGTGAGGAGCTACAGACTGAGGAGCTTTATATGGTGGAGAGGCAGCGGCTTGACTGCACTGAGTCAGGCAAGACAGGAGGCACAGCCACCTTCTTCCACTTTCCTTCAGCCAGAATCGGGAGCTGTGCCAAGCTGTGTAGAACTGGCAGGCTCAGCTATGGTGAGCTGCCGAGAACCAGCAGGCTTAGCTACAGCTGACAGAGTGGCTTCACATCAAGAGGAAGCAGCAAGCTGAACGACTTCACGCCATGAGAAAACGGTGAGCTGAATGGCTTGAAAGGTGGAGATGTGCTGCGCCAGGGGCTCCCTGGGATTGCCAATAGGTTTGTGGAGTCTGGTCATTCTGTCACAAGATGTAAGACTCAAAGGCCAGTGTTTGGCGAAAAATAGGGGGTTATTTAATTGAACAGGAGCAGGGAAACAATCAAGACTGTGAGGGATCAAAAAAAGAAGGCCAGTACGGGGAATGACAGGGGCAAACAGGAGAAGCGACATCAAGCTGACATGACGGGCGGGATGTAACAAATGGACACATGTTGCAACAGTCATACAAGCAGAATTTCAGATTGTGTTCTGACAGAATCTGTGTATGACGCACTGTAGCCTAAATTAAAGCCAGTTTATTGCCCTAATTCTGTAATATTCTGACAACATGGGTTAGGGTTTATGATATTTTATACCTTGATACTTTGATTTTCATTTAGTCTCACACATTGTCATTCACAGCTTTTGACATATTGGAACAATTGAAGGCTTTCCGTCTGGTCTTTGTTGTACCAGCTCAAGAGCAACTAATGATTTAATGCTGCAGTTTGTATCACATGCTAAGTGCCAGTTAAATAAAACAAGATGACAACTGAGCATATCCTGCTCTAGTTAGTTTACACATGCAAAGCAAATCATAAGCACCGTGGTCATTTTTAGAACACAATGAGTTAAACTGGTGACATGACTGCAAAGATTAAGGATGGACTGGAATGGGATTAAGGTCTGGGATCTCCTCTCCTTTCAGGAAAAAGGGCAGGAAATCTGATGCATTCACTGATCCTTAACTGTGACATATATACTGCCCCGCTCAGCCGCAATGCCTCCAGAACATACCTTTTCACTCACCTACAGCATCCTCCTCCCCAACTTCTTCCTCTATCACAGTCACACCCCACCTCCAGTTTCAGCCCCACCACCCCACATATGGCCCCACAAACCTCTGCTCCTGAGTCAGATGTTACAGAGATCAGATCAACCCAAGGGCAAATGTACCAGCCTATGTCTGTCAGATAGACATCTACGAACGTACTTGCATCTTATGTCAACGCGCTTCTGTAACTTGGTAACAAAAATCACCCACATTTACAAGTGTTCACGGCTCTATTTTAACCCGGTCTCATTCTCTTAATGGCATAATCTCTTGAATTTCATGGAGTTATCACATGCATCGATCTGTCGTCACCTCATTTTCAGTATTCTGCAGAGGAGACAGTGTAAACAGCTGTATGATGGGAACATTTTTACTGACAGGTGAATTACAGCCGTGAGAGACTTACCTTTGTGCGGCAGCTGCCTGGCTGGACTCCGATGGGGGAATACTGGGAATTTATGATGGGAGGTAGTG
>JAODJX010000027.1:99291-143675 GCA_026776945.1 Isichthys henryi | reverse complement strand
CCTTCCCCTCCAGCTTTGTGCCCCCCCCCATTGCCCCATTCATTAGGGTTACCTCTGACAAATCAGCCTACTTATCCAAACACATGCAAAAAAAAAGGAGGAGTGTTTTTTGGGGGGTAAGCTAGGTTAAGCTTACTCTCTCCCCATAGACCCCCAAACCTGCCTTTGAACAATTTTTTGGAGACTTCCCCCTCCTAAATCTTCAATTGGTAAAGGTCCCCCCATCATTGTAAAAAGGATGAATCTGGAAAAATGCAATAAATCTGAGATCACAGGCACTCTCTGGCCCTAGATAAATTCTTGCACCTCGGCCTGGCCTGCTGCTCACATCTGCCTTGCATTTAGGCCTTTTAACATGGCGTGGCTCCACAGGAGCCTGGAGGTCCCGGACCTGCTCCTTTCCCCGCAGTGCTTGCCTGGCCCCCAGTGACTACATGCTTCTGCTCCTCAGCCATCGATGTGCCATGATCTGCATACCCAGTCTGATTCCTGTCACCCTTGTGTCCTCCCATCCCCATAATCGGTCGTACTCCCTGAGGCCAAAGGACTGAATGACTGGGCCCAGGGTGCAAGCATACATACCCCATGCATGCATGCTGGTAAACGTAAAGCTTGCCAGCCACAGCCACCTGATTAGTTGAACATTCAGGGGGTATCTGCTTCACAAGGAACTTCCTAGGCCTGACAAGTCCCAGAACAACTCATAGCATTCTGTCATCTTTTGATGCCACCCTTTGGAACTGGTAGTCCAACCCTACTGTCGACCACCCATGCTGGAGGGGACAGGAATCACACTGCCTGTAGACCACACACCACTCAACCATCTGTGTAAAATCTCTCAAAATCACAGTTTGTAATAATGAATTTCTTTGTGTTGGCAGCTCGAGCAGAATATGCTGCAGAAGACAAGCGTCTCCAACTTGCTGAGAAAAGGTACTTCGCCACCTCTCCCTGTTTTTGTTTTACAAGGTGCGGCAGAAGAGAATTCATGACTGGGACTTGGGCAAATGAACAGCGTGGGATGCCATTAACAGAGACATGCCCTCTATCTGCCCCCTTCTATAAGCTGCAGATTTGCTGAGGTCTCTGTCCCACGCCTCCTTCATGCCTTGAGGGCTTCCTGAATGGTACTTTGTGGCATGGGAAGAGGAGTGTGGCTGAGTGTAATTGATACGAGTCCACATCACGCAGGGCCATCGTGGGCTATTTCACACTTTTGCCCAGATAAGAACCACCTAGAAGCAGGCATCAGATAAGCAGAATGTCAGCAATTTGTATAGCTGCCTATGGCAATTAGAGCTCACTGATAAGGATCCAAGCGATAAGCAGGGGGCCTGGGTGAGGGCTTCCCCGGCACAGCGTCGATGTCCAGACGGCTAATGCGAGGCCCTTCATCATCTACTAAAAACCTGCACTGCAGCTCAGCACCATGCTGATTAATCCAGAGCAGGAAGCTGGAAAGGTGCCTAGGAATGTGGACAGAGATGGCTCACACACACGGACCTGCCCAGCTCGAGCACTGCCACAGAGCCTGTCTCCATCCTTATCTTCCCGTGTTTGGTACCGCGAAGTCCAGGAGCAGCTTCGGCGAAAAACCAGCCTCGACAAATTTATGGGGGATGCTGGAACTGGCAGCTGTTTAACCACTGTCAGGCTGCAGCTCTATCTGGAAAATTTCATATCGGAAAAATAAGCCAGAGAGGACAAACAAAGCAAATTGATTATTGTTCCTTGTTTAGATAGAACCCGGAGTTGCTTTCTTTAAATCATAACCGTCTCAATTTGAAAATAAATCACAGACGGCACATAAAAGGACAAACCAAAAAAAAAAAAAGCGCTAGGCATTAGAAACGGAGAAAGTATAAACAATTAGCAGTGTGCCTCGTTTTTCGGACGATGAAGTTTTTAGCAAACACTTCCAAATGTTCCTGCATGTCACACTTATGCACACACTCCTGACTGCTTTTCCGAGGCTTTCTGACGCTCCCATCATCTACGGATTTCCTTAGTGGCGTCCCACTCGCGGCTTCGACACGTAGCCCGACACCATGCTAATGAAGGTGCAGGCTTGGCGTATTGATCAAAAGGACACGGCAGCTTTGTTTCAGGGCTTTTTAATGACATTCGGCTTTTATTCTGTCACAGGCGGCACCGTTTAAAGGAGCTTTCTCATGCTCCCAGCGCACACCTCGTTAAAGTGACACTCTGGTGATGTATACAGGCCTCCATGTGTTACTAGGACCCTGGCAAGTCCTTCATGTGCTGCCTCAAAAGCCACCCCCAGAGTTGCACCATGATGCCCACACCTTATAGGTATAGAACCACTGCACTGCGAGTGTACAGTGGCCACCACTGCACCAACACATATCCAGCCGCAGTGCTGTTAGGGTTTCTCAGGCCTGTTCCTCCATGAGCTGTTTTCATTTACATTGTTCTTCCACATGTTTTGCTGTAGTAGTCAGCTGCTGGTTAAGTACCCAATATAGTGATGAGAGTCCACCTGAACCCAGCGAATCCTTTGGTGAAATGCACAGACATTAACCACAATGCTACCTGCTGGACTGTGTTTTCCTCATGCAGTGTGTTACCAGCCGCCAGAGAGAGTCAAAACTGTAGCCCCTCGGTACCAGGAATACTTAAAAGCTTCACCTGGCTAGAAATTGAAACATGTCCATTAGGTCCAGATGAAAGAGATGTGTGTTCATACAGAACTCAGCAGTGCTCTCCCAGAGAATCACAGCTGAGCATCCAAATTCAGGACTTCAGCTAGACTGTAGTTGAATGATTCTCCCATGGCTCAGCCCAGCACTTAAGGAAACCTCCAGAAACACTGGGTTCTTCTGCCTGTTTATGTCAGATTGGAATGAAAAAGGAACACAAAGGGCTCTGGATACAATTCTTACAGTCCAGTTTATTACCACTAGTATCTCTAAAGGTATAAGGAGACAAATGATGATTATGCCCAATGGCTGCCTTGGAAAGAACAATAGCCTTTTCCTGACAATATCACAGCAACTTTTGTCATGCTAATAACTATATTCGCTGTGCATGTTTCACCGGTGAGGGATTTCATGACCACCGTGAATGACTACTGACATTTGTTTTGCCCTATAGCATTAGCATTGCCATGAAACCTCAATGTCTGTTCCCTGTGAGCTGTAGGAATGCTGTAAGGCCCAAACATACTGTGTCTGAAGATGTTATGCTACCACAGTAATGTACGAGTTATGTGGCTTGCTTTGCATGTATCAAAGAGGAGTTCCTCTCCCAAATATGCAAGTCTAATTTGCTAATTTGTTACGTTTAGGCTAATTTATGTGTCTTGGCCTTCATATTTTATGCAGGTGTAGACTAGCAAGGCAGCAAAGAGAGGAAGAAGTTATTTCAAGAGAATGAGTTTGTTTGTCCTGTTGTTTGAAGAGAATAACCATCTACAGGAGTAGAGTGAAGAGACCGAGAATAACTTAGAAGTCAGCGACAGTTGTGTGTATCTGTATGCAAGTGTGAGCCTGTCAGTGAGTGAAGGGTTTGTCACACAAGGGGTCACCGGAGAATCCTCTGTCTGCACAGCCGTTGATGTATTGATGAGACATCTTAGGTATCGTAAAAAAATCTTGCAGCAATTATGTCATGAGAGTCCGACAGTAGAGATTCTAAATGCAGGTTTGGGGCAGGGGTTGAGGGCAATGCTGAACCCCACAAAGGCTTTTTGTGATTTGTGTCCATTCTGAAACATAACCCTGAGTCATAAAGAATTAATTACAGAAAAACATATAATTAATCACAACGGATCGTGCAGAACCTACAAAGCCTTAAGAATTAAGGTCAATTTAGTAAATCAACCCCCCATCCAACTGCACCCTAGTTCTTGGTTTCCGCTTGGGTTTCAAGCAGAAGAACAGATGATAGACTGCACTGTCTTTGTGAGCATTTGAAGCAGTGGGGCCACGTTGAAGGACACCTCGGAACTGAAGGGGGCTCCACACTTAGGAAATTTCTGCCGAGCACATTTGCAGCCCAGCCTAGCGTGGCTTCTATTATCATTGACGGAGCCACTCACCATCTGGAGGTCAAAGGCTTGTTTGCCAGTCCGCGTGCATCCTTTGACTCAAGTCCACCCTATATCAAGCTATGACAACCACTGCAAAAAGACTTTAATGTCTGGGGAGAGCATTGACTTCAGACACTAGAAGGCATGTTTGTAGCTGTGGGGAAAAGTTCAGTTCTAGGTATAAGTCAGTCTGCGGTAGCAGTATCTTGAAATACCTGTGGAAGTTTAACCTTGAGTGCTCTGGCCAATCTGTTTCTGTGGCTATAAATGTTACTTTCAGTTATGTGAGGTCTTTTCACTTTTAACATCAGTTAAACAAAGACAAATTTCATTCATGACCAACTGGGTTATGTGTAAAACTTTCAATTGACAATGAAAGGCCTGGCAGATGGTGGCAGTTTCATTGTTGGGAGGGGGTTACTGGTTAACCACAAAACCCCCTACATCATTAGAGGGTTTTCAGAGATCACGGATTCGTTGTTACACAGAAACCAGACAAAATCTCTCTAGCAGGGAACCGGGTTAAATTTAGCTTACAAAGTCAGCACCACATTTCCATTAATCTGATTCTTGTCTGCTTTCATTAACAAGCTATTTATAACATTTGTTTTTAAGGACAGTAAGTCCAAAATGTTTTGTTTAGGAATACAGATTATTTTTCAGTGCACTACACTTACATACAGTTGGTCTAAACACAATCGGGATTCAAACAATTGAAGCAAGCTAACCAACAGCCATGTGAAGAACATCTCCATGGTTCTCCTCATTGCCTTCTCATGCAGGATAGCCTCAAAACATTTATAAACATGGATGAGTTCATTGGGGCAGCACCCTAGTCTGTGCTAAGGTTCACAAGTAACTTGTCCATGTCATGTGTGTGTTTGTGTGCATATTCTGGACATAGTCTGAGGTAAGGTAACATCTCTCAGGTATTAGCATGCCAGACATGTACACTGATCTTAATGCCTCGTCTGTCAATGTCAGATATGGTTTTATACCCCCTACACTGGAAACGCATTCAGCAGTATCTGCCTGACTTGCCCAAGCTCTGCATAGAGAGCCAGGCTGGAGTGAGAGCCCCCACCACCAAAGCAGTCCCTCCTTGGATCCCTCCCTAGTATGTTTCCTTTCCTGCTAAGAGTGGTCAGTGTGATCATCGGAGCATCTGCTGTAAACGACCCATTGGCCCAACAGGAAACCTGCTCACCATTTCCTCCATGCAGCTTCCAGGAGATGGTGACCTACTTCGGCTTGAGACCCAAGTCTGGGGAGAAGGAGGTGGCACCCAACTACATCTTTATGCTTTGGTACGAGTTCTGCAATGACTTCAAGAACACGTGGAAGAGGGAGAGCAAAAACATCTCCAAGGAAAGGTGAGTGGAAGTCAAACCGTGTCTGTTAAATGATTCAGCTCGAAACCTGGGCTACTTATGGTTTTCCAACAAAACATTCTTACCTGAGATCTTTTTTCCTCCAACAGCAAGGTATGGTGAGGTATGACTTAGCATTTTGTCAAAACCTGGTTAAATATGAAAAAATTGTAGATGTAGGTGTATGCATTTATACTGCCATTGAAGAATTGGATGTTGTGTTGACGAGGCTGGGTGGACTTTCACACGTCTGATAAATGGTACCTTGTTTAGGGGTCTCCGAGGCTCTGAGACATCCCAGTTAATGCAGAACAGATTGCTGTTCTCATTCTCGGGTTTCTGCACCACACAGAAGCCCTCTAAATGAGGCGTTATGAATTCTGCAGACAATGAGGACGAATAAAAGCACTTGCGTTTGCCAGTTATTAAAGCATGAGGGGCATCAAAGGAAAAGCGGGCAGGTCCAGCCCTTGGCTCAGGCCTGCCTTAAAGCCTGGGGCTGGATTTACGATGCCTGTTCTGACCCGGGGGCATCCAGCCGAGGGATGTCAGACATGGACAGCACCTCTCCATGCAGCCCCTGCCTTTATTAGCAAGGGGACAGGAGCCCATTAAACAGAGGGTGCTTCAGTAGGCCTTTTAAAGATTGTCATGATCTGAAGAATCCAGTGACTGGGGGGGGTTCTGTACTGTTGGTTTACAGATAAGCCACTCTGTAAATCTCTCTCCACATCTCTGCCGCCTGGTGTGTGGGGGGTGGGGGTGGCAAATAATTACCACCATATCAGACCTCATTCATTCTTGCAATTAATTTTATATTGAAAATTAATGTCAAACAGTATTTTCCACTTGGCCAAATGCTGGTTTGGTGATAGTGAATCTGGTGATAATTTTTAACTGGGTGTTGCTGAAGTCAAATGGAAGCAAGATTTCCTCACCAATGTTCTTCTTCCTTGTCATTTTAATTTGTGCCTACAAATCACATTTACTACCTGCACTGCCAGACTAGAAGTAATAAATTGTGTATATTAAAATGGGAAAAATATTAATGTATGATTTTTATAATCTATTTAACCTGCCGAATGTAATGTTCAGGTTACCTGTTTGTAATTTTAAATGACTACTTGGTTAATTTTTACAAACAGGATACAACTGATTTATAAAAATATCAAATGTGCGATTTTTTTCATAGGTAATATTAAATTGAACTGAATAAAATAAATTGGGCTTTGAAAAGTGCAACATATATACAAGGGGAAACCAGACACATTTAAAAAGTTTATAGGTGATTTCAGCGACACTCGTGGGGGAAATAAAGAGTAGAGGGATCAGACAATGGCGCTGGTAGTTAACTATTTCTGCTGCATCTGTCTGGCGTATGGAAGGTGGGGAAATTTATTTTTTTCTGGTGACTGCAAGGCTAATCCTTGGGTTTTGAGACACAAATAGGTGAGCCTACTACACGTGTGGCTTTTCTCATTGCGCTTTTGTGACTGATGAACCAAAATACTGTGCCAGCTTGAAAGGGCCCAGGGCATCCATCAAAGCCGGACAGCCAGACAGCCGGACAACCGGACAGCCGGTCCACTCTGGCTGCGTGGTGACTTTTGGGAAAATAGAGAAATCACTGCCTCTGTAAAAAGCTTGTGTTCAAGGCACAAAGTTTTCATCAAAAGCTCTCCGGAATGCTTTGAAAGCACGGGGTTAATAAATCATTTCTTACTCAGTGAATACTTTACAGGTTGGAGTGCTCACATTAGACTGCGGAAATCAAAATAAAACTTCTGCAGTATTTTAGGGAATCCAGGAGTCACTATAAAAAATATTGATATAAATGTAATTCATATCAGGACCAATTTATTTTATTGTCATTTCTACTCTGTACGCATTTTTGTTTTTTCATGTAAAGTAGTGATAGGACTGGTATAGTATCTCTGAAGAGAGTCCGTAGAAAGTGTTAAGCAGCGTCTGGAGTTAATGATGTTAAAAAGCATCCCATGATCCTTGAGGTTTTTACTTTTAATTATTTATTAGGCCCAAATTTCATTCACATTTCACCCCACTGTCCCATTTCATCCACAGCTGAAGGTGCTAAGGTACAATTAACTTTATTCTAAATACTATTTGTGGACCCATAAAAATCTAGAATATATTTGTGTGGGTTTTATTTTTTGAACATACTCTTTATTATCTCATAAATTTCCTGTACATATTTTGTGCCCCATAAACTGCACAGAGGTCAGTAGACAGTGATTGTGTCACCCAAGTTTGTTTATTGCAGTTAGAAGTATTCCGAAGGAAACGTGTGAGGTGGCAGGAAGCAGCGATGTGCTGTCACCCAAGTGCTTGTGTCACCAGCTAGACAGTCAACCAGATAGAAAGAGGGGAGTCTGGCTGCTGGCCTCTGCAAAGCTGCACTGATGGAAAGAAGCGAATGGCAGTTCATTCGGCTAGCAGGTGGCTTCCTCACTAAGACTGTCCCCTGAATGCGCAAGAAAGATGAGCTCTAGGCTCAGCTCTAGTGATACCTCCTCCCTGGGGGTCGAGTGTTCTGCTCATGGTCCAATCTCTACACTGCGCTTCACTTAATATAGATTGAGTAGAGTGAACACGCCACACGCACTCTGTAGATACACTCATTTTTCAGTCTATGTTGAAATACCAGGCAGCTCTATGTCTCCGCATTTTGGAAAAGCCCTTGCCCAAGCCTTCGCTCAGGTCAGGTAGCCTGTTCATTTGCACTAAATGCTTACCTTCCCATCGCTCTCTGTGGTTTCAGAATGTTTACATTTTTTTTGGCTTGACTGAGCATTGACATGTTGTCTGCCAGTCCCGTATGAGTGGGAATGCGTCCTGTGTATGTCTCTGGTCCTGGCAGGACTCACACACAGGCAGGGAATATTCATTAAGCATAGAACACAACCTGGTGCCCCCAGCCCACCTTCCAGTCACAGTACTCACTTCTTGAAGCGAGTGTTATCATTCCTGGGAGGGTTGCCAAGAACCATCTCTTTTCCATGGCCATCTCAACTGTTGGTTTTGGTCATGGTTGTCTTTCTCCCTTCCAGGATTAAAGAGGCTCAGGACACGGTGGACAGGATGACAGCAGAAAAGAGAGTAGAGACCAAGAAGCTCAACCCCAACAGCCTGGTAAGAGTTCATCACTCCATCACCCCTGTCTTCTGTCTCTCGGCTTTAAGTGACTTGGTGCTACCCAAGCATTTTAGCAAACAGGACTAGGGTGACTCTCTGTTTGTTCACCATAGTCACTTACCAGATGTTTCTGTTTTAAGCTGAGCTGCTGAGGGCTTCTTGAACTTAGCCCATTATTTATTTGAGTTTTTATTGATGCAATGTAGGCTGTATTCACCCAGAAGTCCTACAGCAGGGCTTCTTCTGCCTCATGCTGTCAACGTTCCTAACCACTTGGCTCTGGTAACAGACCAAAGTGTATAAGAAATGATTCAGAACTGATTACCTTTGTTATTTGTATATGTTTGGTGTTTTATAATGTATTATAATAGTGATATTGTACATTTATAATATAATAATATAATAAATTTGTTTTGGTAATACTGGCATTATTCTTATATATTGTGGTAGCTGTAGTACTTTAATGTTATTTTTAGTATTATATATATTTATTATGTTATTTTTCTTTTGAAATGTCGATTTTTCAATTACATTCCTTTTGATTTAGACTGTAATAAGATCTGTAAAGACCCAACCACTGTTTATATGTTTGTCACTGATAACATATGTGCTGTGTGGTCAGTGAGATTTGACATCTGTCAGTTGTATTTGGGTTTATTCCTGTTTTATAGCCTGGTGAAAGCTATAAATGCTGATTAGTTCATATTCCGGTAATGAAGGCACTAAACATGCACACTTTAGAACAGATATATTTTAGACATACAGTTTTTTTTTTCTTAAATACAAAATCCATATTTGTGCTTGATCCAAACCCATATCCCATAGAAAATACCATAGAAGCTAAGTGAAGGCCTGTTTGACATTAGGTAACAATCTGTTATTTCTTTGAAAATAGAAACCCAAGTGTTTTGCTTTGTGCCTTTTTTTAACTTCTTTATGTTATGAATGTGACACATTTTTACATCATGGAGCTGCCCTCGGTTTTCTATCAGGGTTACACATCTGTACTGTATGCAGTGAATGACAGTCATCTGACAATGAGAGAGCAGGTTATAGTACCCGGCTGTAGTGAACATTGAGTTCAGTCTAAGATAAACAGAGTGTACACATCGCCGTAGCATCTGCCCCCATGACGGCAGTCAGCCCATATTAGAAGGAATGTTGGAATGCCTATTTCAGACATAAGCAGTGATATCTGCTAGATATCCTGATTCAAACATAAACTTTTTATGATTTTTCTGCACCCCGATACATGCACTATTTACAGTACATACAGGCATGTTTTGTGATAAACTTTTAAATAATGATTTTTTGGTAGTTCGTCATTCATGCCGGTTGACAAGCCGTGAGCCCCCCAAACATGCTCATGCCTGATATGTCTCCATGTTCCACATGCTGGTTCTAGACCTCGTGCCACTTTTGCACTGTCCAAGTTTAACTCTATGAGTTGTGCAATCCATTGATGTTTCATCATGCAATCCAATTGAGAGATTTAGTTCTGTGCCCAAATGGACCATAGCTGAGTGACATCATTTGTTCTTGCAGAAAGAGCGACTTCGCCAGAAGGAAGCCAACTTATCCTCCAGCTGAGGGATTAGAAGATGGGGAACCAGGGTGTCATTTGCGAATGCCCTGTCTGCCAGCCACCAACCACTCCACCTTGGCATCAGACCAACCCACATTGCTGCAATTTCCTCCATCACCTGCTCCCCCTTGACGCTCTAACAAGGTGGCACAGAGGAGCACCTGTGCCCACTACCCTGCTGAGGTTGGTTAGGGGTTGGATGCTGGCTTCTCCGCTGTCTTTGTCAACCAGAAGTTCACTGACTGTTACTATTTGCGGACTTCTAGAGGTGTAGTATACTAACGCTGAAATTTAAATAGTATCGCACCTCCGAGCCTGACAATGAATTCTCAGTGAGACCCACTGCCTTGTAGTGCTTTCACTGCTGCCTGGGGAACATTCAGCTGAGACTGCTGAGGTGCCGGAACCTGCTATCCATGGACAGGCATTTTCAGAGACTGGCATCCTGGCAAAACTCCATTGCATCAGGAGTTGAAAATGTGTTTCATACAAAGGTGACGATACTTGTCCTCTGTCAACACAGTGATCTCCAAACAGGATTCCCACAAATCGTCGAAGGAAGATGCCAGAAACACTTAAACCGTGCAGATCTTTTCCGTTGCAGTAAACACTGGAGTCGACAGAGTTGAATTTACAGTAAATTCAACAATACAGTAAATTTACAGTAAATTGTTCCCCTCTGTAAATGGGGAGATGTTTTTGTGAAAGTATAGGAAAGGTGTAAGCTGATCAGTGTATGCCTGCATGTTTTCCAAACTTCTCCACAGTGACCCCTTTTGGACAAGTGTAAAAACGTCCAGGGATTGCAGATGGGGCTCAGATACTCAGGTGACTAGAGCATTCAGTAGGTTAGTGAGCTTTACTAAACAAGGTTGTTACAGAAAATGCTTGACTGTTTGCTGCGGGATCCTCAATCCCAAATCGATAGTTTGTTGCTCTACTGAACTGATCTTCAAAATGTAGGAATATAGCTGTGACATGGAATAGTGAACCATGATATTAAGATATTAAGCACTGCAGTAGATTTATGTACTGTGCCATAATCTTCCAGTTAGCCTTGTGGTGCTGGTTAAGGCATATTGCACTTTTAAACTCTGTTTCAATTCCTATGCAACCATTTTTATTTTCGCAGTACCTGAAAACATGCATTACAGTGTGTTGTTGCATTGTTTGAAAGAACCATGTTCCCTATTTTATTTGCGGAAATAACAAAAATATAAAAATATATTCAATACAGATATGAAGACATATACATATAGCACACATATATGTGTGTGTGTGTATATATATATATATATATATATATATATGCTCCTTGATGAAAGTTCTCTGAACTTTAATTATATGTTTTATGTTGTTTTAGCCCCTCTGACTGAAAGATGCTCTGTTGGGGTTAGTTCTCTGTGTCGCTTAAGTTGAAAACAAATGTTATTTTCCGATTCATTAAGCATCGATTTACCTCTAAATAAATGACCTCAAATATCTAAGCCTGATATATACCCTAGAGTATGTATGCTTTTGAAGTATAACATTTAATTAACTAGTTTTTCACTTTGAAGCTTTACATCTTTCATATCGCAGAAGAGTTGCACATCTTTAACACACTATGGTCTTATATTAGCTGTGACGGGGTGGCCCTCACGGGTACAATCAAAAATGATGTAACCTTTACAGTGGGTAAAATTTAGTATGTCCATATAACTGTATGAGCAAAGGTTTTAGGATTCTAAAACTTAATTTGCATTCGTTTCACCTGTGTTCTTTTCTTAATCTGTGAAATTTATTATGGACATTTCTTTGATGTGTAAATTAGCGACAGGTGCCCCGGCGCACTGACACGAAATATCTGATGTGTTCTTGACAGACTACAGATAAATTGAATCTGAAAGAGTTATTTTTTTTTCGTTTTTAATTGAATTAAACATAGGCTACTGTTTTCGCATCAAATATGTGTCCTTCTTTGCCGTGAAGAAAACGACAGCTTTGATACGTTATCGATACTTTAAATGAAACTGCACTGGCCCAACTCTGTTGTATCGGTAGGGTTGATGACTGTAAAAAACGCACCGCCGCGTGTGCTGTCTGTATCTGTTGATAGCATCTAAGATTCATAAAGCTGCGGGTTAAAGACAAAAATGGAAGAGGGTTAGGGTCTGGGACTTGGGCAGGTTGATGAAGGGCTTTATAAAAGCACAGTAGTATGTAGAAAAATAAAACGGCAAATCAGTGAACTGATGTGGTTCGAACGTGCTGCTACGCGTGTGTTCTTGAGCACGCGTAAATATTTTAAAACGGATTACACCGTTTTCACATAACTGTTAATGGACTTTTTGGAAGAGTCCAAGTAAGTATAATTCAGTCATTTCAGTAACGTTTAATAAACAGCCCAGCACCACCTAGTTACGAAAAATACGATATTGCTTTACACGGAAACACCGGTGATAAATCAAATAAACACGTTTTCAACTTAGCTGACCTGGCTGGGGAAATCTGACGCGAGTGAAGACCCGTGCTGTATGTTTGCGAAGGCGGGTGAACTGCTGAGCTGTTTTTCTTCGTCACATTAGCCCAAAGACAGTTCTTGTCTGTTTAGTAAATACCAGAGAGGTGTACGTCTAATAATCGATTGCAAAACATGGGAAAGACAGTTTACACGTATTTAGGCAATGAAGGTGTGATTTGTCGGTCTCTAAGTTCCTTTGCATGTAACTTAAATTACTTTCACAGTCTTTTTTTTTTGTAGATTATTTAAATAAATTTTAATATGATTTTTCAAAACATTTTAGCGTAGCATTAGCATTTTTCGCATTAACTTTCCAGGTTATTTCAAACAGTCGTTAGAAAAATGTTCGCATAAATATCCTTGTGTATGTTGTTCAATAGGGCCACATTTGTTAAATTACATGGTTGCATATCCTTATAAATTGTTTGCCATCATTTAAATAAAGAGGGGAGACTGTGGGTTTGCAGCGCTTTCTGTGGGTAGACATTCATCTTTAAAATTACGTGGTGGACCTCAGAAATTTGCGGAGTATAGATTGCGAGTTCAAAAGTTAATAATTTTCCTATAGACAGCCGGTTTTCGTCCGGCTCGCCTAAACCTTTTACATTGTGAAATGTGCAGAAGGATAGAGACGTGTGCCTTTGACAGGTTTCTTGAGCTAACAGGAGACCGGTAGTTAACGTGGATAACATATTTTCAAGAGATTATTGAAAAGGTTGTTGTGCCTGACATATAATCTCTTTTCTTTTAGTCTTCACTCATAAATTATATCGCTTTACGACTGAATGTATCCAAGTGTCTAAGAAACGTATAAAAGCCCAGCAAGAGGCTGGCTCCGACCTGAAAGAAAGTTGCCCATCACTGGAGAGGATGTGTTTATTTGGTGTCTCAGGTTAACTTGATGCATAAAATACTCTGCATGAAAGCAGAGTATAATGTTGCGATTTAGAAATTATATACGACCCATTTAACCTCGCCGTGGCTTGTGTGCACAAGATTTCCAGCCCAGGGTTTTAATATGCAGGACTGAAGCAAGCGATTAGTAACCGCCTCAAAACTACGGCTCCACTTGTTGTTTTCCAAAACATTTAATTTGCTCTCGGAAAAGCAGTAATCCTGCTGCAATTATAACAGTAATTATATGAAATGAAATTACATTTAGGATAACAGGTGTTACCTTGCACTACTATATACGACCACTTAACAGTTTTCAAGGAGTCAGGCAGCTGAGAGATTATCCTTATTACACAATTATGTACATTTGACGTTGTACAATTGTTTAATAGTTCTGGGTGGGGCAAATTACATTTCGACGAACAGCTTTTTCCTCCCTAAATTACATGAACTAACATAAACAGTGCAGACCAAGAGAGATTCACTAGAGTCCAAGTAACATTCATATTATTGATACAAACTTGTCATAATTACATTAAATATTATCATTTCTCTTTCTCATTCCACATAGTGGAAACTATTTGGTGCTCAGTCAATATTTAAACTCCCACGAAATGCATAATAGACTACTCAGGTGGAAATGGTTAGGGTACACAGCATACCCGCCTTGATGGTGTCCAGACGGTTGTTGTTGCTGTCCATAAATGTTTTTTAAATACTGAATACGACTAGATCTCCTCCATCGGATTTCAGGCTTACTGTGTTCAAATGAGCAGGCCAAGTTCTGCAATCTTTTAGCGGATGGCTCATACAAGGTGAATATGGCAATAGGTCAAACAGCGGTTTGTAGTGTGAAAATTCCACAACTTTTGCTATGCCTACTGAACTGTCGGTAATGTCAGTGAATGGCGCTGTGAAAGAAACGTGTATTGTGCGGCTTTGATTGTAGGCTGCGTGTGTGACTAAAAATCGGGTTTTGATTCCCTTGCTAATAATGCACTGACTTCACACCAAATGACATTTACGTCGTGGTATTTCCCTCTTTCCTTTGTGGGTGTGACGGTTTGCCGCAATTCTGCTGGTGGGAAACGAATCCCTTTAATTGCCGTGCGGTGATGCGCCATAGGCGAGCATTTCCCTTCGTGGATAAAACGGAAACAAATCGAAGAAATACCATTAGGACACGGATCTAGTCCAGGTCAATCGAAATACATCGGCACTGCTTTACGCGCTGAACGCGTCTCTTTTTGGTGGGGGGTTGTTGGTCCGGACAGTTCAGAGTGAAAGTCATGGTGGTAAACCTTTTAGGCTTGCAGAAGGAGCAAGATTGGAAGGCGCCTTCTTCTCTGCGAACGTGCCTGGGTATGTAAAAGGAGTTGCATTGCCCATAGCAGAACCTGTTAATAATAGTGCGACTGATGCACCCTTCCTCGTGGACAGTCTGCTTTAGCGGCTGGGTCTTGCACCAGTCCCGTTTCAGGTAGCGACGCTCGGTGACATGCAAGGCTTCTTGGCTTGACTCCAAAACTTCCTCTGCAGGCACGGCAGACCCCCTTCCTCTGCCCCGGGACCCGGTGCCCGGTTGCGGTGGCTGCGGCTGATGCTCCGATTCGTTGGGGTTGTTTTTTTCTGGATGAGGGATGGCGCCCTGCGATCCACGATTCCCCTTGCCGTCTGCCTGGCAGGAAAGCAGCCCCGTAACGAATGCCAAAGCACAGAACGCGCGCGCAGTTCTGTTCATCCTGGGGGGACAGAAAATAACGATGACCGTAACACGTGACCTTATATGAAAATACATTTTTCATCAAGGAATGCGTTCCATTACGCATCAAATTTAGTCACCCATTTCGTTTCTTATACGCTACTGTTTATCATATTCCGCAAAACAATACTTGGAAATAGGAATGTCATGAATATTCAACCTTTAACCGAGAAGAACCGGGTTCCATTAAAATGACAGCCTGAACGCCACTTTGATGATCATTTAGGCAGTTCTCCTGTTCTCTCCAGTCCACAGGTTTTGAGCACGTTTCTATTTAAATGGGACGTAAGCGTTTCTTGTTTTGCAAAAAAGAATTTTTTTTCCCGAATGCCGACTCATGTCCCTTTGTTAAGCCGTAAATGAGTCACAGTACCGCACACTATATAAACAATTGCTTTTTTCTGTGTTTCTAAAGGACACGTCTGTGCAGTAATGAAGCATTGTAACCCAAAACATATTTTACATCCACTAAAGAAATGAGTCTTACTATATAGAGAATAAAATACATTTGCAACCGTAAAACGCTATCTAACCGGTTCACAGTTATTCATCAGACAAAATAGTCTATATACATGAAGTATTGCTATTTGTCATAGCTAGTAGCCCAAAAATAAATTCTCAAGGAGCTCGTATGTTTTGAGTTACTTTGTGGAAAACCAACAACTTTGTTTAACAGGAGAGCAACTGACTAAGTTCTGATTTTGGACATTGCCTTGATTTTAAAAGCATGAATAACTATTATTACTGTACATACAAATAAACGTGATTGACACCTGCTTCATAAGATAAAGCAGCTTACTCTGTAATAGACTTTGTTTTTACCCACAATTATTTGGAGATTACGTCTAAATGCCCACTTAATGGCGATAAAGCATACAAGCTACTCACCTGTCAATGAATTGATCAGAGAGAAATCAAATGTACGTAGGAAGCCGTTCTTTATTGGAAGGATCCTCGGGCAGGAATGGGCTAAACGCGTTGACTGTAGTGGAGCGGAGTCGCACGCTGCTGAGAGATTGCAGTTACTAACGATTCCATAGAAAGGGAGACTGGATTTTGGTACAAATTGCAACAGCGCCGGACTGTCTCCTTTTAAAATGTCTGCCAGCTGAGATGTGCACAACAGCTCCCTTCACGTTATTGGCTAGGCACGATGAGAGGAAAAATCAAACTATCCGCCCCTCAACACTTCCCCGAACTCACTTGAGGGAAACAGTCCATCGACTTTACTTTTTTTTGAGTCCATTGGATCGGAGGAGGGCGGGGTATGGGAGCTGGGGGGGAATTGTAATCCAAGTGATACAGTACCACCACATTAAATTAACCTTATTTTTCCTTAGTACGAGTCTTATTAAGGATTTTTCATTTTAAAATGTATTTTTTATTTACTATCTTTGTTTTAATTATACGCCTAATTTAATTTTAAAAACCGGTTTGACACTGGTTTAACTAGACTGGCTGCCAGTCTTTTATGTCCACCAAAGCTTTGCTCTGGCATCGTTTCCTTTAACGAATAAAATAAAGAAATGTGGCCACATACTGTTTGCACAACACTAATATTTCCTTTATGTTATTTTACATGTTGTTTAATAGAGAGATATACATTTTTACGCGTATAAATATAATTTGAGGAGCAGAATTCCTTTTAAAATTTATTTACATGTATATTTTTATTTTAATGATAATAGTTGGTAACGTTCATTCGTTTCCGTATGAGCATCCTTTGGATGCTTTGCTTTCCTCTCACAGTAAAAAAAAAAAAACGAGTTGCTGAATCTAACTGTTTCTAATAGCCAGTGATATCCAGCGAGCGCGTGCCTTGCATGCTAGGGACGGACATCCCGTTCATGGTGATCCCATGCCTTGTGTCGTGTTCTCAGTCGCAGGGGCATGGATACCCAGGCAGATTCAAGGGGTCCAGCACTTTCACAGGGGCCCCTGAATACGAAAAGGTTATATGTGAAATTAGGCGGGAGGGCGGCAGGTGACATTTTGTCAGGGGGACAAGAATTTCAAGATATGCTCCTGGGTATGGAAAACGGATTGATGGATGTTGAAGGACGGAGGAATGATGCCATACATACGTGAATTATTATTTTATTTAATGTGCATACAATATTTATTCGCGTGGGGCCGCGTGTGCCTTAGTGGGCTATGGCTCTGTGCTTATGCACAGAAAGTCGCCGGTTCGAGCGCGGCTTCTGCAATCAAAGCCATTTGTTCATAGCTCCCTGGGCACTGTCACGAGTGGCTGCGCTTCGTACCCAGCTTGCTCGTGCGCTGCTAACCCAGTAGGATAAGCGGTTTGGAAAATGGATGGAGACTTTATTGAAATTCTCTTTACGTTTCCCCAAGCTCTCACCTACAGAGCGCAAACTGGGGGAGAAGAGAATTTCAATAAAGTATCAATTATTATTAGTAGAATTATTACATTACCTTACTGTTATTATTATTATTATTTGCAATATTTTAATGGCTGACGGTTGGTATAAGACATCTGACACAGTAATAAACCGCTTTCCTATTTATCTCTTTACGCACTGCTCTAGACGATTAATTTATAATAGTAATAATAATGCTTGAAACCTGCATTAATACGGGAAAATTTACTTTGAGTGGGACTGTAACATTGCATAAGTAACCAGTTACTCACCTGATGTATTTTGTCAAAAGCAATATAAGAATCATTAACATCTCTCAGAACCGCAAATGCAGTTTCAAACCGAAATTTATTTCCCAAATTTTATTTCAAGTGCTTTATCTTTATCTTGTGAGGCATTGGCATCATAGATTCTTCCTTTAGTTTATTATTTAATATACGTTTTAGAAGCGTTATGGTCCCTATTTGAACTGCAACAGTTTTAAAATCTTATATTATTAGTAATAATAATACGTAAACGTGATGCATCTAATTATGCAGTACTCAGATAGTGTGATATATTTACTGTAATCCATTTAACGTAACTGGTTCGGACGTCATATCATGTTAAATATCTGAAAAAAATCAAATTGGTCGGAATTAATATTATTTTACGGTATCTTATGGTATAAGAACATATACATTTTGACGGTATTTGTTTTAATGTCAAGCATTGTGGCCATATTAATAATTCTATATGTAAAATGCCGAAATTTCCAGGGTATTTCTAGAATGGGACTGTCAGGTACCATAACGAGAATAAACACGATCATAACACGATGTTTAACTTTCGGGTATTCGGCCGTGTTGGGTACTGTCGTTTCACGTTTCTTTTAGGCTTCGTCTTTATTTTAATTAATATTAACTGTAACAAAATTTACTAATAATTCTCCTTCCCATTGTTCTCCTCTATTAATTAATAAACAAGTTGGTTAAGAGAAACAGAGGAACGGGTATGGTATTGGTAACCGGATCATGTTTTCAATGAACCCCATCTTTGCCATTTTCCCTCTTACCTCGCCCCTCAAGATCCAGCAGTATTCGAAATGTTCCCATGTGCTAAACATATGGTGCGCGGTGTATTCCCTAGGCTGAGATAGTCGTTCTAACGTTACTGCAAATGCTACCAAAGCTCTGCCATCGACAAGTTACCGTCGACTTTCTCCTCAGACTGCGTAATGCACAAACAGAAGACGCCAAAAACAGACCGCAATGCACAGCACATGACATGTATTTCTCCATTGTATGCACCATAAGCCACGATGTACACAAATACATATGATGAGGTACTTGGAGTGCGATTATGTGGATAGTAAGCGTTACAAAGTACAGATCACGGCTATTTTCAGCCTTAAACACTAAGATGGCATCAGCGTTTGAGAAAAAAAAGCTTGATATCACAGCACTCTTATTAGTAATGAGGTCAAATGAATCATGTATTTTCAAAAGAAAATAAGATTCAGGAACCATCAACGGTACATTCTAAACAGCATCTCACCACTTGCAAGTCCAAAATTATGATAATAACAATAATAATCATTTAAATTTGGGGACTTACAGGCAATTAAAATGAGTATAAATCTAAGTCACAATTAAGTTGTAATTATACTGATACTTCTGGCTAACACACTGCTCTCAATCAAACTGAATTGAGTCATCAAATAACGCCTTTTAACCATCCGTCTAAGCATCACAAGGGTAGTGTGACGTTTGGGAGTTCAGCTGAACTCCCTGCTTCACATTTTCTCTGGACTGGTGACAGTCGGTTCCACCTCATCCTCAGGGAAATGGGGCACAGATTTTTTGGCAACCACATTGTCCAGCCTCTGTCCCATCAAGAAGGGATTGACACTCTGGAACAAATGCAAAACGATAGGATCAACAACCTCATCAGTTCTGATGATCTTTTTTTGGGGGGGGGGGTTGGATTATATGGCACCAGGATCCCTAAACCAAAATGACCACTTTCTGAATTTGCCTCTTCTATACATATGATTTGATGTTTGATTTGTAATTGTAATCCCACAACTGTGTCTACATACCGATATATATTTATACATAAAATCCTTTTCTGCATACAGGGGGGCAGCACATAGCTGGGACAGGGATTGCGTTTACGGCTGCTGGTTTTAAATGTTAGCACACACATCCACATAAAAGCGGACCGCTTTGGGGAGCATGGTTAGCACCTCCAGCCGGTTATTACTGGGAGGTGGCTGGTGTTACTTCTAGGAAGGAGAGACAGCAAACACAAAAGTACCCTCTTTCTTCTCTTTGGTCCACCCTTGAATTTCTCAAACAAGAGCTCCTTGTTCTGAAAGAGATTAACAACAAGTACTATTACAGAAGATATGCATTTAAAGTAACATTACAAATTCTGATATGTCACTTAACCTCTTGGGAAAACAAAACGCATGTCTGACAATCGTATTTACCAACATCTGCAAGCTGCCCCTCTCTCATAATTCCATGCAGGAAATTGCTTTAAATGGTAAATGAGAAGATTGTTTTGCATGCTTTTATTGCAGCCTGCCTTTCTTTATGTATGTATGTATTTTTTAAAAACAGCTGGCAACTGTTTCTAGTTTTTCATCAAAGATGAACAGAAAACACCACCAGATCGAGAAAAATAAGGTGCCCGAAAAACTGCAGGAGAGTCCAGAGACCAGCATGGTATGTGTGATGATACATCTGGATTGTGATGATAGAAAATTTAACATTTGATGCACAACTAGTGCCACACCCTAGTGGACAGAGCAAGCTACTACATGTTAGATGCATTAATCGGGGTCTCCTGATGACTATCATTAATACCCACCTCCTCTAGGACACAAAGCCCCTGTCCCCATGCACTCACCCACTTAGCCAGCTGCGGGTATGGGTGCGCTGAATCAAACAAGTGTTGGCGCTGCTGGAACTCCCTGTTAAACTTGGCTGTGTTGGGAAAGTTCTCCAGGCAACCGTCGGACTCTGGGGACAACCCATCATAGCACAGACTGAACAGCATGACAAAACCCAAAACACTGTCCTTTTGCAAGGACGGCACGCAGAGTCCAGTGCCTTCGCATGTTAATTCTGTGGGGGGTCCAAATTCAGTGGGTCAATGCCCACTATAATCATCTTTTGAAGTAAAATCATGAGTTCATTAGATTAATTATTATAGAATAATATTATTTTGTAGCTTAATTTCTTATTATCTAAAACAATCATTAGTCTTATGCTCACAGCTGTATCCTTTACTGGAACAACTCAGGTGAAACCCCAGTTTCAGGGTCCAGGTTCTTCCAGGTCTTTGCAACCTTTGTAACACATTACTGTAACCAAGCTATAAACAGCAGGGGAACAGAGAAAGGGAAACATCTACCAAAAGCGTCTCCTTTATACATCTCAGTGAGGGGCTGAGCCTGGCAGGTGGTACAGGACTGAGCTCTGAGTGGACTGCAAGGGAGGAGATCACAACGGGGCGCACTTCTCCGATTTGTTCTGGCTGGGCCAAGTGGCAGAACATGGGCTGCATGCCAAGCACCTTCCCTGACCCAAAATGACTTATTGACGTGTATGAAAGATTAATGTGGGGGGCCTTACAGGGTCCTCCTGAAAGGCACAGAAGCTCACCAGCTGGGAAACACGAAACAAGAAAAAGCAAACGCTAACTTTACTTTCTTGCAAATACGTAATTGTAAACATAAATAAAAGGAGGGACAGAGGAACCAAGACACTTCTGCAAAACTGACTACACATGTTAACTTTCACCCCCCGCACACAGTCCTTCTTCTAGGCAACACTGGAGAGGAAGCAGATTCATCTAGGCGACTTGTCGCATCCAGCCCCCACCCCACAACCTGCCCAACAGAACTCATATCTAAAGTAACCTGTTGGTGCTTAAAAAGGGTGTATTTCTTCAGTTCAAAATGAAGGCCAAATTCAGAGGGGTGCTTCGTACAAGGACACGCCATGCTGAAGGTAAACACACTGCCGTGTGTGATGCCTTATTGACCTCCTTTCGGTGGGCGCATGGAGTTTCACACAAGGCCACTCACGAACATCTGACTTTCAGGATGGTGCCTTGAGGCCTATTCAGGCCTCGCAAGGCCTGTCCAAAGCGAGGAAAAGAGCTCTCCGCCAGTTAATGATAACAGCGGCAGTCACGCAGCTCGCCTGTGGCCAGTCTCTAAGGGAAGGCATGCCATGCAGTGACATTTTTATGATGTCATTTAATGGCCATCGGAGAACATCCTCTTGCACAGGTATTAAGAGGAGACCTAAACATTTCAGGAAGTATCACTCAAATAACGAAGTGGTAGGAACAAAAACAGGTAGATGAATGAAAGAATCAATGTTTGGGGGTGGGGTGGTGTGGTGGTGCAGTGGTTAGCACTGTGGGGGCGGCATGGTGGTGCAGTGGTTAGCACTGTGGGGGCGGCATGGTGGTGCAGTGGTTAGCACTGTTGCCTCTCACCTCTGGGACCCAGGTTCGAGTCTCCACCTAAGTTACATGTGTGCGGAGTTTGCATGTTCTCCCCATGTCATCATGGGGTTTCCCTCAGGTACTCCAGTTTCCCCCCACAATTCAAAGACATGCTGAGGCTAATTGGAGTTACTAAATTGCCCATAGGAGTGAGTGTGATGGGCTGGCCCCCTGTCCTGGGTTGTTCCCATAGGCTCCGGACTCCCTGCGAGCCAGACAAATAAGTGGTTTGGAAAATGAATGAATGGATGGAATTAACACAGGTGTTTAATTATTTACCACTTAATGAAGCATCAGCAGATCATGATAACCTGCACAATATAAACCAGTCGAACCAACTATTTTAAAGGCACGACAAACAGAGGTTCACCATTTTTGTAGCGTACAAAACTTAAAAGTAGGAGGAAGTTTCCCATGTCTAGAATGTGTTTTTCAGTAACAGGTTATCACATTTAGACACACAGACCTACCAGTCTTGCCCAAAGGACAAGGATTCGGAGGGTCCGGATAGCCCTCATCCTCGCTGAAGTCCTTAGGGACATTGTCCCCTGTTAGCTCTGCAACTATGTTGGGAATGTTTCCATAAGGTCCCAAGTGCTGGAGCCCCTCATGAGCACCACCTAATGGAGAATAGGGTTACTAGGATTTCTAGGGATTTTTTAAATGGAAAATAAAAGTATTTCGATATTCAGACATTTTCATAACATGCTGAAATTGAACAAAAGTTACCAAAGTCAAGATTATGAAAGAAATCCAGGGATAATTGTTCAAAAAGCTTTTTGATCTAACTATCCATTGAAAGTGTATTTTCTGTCTTGTGGAAACGTGCCAGATGACTCAGTTGCAAGTGGTTTGGGAGTTTCCTTTATCTGAACCTAATACAAAGGAAAAGTAGAAAATATCAGGCCGTTTAAAGGCCGATGTACAACTCGTGTTCAAGTTCAAACAGGAAAATATTATAAACTAGGTTTATACTTTTTTGGGCAAAAATAAATACATTCTTCCAAAGTATAAACTAACCTTAGACTCATTAATAATTTGTAATTTGTTACCACTGGTGTGTGCTAGTAAATAAACTGCTACTGAATTTAACAAAAGCCTATGGCTACTCAAGCCTTAAAAAACCACTAAAGTTACCTGTACCAAAAAGAATACCATTAATATGCCTCATATTTTAGGTAGTGACTTTATTTTCCTCTGGCGCTCTCTTGTGGAATATCATAGTTACTGCAGTAATTCTGAGGCCATTCATTAACAGAGGGTTGTCCGATTCAGACTTAATTACTGAGCTAAATGTGCTCCCATAGGCTCCACAACAGAAGCCAACACAACAGAAGAGTGCAATTCATTTGCGAAATGAAAATGATCGTGGTATGTCTTCTCGCTGTGTAAGGGATTAGCTATAGAAATGCTTGAAGTGTCATTGTTCAGCAAGAAAATCTGTGACGTTGACTCTGTCTTTAGCCAGTGCTCCGTAGTGCTTGCAGTGTCAGTTCTCATGCTACAGATCGAGACGGTACTCCACACCATAAGGTAGCACCGCCAGTGCACTGCGAATGACTTCATCCTGCCATCGCCAATGCAGGTCACGTGACCTCACTGCAGTCACAGACACTGGCGACCCCTGGCTGCCAGACGTTGAAAATAGGACCTTTCCCTATTTGCCCTATTTGGTTACTGCGTATTTCTGATCTTCTCAATTCAGCCTTGCCAGTGAAACCGTGCTGCAGATGCAAATGGCAGTTTTGTCACCTTGCCAGTCTGTCCCAAGCTGCCTTGAGCCAAGCACCATCATAGGGATTTAGTTAATGAAGAGGGGGTATTGGGTTCAAAGAATTACCTTAGTTTGTACCCCCCCTCCCCCTCAAACAAGGAAAATCCACGTAAGGATTACAGGGGTCAGAACGCAACAGTGTAAGACAATCTGAAAGAATTCTCTGTATATTAATATGTTTTATATTGCTGTATTTTCTTATGAAAATGCCATTTAAAACAACAGGCTTTCCGAAGAAAGGTCAACATTAAAAGGATCTGACTGTTGCGTAACTAATCCTTTAGAGAAGCAAGCAGATGGACTTTTACGCAATTATGATCTGGGGAGCCAGTGTGTGGCATTGCTTATCCATTAGCTGGTGGCATTCAATTCCAGATCATAGTTAAAACATTTGTTATTATTTTCCACAGACCTTTATTTCTTTTATGAGGCTCTATAACATGACATTGCCTGTACTGGATATGACCTACATTCGTTCTTTCTCAGTGCAGGGTAGTATAGAGGCTAGCAGTGTTGCATCACACTACCAGGCTTAAGGATTCAATTCACACCTCCATTGTGAGTGTGGAATTTGCAGGTTTAGAAGACTATTTGGTTTTTTAAAAAAAAAAAAACAATTTATGTTTTTTTATAGTACATAAAGCAAATGGTGACCACCTTGGATGCTTTGTGGTCCAACGATGTTAGTGGCCTGGTGAGCAGGATATTCCACCCTGGGACGTGCGATGCCCAGCTCCTCGATAATCCCGTGCAGCAGACGCTGGAGATCAGCCTCCGATACCTGGTCCACCGCGCGGGTGCTGCGGCCGGAAGTGAACGCAGCGCAGCACAGCAGCGCGCCCAGTACAGCTGTGTGCACCGGCCTGGCAGAGGAACCCATCGCTGCCTTAGCCTGTAAATCATTAATTAGTCTCGTTCACGAAACAGATTTCACCGAGTAAGAATTTATTACCCATTTATTTATAGCTTTTAGCGCCGGAATTCGTATTTTACCAATAGTTTAACGGACAGTTAAATGAATCTTTATATTTCCTATTTAAAGCTCGTTTCGTTGACTCAGTATTATATGTTTAGTATTATATTTGCTTTTCAAAATTATAATAAATTAGATATTCCTGAACGCCACTCCACAGTAATTACGTAGCTAATATGTTATTGATAGTTGGTGAACGCGATTGCACAATGGACATATGGATAATTTTTATTATTGCTTACAAAACAGATTATATTGTATAAAGTACGACCAAGACGTTCATGCGTTGCTTATTAATCTCTGAATTGTATCAATCGTTCTTATTCGATCATTATTACGGTACACATTTTACAAAAAACGCAACATTTCAGTATAATGATCGAAGTTAAAACGTAAACCTGGAAAATTCTATGGTTGGAAGCCGCAATTATATGCGTCACTGGTTTTTCTATATAACGTCGGTTACGTTGTCCTATGCAGATTTATATTGTAACTACTGCATCCCGGAGAAAACGGTATTCGTTTTCACAATTCCTAGAAAATTAGATAGTTTTGTTCCGGAGCTCATGTTTACAACGGAAAAAAAATATTCACAAAGGATGGGCGATAATTTTTCTTACCGTCTAACAGAGAAGCGGGCAGGCAGCACAGACGGTCTGTTCTACCGCGATCGCCTCCTGGCTGCGCTCTTTTAATAATGCATGCAGTTACCACGGCAGCCTAGCCGCTCTATACTGCCTTAGCAGCCTGCGGCGGCCTGTTACGAGCATCGAGCTTAACACAATCTATTAATCATGATCAGTCTTGTCGCATTATAAACCACAACGCAGTTTGTATATATATTGTTCTGCGTGTATGATGTATACTCCTTTTAACCATCCGTTTAGACAGAAACGAAACAACCCGTGTTTTGCTGCCGTAAATCAGCAGTGTGTGTGTGTGTGTGTATATAAAGGATAGCATGATTATATTTACACAGATTTACACAGTGTCCAGTAAAATCAAATCAGTCACATTTTATAATTTATTGGAAGTTAAATTTAAATTTTTTGCATAAGCCTCATTTTGTGCACAAAATT
Source organism: Isichthys henryi (assembly GCA_026776945.1). Lineage (NCBI taxonomy): Eukaryota > Metazoa > Chordata > Actinopteri > Osteoglossiformes > Mormyridae > Isichthys > Isichthys henryi. The sequence goes on along the minus strand of JAODJX010000027.1, from coordinate 117,644 downwards.
TCACTATAAACACTCCTTAATTTTTTGAAACAGGACATGTAAAAAACTTACTCTAACCAACTCTAAAAAATTACAGTAAAGGCCCAAAATTAAGCAAATTCGAATTCTTTTGAAAAAGGATAAATGCTAATCTTATCTTAAGACTCAGTAAAACTATTAAAAGTTTATAAAAGATATAAATAAGACTAAAGGCGCCAACCTCACACACACCAACCCATGTCTTACACTCAAAATGAATCACCATCGGCCAATCAGAAGTCACGGAAAATTCAGGCAGAAACCAGAGTACTATTCAGCAATAAATCACTATTCTGTCAATTACCATGCAGTCACATAAATTAAATTTTGTAAACAAAATGAGAAAATGTTTTCTGTTCAGTTTTAACCTACATTGCACATATAGCACTAAGTACAGCATTGCAAACAACGGGGTCAGAGGTCAATGGGCTTCATGGCTGAGAGAAGCCTGCCTTCACTGAGGGGGTTTCTGGGTGAGCCTCTGTAGCAACATTTGTCATTTTCGTACACCTCATGCAAAATGATCTTCGGTGGGTTCACAGAACAAGCAGCGGTGCTATTTTTGAGCGGCTGGCAGGGCTCGCTTTTGGCCTTTTGTTGTACCCTGTTAGTTACATCGTCAAGGGCGCTGCCACCACCTTGCCACCTATTGGTAGAGGGCCTCCTTGGGGCAACTTTAGGGCGCTGTTTGGCTTGCTTGTCTACGCGCGCTTCACTGACCCGCCGCTCTGTGACAGACAGGCCACTCTCCAGGCTGATGGACTTCATGACAGGATTCTCGGGAACCTGGACACGCGTTGTGCTTACGAGCAGAGTGTTGATCCGCCTAACAGACTGGCGGACAGGGGTGCGCTGAAACTTGAGGGGGGATCGGACTGCTTTGGTCTTGGGGGAATTCAGGGTGAGGGTATTGAATCGCTGGATGTGGTCGGCCACTCGCAAGAGGCGTGCTTCTTTAGGGCCCGGCGAGTTTTCAGTCTTTAAACGGCACACCTTAGCAGTGGGGAGCTGCCTGTTTGGGGGGGTGCCAAGCGTGGATAGACCTGGGGTGTTCAGCTTGGGCACTTGCAGTTCTGTTTTGCAGGACACTGATGGGCCATTACCATCGATGACCTCAACCAACCCACTGCTGTTCTCCTGATCAACCTCTCCGCCTATGTCACCCTTCTCTCCTGACTGGAATACAGATTCCTCCTTGTCCAGAGGACTCTCTGACAGTCCAAGCTCAGACAGGGTGGAGTTAATATGTAAAGGAGTCAGGGGAGTTATTTCTAGCTCACTAATTGTCACATTTTGTTCATCAGCAACTGCCTTCTTTGGGGTTGGACTGTAAGAGCTTTGTTTGCTCTCCTGACAATCTGCAGACGTTGGACTTGTCTCCTCGGCTTGCATTACCAGCTCCTTCCCTGAGAGGGTGCTACAGTCAATGAGTGAACGCAGGTTGCTGCCGGACTCAGCAAATGCCTTCTTGATCTGAAGTACCGTGGGCCCAATCACAGTGTCGCCCCCCATGAAGGAAGAGTAAACATCCTCAGTTAAGTTTCCGACAGCCGGGGGCTTGGCGGTAGCCAGAGTGGGCTCTGAGCAGCTGCTGTTCTTATTGCATGTTCCCACGGGGGTGTCTGAAAGAGAGTCACTGCTAAAGGCATGGGACACAGCAGGGCTGCCCAAGTTCCAAGACGTCCGCTGTCCAGCCACAGCACACTGTGGGCTCAGCAGGTTGTCTTCAGACTTGCTTATTTGCTTGGAACCTGCAAGACAGAATAGTTGATAGCAAACATACCCCCCTTACAGCTTGGTATTAACTTTACAACCAGGGCAGGCAGGGCACAGGAGTATACAATGAGAATCACTTACGTTTTGAGGGCCTCCTGCCATGTAAAACAGTGGGACTGAAAGGCGTATCTTTGGCGAACTGAAAGCTGGTGGTGCTTTCTTGAGTGGCAAGACGCCAGCCAACGGTCTCGGATGCCTTTGGCCCCAGGAGAGAATGTGAAATGACACTCTGTTGAAATAAAGGCGTCTCTTTTTCATTAGGATTGAAGATACACAAGTGTCTGTGTCCTCTTTGGCTTGGAGAAGTTGCCAAATAGAAAAATACTACAGAAAAAAAATACTGCTGGTCAAAAGATATTGGTTATTATAGTTTTATTATTTATTAAATATACATTTGAGTATAATGTGTTTTAAAAAGGAGCCATTTCACAAAAATGTTACAAGATATTAAGAAACCATCCAACAGGTTTCACAATGCATTAAAGTGCCAAGACTTATTCCATGTTAACAGATTCTTTTCATGTTAATAACATACACAGCTTCCCATCAGTTAAGGAGTATGAACATTACATATATATCTTTGCATACACTGCATATTCGCACCTACTTTTGCCCCATCTTTAACCATCACAAAGACATAAGAGAGAGGAATTGATTATACAAAGCGCAAAGTTTAGTGGTTACTTAAAAATCAATAACTAATTAGCAAAGCATGATTTTGGTATTAAGAGTAAAAAAGTACCATTTCATAGTTTAAACAAAACAATTTGGACACTAAATGTTCATCAAGTGTCAACTCACCCCCCACCCCTCAAATGAAATTAATAATCCACAGTAAATATTGAATTAAAATCATTAAGGCAGAAGCTGAAGCCAGACAACACGAAACATAAAAAGGTTGGAAACAAGCGTAAGGCTGGTTGACCATCTTCCCCAACACTGTACTGTGCCTATGACAGGCACGCACCAAAGCAGACTGATTAAACTGAGTCAGGCCAGAAGACTGCCTTCACGTTTGACAGTACCAGCAGCAGCACAAGCACGTTGGAGCAGACAGTCATTCACGGCGTTTTAGAGTCTGGACTTACAGGGTCTCCCCTACTCCTCCCCAGGGAGAAACGCAAACGCAACGATCTGCGCACAGACTCCTTCTTGGCTCCTCTGGGCGAGAAGCAGCCAGCTTTTCCCGACTCCACTCTGGGGAGCAAGTCAAAGGTGTCATGTCATCAAGTGGAGGGTTGAAGACTGCGGCAATGCAACTTGTAATACTGCAACAGCTTGGCCAACCAGCAATGTGTGCCAGAGCTAACACCAGCAAAACGGTCAAAATTACAGGCCTGGTTTATGCTAGGCTTGGGGGTACCTCATTTTTTGACAGTCATACCTTTGAGACACCTGACTGCAGTATATGGTATTTTTAAAAGCTATGCTAATATTGCGATTATTATACTAGTATACAGCTTACTCTGATTTGCTCAGAAGTCCAGTGACTATCAAACAACCTAAAAAAAAGGCCACACCAACCTGCTCACATGCTTGCTCATACGTTTGCTCTTCCTCCTTGCAGACGGCTCTCTAGTCTTACCGACTGAGGCACTCAGAGACACACAGGGGCTGGAGTCAAGCCCTCGACCTGCGGAGAAGCATAGGTGGGAAATGTGTGGAGACAGGGAGTGAGTGGGCTTATATGAAAATCACCCATTACACAAAATGGCAGTGGGTGACTGGTATGCAAGAGAGGCTGAAGTACCTGAGCCAGGGGTAGAGCTGCTGCTGAAGAGGCTGTTGGGGAGCAGCTCCAGTCCCAGGTTCTTCTTGATGGACTTCCTCTTCTTGTTTGAGAAGCTGCAGCTGTGACCCACCTCCAGGGGCATCTTTCTCTTTGTGTTTGGAGTCACAATCACAGGTGTCACTGAGAAGACTTGGAGAGGAGAGAAAAGGCCAGTGTTAGTCTCTCCAACCATTCCACTCTCACCTCTGACGACTGGCAGCATCAGAGCTTAGAAAGAGCATTCGCATAGCAAGCAACGCATCCAACGTCAAAACAACTGGGTGGCCATTTGAGACCTGCCAAGATGGAGAAATACTGAAATACCTACGAACAGCAGAGGAGAACCAGCAGAGAAACATGCACAAGCGCAGAAATGCATCAGCATGCAAAGCCGCTTGAAATGACTGCGAAGAATAATTCAAACTGCCTTTCAAATTCATTTTACATCCCAATCTGGTCCTCAGAGACCTGCAGACAGTCCACGTTTTTGCAGGCCACTGGGAATAAGCAAAACTCATGGACCACCTGTGGATCCCCAAGGACAGAGTTGGGAAATACTGATTTACACAAAATAAAAAAATCGGCATCAGGTTAAAGCAATTCTCCATAATCTGCCGACTGACGAGCCAATTTCAGCAAGGCAGCCTGAACAATAATCACTCTAAGGAGTGTCGCTGTGCACATCCCAAAGCCAAAGACCTACCATCTTCACTGGACAGGGGCGAATTCATGGGCGTTCTATTAGCTTTTAACTTATGTAGAGCTCCATTAACCACATCTGGAATGCAAGACAGAATTGTCTCATGCTTGGCAAGTGGCCAGTGGACGCGTGCCAACGCACAGCCGGCAGATGGTTAAAAGCTTTACATTGGTGCAAAAACGGCAGGTGACCCGATCCGAGTTGCATCGGCAAGGTGTGTTAGACAAGTACAGCACAGGAGACCACACCGTTATCCCCCAGAGTTCTTACCTCCTAAACTCCGCCTCTGTTTCTTCTTCACCCCAGAGTTCGTTTCCCAGTCCTCGACTTGGATTGGGACAGGTGAGACCAGGCCTGCTTCATAGCCTACCATGGCTGGGATTCTCTCCAGGATGAATGGAGGGACCACCCCTACAAAGACGACCGTCAGCTCCAGGGCAGTGCACAAAAAACAAACAACCCCCCCCCACACACACACACACACACACACACACAAAGACACACTTCACATCTCCACAAAACAAGCTTTCGCCTGCTTCATACCGATGTCCTGGGGGTTCTCGATGAAGAAGCGTACCACAGCAGCCTGCAGCTTAAGCCTTCTCTCCATACCAGAGCTCATCTTCTCTGCACCCTCACAGTGCAGGAGGTTTGGTGTGAAAATCACTGACAGGTTCCCACTGTCCATCTTATTTTCACTACATCTGTGAAGGAACAGGCAAAAGCAGAGAGAAAAAAAAACCATCACCACAGGTTGATCATGATGATCAGATTCAAAAAAGCAAATTTATATAAGATTATATACACCATTTGTTCACATCTTGCATCGCTGAGTCTTGACCACCTAACAATCGGCAGATCATTGTTTCTCCACCTTGGAACACTTAGTAGGTGCTCACCACAAATGGCCATAAGCACCCCACAAGGTTTGCTGTTTCGGAGATTCTCTAACCCAGTTGTCTGACAATCTGGCCCATAAAGTTATTCGAGTCTTTACCTCTGCCAATTGATTCTTCGTTCAACATGTTGACTATAAATATGTAATGTCTCAGACCTTGGCAAGAGATTTTTTTTTTACAAGATGGTCAACGTTAATCATGCCACATAAGGGCATGTTTTGATTCATCTATGTAAATTTATTGTCTATTTCAAGTAAACACACACCTCTGAGAGACATCTCTGAGGAAAGTGAAGAAATAGCGCAGTGTGGCAGCATTTCTGTCAGACAGGACACAGGACAGCAGTTGGAGAGCAGAGGTCCTCTCCTCAGCTGTGGGCAGCTGCTGTGCCTTGAGCAGGGCATCTTGTAGTTCCGTAGGCAGGATGGATTCTGGCAGCTCACGAAAGAACTGTTTTAGGAGGCCAGCCACGTCACAGGGCAGGGCTGTGGGGATGCAGGCCTCTCCCTGATCCAACTTCACCTAAGGGGAGGAGACAAGACCAGTCAAGGCACGTGCGACTCCCTGCACCCGGGCTGCTCGCTGACAGGCTGCAACTCACCCTCAGGGCTTTCAGACGAGTAACAGAACCAGACTTCCTAAACAGACCCTCTGTGTGGACATGTTCGATAAGCTTTGTGCAGGCATCCACCAAGAAACTGCAAATCAGAAAAAAATGCCTAAAAATTATAAAAGGTTTTCCCCAAAAATCCATATCAAATAGCCTTCAGTGACAAGCAACACACATGCATTGATACTGTAGCAGGGGGTTGGGGAAACAAGCTTACCAGGGTATAGTACCATATTCGGGCACAGCACATTGCGCCAAGTTGTCAAGAGGCACTCCAAAGACTCTGACCTATGAAAACAGAATGTCTATTCACATCCATACAATCCTCTTTTCAAAAAGTCCTGAAATAGTACAGCGTGAACCCAGGTATCTGTGGGAAGGCAGGCATTTTTTCAAGTACGAGACTGTAAGGGAACAACCTGTCCCACAGGAAAGTAGTGCGGTCACGCAAATTCAATCATACACACACCTTGCATTGGAGAGCGTCTGATACGGTCTCTTCGGAGATTTCATTGTTCCAAGCAGAAAATAACCACTAAATCCATTAAATCAGCGGCAGGGCACAGTGCAGTAAAAATAACCGCAAGACGAAATGATACCGTCAAGATGATTTTAAATGTAAATGTAATACGTGATTCATACAATGTATTAGTTTTCGTTTACGTGGCCAAAAGCACTGACCCACAGACCCAATTTGTTCCCTGGCATGTACACGGTTCTTCGGCTCTCGGAGCAGCTGTGCTGATGACAACCCCCACCCCCCCTCCGCATAGTTGAAGCCCCCGGCGAAAGACATCAATATTAGTCCATTTGGTTTGGGAATACAATCCAAGTACATACCATCTGTCACATTGTTTTACCGAAAGCACCAAAACTGAAGGAAAGTAACACAGAATGCACCCAAGTGTGTTTATATTACTGTCCTGTCGCCAGAGGTAGTCTACACGTCCCTGCGTATTTTATTTTTTTTAACCTGTGATTATTATTCAGAAAATGAGACTCAATAATTAAGCAATGCATTATAGTGTTTTTGTTGCGTTACTCCATTTTTGTACAACACCCCTACTATTTGGGCAATTATACCATTATTATACCATTGATGGAAATCCAAAAAGTAGATCGCGAGTAAATATGGGTGGGCTGGTAAATTCGCCTACCAAACATGCATAACTTTAAAGAGAAAAAGACAGTATAATTTATATTTGCTCCCGAAAAAGGATCCTATAATTGTCCGTGGCACAAAGTGATAGACGGCAATATGTTAACAGCAATACAAGCAACCGGCTAACAACGTCAAGGGTGAGCAATTAGTCAAACAATGAACATAACTTACCGAAGGGCCGCCTGCAAACTTGCACGTCTTACTCTTGTTCCAGTTTTTAATCTTTATTCCATACTGAGCTCTGATGTGCTGCACGACGGCCAGGCGCACCACGTTCTTATCGGAAATCTTCATTTTCAAAGCAAATCCAACGAGATTCAAGCGACGACTATACCACACTGAATGCAAAGCACCTTTTCTCTCTCCTCCCGTTCAATCACAAACTTTCTCTTTTAAGTCTCCTCGTTTCCGTTGATTGTACTCTTCCCGATCAGCCAACATTATACCTAACGTTTACCAGTTCCGTTCCCGCACATACACAGACCCCCAACTCACATCCTAGACCTACTTATGCTCTCGGCAAAATCCCGCTACATCTTTAGAAGTTTCACTGTCTTTTATAGCTTTAATCATCCAAAAGTGTAGCGATTTAACGATTTCTTTCCTGCACCCTGCCTAAATACCTTCCAATGCCTCCCTTCTCACTCTCTTTTCTTCCCTAATGATTCAAACGGCGGCGTTTCCCGTATCCCTTTTCTGATTGGATACGAAACTTCAAATTTTAGGACCCAACAACTGTAGCGATAGCCGTCCATTATTTTGCCTGTTCGATAAAAAAAAACGTATCAGAGCGATCGCTGACGCTTGTGAGGAGCGGATGATGGATCTCGTGGTGGTAAAGTAGGGTTAAACGAAACATTTATTGCTACTCGCTTTATCTTTTCAAAAGAAAGTGGACTTTTAAAATGAATTAGAAAAAGTGTTTTCTAAATATCCGCAGAATCAATTGACAAATAGCAAATGAGAATTATATTCTAGTTAATACATAACATAACTACTGCTAATTACTACAGCAAATTCTCTACAGTAATATTTTAGGGCTTTGTATGTTTTTGTACATCTTAGTTAACTGTATTTTTTGTTATTATTAGAAGAAATTACACACTATAGTTACTGTTACAAGCATCTATTTTTATTAAAACAGAACATGTATATACAGTACACAGCACAGTACAAATGCAAACAGAGGAGTGTATGGAAGGGTGTTGGTTGTTTTGTTTAGAAGCACTTCCTGTGGACAATGGAGGGTCCAGCCTCATCGTATTCCTGCTTGCTGATCCACATCTGCTGGAATGTGGACAGGGAAGCCAGGATGGAGCCACCAATCCAGACAGAGTATTTGCGCTCAGGGGGAGCAATGATCTAGATGAAAAATAAATAGCATATTACATCCATTCATCCAGCATTTATCTTCCAAAATATATCACATACATTCAGAATTGTATCAGAACCATCTGTTATAATTTCCTGCTAAAATAGTCATTATACGTCTGTTGACACAAAATATGAATTCTCTCACCTTGATCTTCATAGTGCTGGGGGCCAGGGCAGTGATTTCCTTCTGCATACGGTCAGCAATACCAGGGTACATGGTGGTACCACCGGACAGGACGTTGTTGGCATACAGGTCCTTGCGGATGTCGATATCACATTTCATGATGCTGTTGTAGGCAGTCTCATGGATACCAGCGGACTCCATGCCTAGAGGAGGAGATGGAACAGTTATGTTATGGAAGTAGCTGGGAAAGCTCTATGAAAGATGGTAATATTTAGAAGGGGTAATGTGGAAATGCAGAGTTTTCGGCTGTAGTTGTGGATGCTGTGATTTTACATGAGGGATTTGTTTTACATATGGCCCTCCACTTGGGGGCAATATAGTTGAAGTGTTAGAAAACAACTGGGACTCACCAATGAAGGAAGGCTGGAAGAGGGTTTCTGGGCAACGGAAACGCTCGTTGCCGATGGTGATGACCTGACCATCAGGCAGTTCGTAGCTCTTCTCCAGAGAGGAGGAAGAGGCAGCGGTGGCCATCTCATTCTCAAAGTCCAGAGCCACGTAGCAGAGCTTCTCCTTGATGTCACGCACAATCTCACGCTCAGCTATGAGAAGCAAGTTCAAAGAGAGACATGAGTAGCAGTCACAAGTGCAAGCAACTGAACATCCTTTAAAATGTGATGATCTGCCTTGAGACATAAAATTTCTCTTCCTCAGATATACCAAGTAAGACAACTGAAGGTAAATATTGATATCCAGTCACACTGATCTAAATTAACTGTTTCCTGTTATGTACATTATACATTTGAAACAGCTAGCAATACTTTAACAGTTAACCTGCAGAGTCCAGAATTTGCTGCATGTAGATTATATGTGGAAGTATTAGCATCTTGTGTTAGAGGATAACTCTTTCTGAAGTTTGGGAGGAAGTCTTTTCACGGTTTCTTTATCGCTCGGCAGACTTACCAGTTGTCACAAAAGAGTAGCCTCTCTCAGTAAGGATCTTCATTAGGTAGTCAGTCAGATCACGGCCGGCCAGATCCAGGCGCATGATGGCATGGGGTAGAGCGTAGCCCTCATAGATGGGCACGTTGTGGGTCACGCCATCCCCAGAATCCAGCACGATTCCTGCAGACAGCATATGGCCCACAGTTACACGTCTGTGTGCCTGTCAGAGAGGCTAACCTTTCTGAGTTCCTCTGCACTTGTCACTCCATAAACAAACATGGCTGCTGACATTAATGGTTACTGGTGGGGAACATAGCATGCCTGTGAAGTATTCCTGCTAAGCCCTAACAATATAAAGGCCATTCTTCCTGCTGCCTGGCAGCTAAACAAAGCTCTTTGTTAACGCTGTCGTACTGAAGTGACCCTGAGCATTCATACGCAAGGTAAATTCACAGATATTCTAGTCACCTAAATGGTAAGTACTTGCAACAACTTCTCCCAAAGAAGTCCTCATACCTCTGATTTGACTCTATATATACTAGATATTTCTATATATGAGACATACATTAATTTAATGTTAACCTGCATTCTAAAATAGTTATGACAAAGTCAAGTGGTTCTGTTAAGTTCATTAATGCCCTTAGAGAGTATTCATTGACTTCGTTGATTGCATTAAATACAGGAGACTTAAGCCAAGCAGGTTGGATGTGTCTGGGTTATATCAGCCTTCCATGCTGGCTGCTGTTACAGAGGATGATGGACTTTGCTGAGTACTGACCAGTGGTCCGGCCGGAGGCATAGAGGGACAGCACAGCCTGGATGGCCACGTACATGGCGGGGACGTTGAAGGTCTCAAACATAATCTGTGGGGTTGAATTGACAGCTGTTTGAAACGAGTGTCATTCATTGTGCAGCAGCCTGTTGGAGGTAAAATTTGCTGTGAATTATGGGTCTACGAGAAGCCGCATCACATACCTGAGTCATCTTCTCCCTGTTGGCCTTGGGATTGAGGGGAGCCTCAGTCAGCAAGGTGGGGTGCTCCTCAGGGGCCACACGCAGCTCATTGTAGAAGGTGTGGTGCCAGATCTGCGTGGGTGCAAATGGGCAGGTTGGACAACAAGCTAAGCCCAAAATGGCAAGCTAAACTCTCATCGTTCTCAGCGATGTCCAAGGTTTGTCATGCGTTTGAAATCTAGTTCTTAATGACCTTCTCCATATCGTCCCAGTTGGTGATGATGCCGTGTTCAATGGGGTACTTCAGGGTGAGGATGCCCCTCTTGCTTTGGGCTTCATCCCCTACATAGCTGTCCTTTTGACCCATGCCCACCATGACACCCTGCGAAAGAGACAGAGGAGGTAAGGGGGAGTACATTTTATGTAGCGATCAGCAGCACACGTTGTGTGATTCGTGCAGCTCCATGCGGGCACTCGGAGCTCACCTGGTGGCGGGGCCTTCCCACGATGGAAGGGAAAACAGCACGGGGAGCGTCATCTCCGGCGAATCCAGCCTTGACCAAGCCAGAGCCGTTGTCGCACACGAGGGCGGTGGTCTCGTCTTCGTCACACATGATTGATCTTTACTGGGATGGTCTGTGAGCACACAAAATGGAAGGCGTCTTAAAATATCAGTCCCTACAGATGTTCACTAGGAAACTTTCGGTAGAGCTAACCCCAGTAATCCTGATTCTAACCTTAATTGTTAAATGTAGCTTACTAGAACTGCATGATGAAGTGTCTATTTAAGCTCACATCTGAGGAACTATTTATGTATGTTTTACCAGTACGCAGTTCAGTTTTAGTAAATGCTGTAATTAAATATTTTCTATATAATTTGTATAACCATTCTAGTAAAATCAGATCATTATCTTTAGTAAAATATTTCAGAATATGGTATAAATAATAATTCTAAAAGGCATTTAAGATATGCCAAAGGGTTTTTGAGAGGCTTAAAATCCATGGAGTTAGAGCCAAACAGGGGCATATGACAACTCCAAACCAGCTGCCTATTTTAGACCATCGACTCAGTGCTGCCAGACGTGACCATACCGGCATTTTCTCTGAGCCACACAGAGAGGCCTGGCTCCCACTGCAGCTGTCGACACATTGCAGTACCTCTTTTTACAGTTTGCTGCCCCATTGACGGCTTTATCAGCTAAACAGCGTGCCAAGTCTAGAGCCTCACACGTGCCCGGCTGCCCCGGAGCACAGCACATGATGCATGCAATCCCTCCCCAGAAAAACGTCTTGAAAATGCACTGTTGCAGGTCACTTTTAACGCTATTAGCATTCCTCCTACAAACTGCTAATCCATCCAGTACAGATAACGCAGACAGACTGAAAGTCCTGGTTTCATTACATCTATTTATTTAGCAGATACTTTTTATCCAAAGCGATGTACAATTGAGAAAGCAGGGTTAGCCCCTGGAGCAACTGGGGTTGATGGCCTTGCTCAAGAGCCCAAAAGTGAAACCATTCTGCCAACCATAAGTTGGCAACCTTCCTATCAGGGCACAGATTGCAAATCCGTTAAGCCACATCCCACTCCAGAATCTTTATACTTATGACAGACAGGCAGCAGAACAAGCTGTACCAGACATAGTGTGCCGTAAACAAACTAATATTTCCAGCTAAGTTAGTCTCTGCCCTAGTTTAGTGAACTGTCTGTTCGTAATCTGTAAGTCATTCTGCAGAAAAACAACAGCTGAATAAAAGAAGGTAGACAACTTCTCATCACTGTCTCATCAAGCGGTCCTATCTACGACAGCCATACATGAGCTCAGAAGACTGGTGATGGAGACCCAGCCTCCTGCAAAACTGAAATGGTCCAATGAGAGAAATGTTAGCAAGCACTCACCAAGTTGTGTCGCAAGACTGATGCTTCCACTGGGACAAAGGCCAAGGGTTAGGGGGGCTCCTTAAATAAGCCCCGAGCCTAGGGTCTGGGGGCGGGCCCAGGAGTTCACACAAGCCCAAATAAGACCTGCTAGGGAAAAAAAATAAAAAGCTTTGACCTCCTAAGTGTATCTGATCCTCTGTGATGAGATGTCATTGAAAGAGAGATGCTTCCTAGGAAAAAAAATGATTCCTGACTGGATTAATGTCCAAAAAACATACACTTTAATCAAGTGAAATTTAAGTTCTGTTGGTCTTGGTCAGTGCATAATAGTTTAAGTCACTGTATTGAAAATCACTTTTTTTTCCCATCGGCTATACACCCTAGTCAGATATCTACAGTTGTATTGCAATTTCCAGAATGTATCTGTCTAAAAGTATTAATGTTAGATCGTGTGATGGAGGTAGTCTCTCTTCCTCTGATTTGTCTCATTTATGGAAGCAGCACATTCCTGAACACAGTTGATTTAAGACTGCAGTTTTGATGGCTGTGTTGGGATAAGACTATATTCTGTTGCTTTGAATTTCAGAGCTTTATTTGGCTTCATGTTATGTGTGTCAGTAAAAAAAATGGGGTAACTTGGGATACACATATGATTTATATATGACGAGCCTGTTACATTAAGATCATTCATTTGTAAGGAATTGCAACCCATCGTTGCTGATGGCATTGCAGTCATCGGGAAGGGAGCCATCCTATGTGCACACAAAGGACAGATGCTTGCTAAAATCACCCTGAGTTAATTTTGTGCCTTCATCTGTATGCAGCCAGTGTTCACTGTGTTGCATGTCTCTGCAACACGGCGTTAGACAGTTGTGGAATAGAGAGCGACAAGCCTAGCAGTTCCCTGTCCCCCTGCAATGAATGAATTAGATTAGTAAGGATTTAGTAAGGGTGTACTGCGCTGTGGAGGAGAGCCACACTTAATATGACCGTGCTGTAGGCAGAGCTGTAAGGATCTAGTTAAGGAAGCTCCTGAGGCGGACTATCAGTGTGTGGAATACTGTATATGTCAATGGGCCAGCCTGCTGGTATGTGAGATGGGGCCCTTGAAAGGCTGGACAGCTGCCAGTGACGCCAAAACAGCCTTACTTCCTGCTGTCTGCTGGGGGCAGCCCCTGTAGCCCCTGCAGCTAGCCTCTGATTGGCTCAGGCCTCTCCTTTTAGGGTCATGGTGAGTAACAGGTGTCCTTCAGCACACAGATACAGCGTGTTGAATTTGCTGCCGTAGGTCCTTGTTCACCATCCGCTCACCATACCCCACATTCTTTGATTGTGCCCAAAGAGGAAATACGCCCTTTTTCCTTCTATATAGAGTCTGAGCATGCAGGCAGGGCCACAAGGCCAGCTGGCTGCTGTCAGAAACTCTCCATTTGTAGCTCTGGACTTGCGTGTGCCTGTAAATATTTAAATCTAGGCAGCCTTATGTCACCTTAACTGTTATGGCATCATCATTCATTGTATTTTGCCGTTGTTTTCATATTCAAAAATCTTCTTATTAGAGACATTCACAGATAAATGGGGTTGCCTTGGCATTGAGGTTTTATAAATAGGATTATTGTATGTTTTTGCCAAACAAAAAATTTATGTTATTCTATATGGTGGGATTTTAAAAGGCGGGCAACTCGGTCAGGAAACCATGAATTAAATTTCATCAAGTCGATTTGTGTGGTTACGATGACATTCATTACAACGTTCTAAACAGTGGGGTTAGTAATGAAATGATTGTGAATGGTGATACAATGTGCATTGTGGGTTTGAGCAGAATAGCAGAGATATATCTGTGCTCTGCCATGTTATTTATGGTTCATTACCAGCATATTATAGTGTATGGAATCCTGGAGGATGGTCTCAGGCACCTATCTATGCTGTGGTTATAAAAGGCCTCTAAATATAGGGATGTGATAGGATCCAGTGGGGAGGCCTGGAGGTGAAAAATGCTCCAGCATAATCCAACCTGACGGAAGACAGAGTCACCAAATGACCCCTGCTGTGTTTGCCCCTTTCCTCTGAAGCAAAATGACCCATCGACAGTTAGAATTACATGGCACAGTTCATGAATCAGTTTAGCGAATGAAACGATGAGAATGCTGGTCTTTTGATTTATTTTTTGTTTTGATGTTTGATTTGTGTTTTATTACCCATTGACAGTGAGTATAAATGCTTAAAGGCTTCATTGGGAAAAGGTGGTAGTGAAGGTTTTACAGATTTATTTTTGCTGGGAAATCCTTCATTTTAGTTTTTCTGGCTCTTTGGGCCATTGTAAGCTAATTGATAAAGTATTAGAGCCGCATCAATTTATGAAATGTCAAAGGGGGGGGGGGGGCATTTAGTGATATGTGAAGATTGCCTAGTAAAGGTTTGGGGAGATTTCTGAACAGGTGGGTGGCATTGGCTGAATTTTATGATGGTGGTGTTGTGCTGTTGGGGGATTTTTGTCCTTTTAGGGTCACGCTGGGTGCCACAGATAGTTGTCTGTCTGTGTGTGTCTGACTGCCACTCCTCCTATCTGCCTTCACACCATCTCTGGTCATTGTTGCAGCTGTTGCCTGCAAATCCCTTACAGAATTCAGTGTGTTGTTTGTACCCATCCCAAACATGTCTCAGTTTCAAGCTAAGCTCCATAAAAAAGATTCCATTTCCATATCCAAAAGTTCTCGTTACGTTAAACATTCCATCAGTCTGGAGCCCTAACAGAGTGAAGGGCTGTTTCAGTATTATTATTGTTACCTAGAACTGGGAAACCATGATCAGTATTGCTATAATTAGTTTGACAAGAGCTTGTTATCAGACAAATGCCTGGGCCAGAAGAAGGGGAAGATTAGACATGTTTGAGATAAGGACTTATACAATAGAAATTTAGAACTTGAGCTGTGAATGTGGTTTGTTTTTATAACAAATTTAGTTAATTTATATACAAGTATTACAATGCATATATAATGTTATCCCATCTAGGGCGCCCCCTGCATTGTTCTCTGCAGTTCTTGGGGTAACCTCACAGTCCACCATAACCACGAACTGATATGCAGATATGGAAGGATAATGAAGAAATCTAATCGACTTAATAAAGGCTATGGAGAAAATAGAAGCAAAATATTTAAACATACAAGTAGGTTACATGTATGTTTTACATGTTCTATTTTGGGTACTGCATATAGTTGGGTGCTCGATTATGTTCAGAATCGTTATGATCGAAATTGCTATTTGTAATTCATTATATAAAGTTTCAAAACTATGGTGTCTTCGCTTTGGGAAGGATGCTACGCTGATAGGAGGATGTGTGGAGCCGCAATGGCGCCTTATGTCACGTGATTCTGCAGTTGCCTGCGGAACCGTGACGGTTGTTATATGCGACAAAATGACCAGATGCCACGCGCCAAACTTTACGTTTTCTGGATGATTCACGTTGCCGTTTAAGTTTTAGTAGACGTTTTTGCCACCATAGCAAGAACTTTGATTTAAGATTATTTTCACAATGGCTCAGATAATAATACAGTTATACCAGTGACAAGGAACCCTGATGTTTTTTCGGGAGAGGGGCGTGTACTAATTATGCTTGCTGTGCAACAGAATGAGTTTTGAAAATCCCACGGATGGGGCCGAAAGCTATCTTGCTCAACAGGAAAATGAACTTGAAGCACTTGCATCGATCTTTGGAGACGACTTTGAAGATATACGGAAAAAACAGCCCTGGAAGGTATTATTTCCGGCTATAACTTGTTATAGAGTTTTCCAGCTTTGCCACTGAGGTTTTATATTTTAAAGTATCTGTAGTCCTATAAAATGCGGAGATGTCACTTGTAAATGACATTGCATATTCTTCTTTCGGGTGCTTTTCAGGTTAAACGCCCACCTGAGGTATACCTTTATTTGCGACCGAAGGGATTGAGCAACGCGAAGGAGAGCTACGTTTCGGTGGACCTGGAGGTGAAATGCCCACCCAATTACCCAGATGTGTAAGTGCTTTCATTTAACACTGCATGGTGTCTGATGTTTTTTATAAATGACACTGACGTGATTCTGTATGACGACAACACCCTGGTTGGAGCCGTTGTATTCCAGACGAGATTCATTTTTAAAGTCTGGTTTGGGCTGTTTATTTTACCCTGACGTATTAATTTTATCCATGACGTAAATGCTTGTAGTTTGTATTGAGATGAGCTTTTCCAGCTGTTTGTACAGCATAGTAATAAAGGGACAGCCGCAAAAGGTCAACTGCAGAGTATAAACATTCTCATTCCATGTGAAATCACCCAGTTTGAGAAATTTTCCTGGGCCGGCCTCTCACATTCCCTTGAAGAAATTCACAGGTACTCCTATATCAAACATAGCTTTGAAACTACAGCCCTTTGAAATTTTGAATCAATTTTATGCATTTTGCTAAAGGAATCCTTTCTTTCATTCATTTCTCCTTTGATATGGCACGTACCGCCTAGAAACTTTGTGACTAGGGCTGACTTTTCCTGTAGAATTCGTGAGAAGCTCTGCAAGGTTGCATTTTGTTACATTTGGATTTTTCGGCCATTTTCTGAGCCTTGTAGCAGGAAAAATATGCAAGATACAGCTTGGAAATCGGATTGAAAGGCTCTCTAGGCAAAATGCACAAAATTGATAAAAATTTCAAAGGGATGTCGTTTCAGACCTATTAGAGACACAGACCAGATTTCTCTTTAAGTTTAGTATAAGGTCACCTGTGAATTTCTTCAGGGGAATCTGAGAGGGTGACCCTCTGGGTAATTTGATGTGGAATGACCCTGTTAGCAGAAAGTGTGAATGGGGTCATGCTTGACAGCTTTTGTGTTTTTGCTTCTCTGCTTGAGCACATCTTCATTGACCTTTGAGTGGTTGTTGATGTGAACCTTTGTCCCACCTTGACAGCTCAGTGAGATGAATCCCAGAGCGATGCAGCTGTTGCCGGCCGTTAGTTAACTGCTTATTAATTATTTTTTGTTTGGTCATCAGACCTCCAAAAGTTGAACTAAAGAATGCCAAAGGCCTTTCCAATGGCAACCTGCAGAACCTCCATGTGGAGCTGACCAAGGTGGCTGCTGAGCGCTGCGGGGAGGTGGGTTAGACTCGTGTAACTCCCAACCCCCTTTAAGATTTGCCTGAATTTTGTAGACTGTGTTTATTTGAAATTTCAGCTCAGGCTCCATTTTTCCCCCATGTTATCATTTGTTAGATGTCATTATCTATTCATTTTGCTTGGACCTTCATGTTTACTGGGCTCCATTTGTTTGTGCTAAGTAAGGATTTGACCTGTTGTTCATTTTAATGTATTTTAGCGGCAGTAGCACCAGTGTCTGAGTTTGCATAACGATGGAGGCTCATTTCATGGCTCTGGCTGTCGCCCTCAGGTGATGATCTACGAGTTGGCCGACTACGTGCAGGGCTTCCTAACCGAACACAACGTGCCGCCACCTCGCTCCTTCCATGAGGAGATGCTGAAGAACCAACAGCGCGAGCAGGAGCGGCTGGTCCAGGAAGAGCAGCGGAGGATCGACCTAGAACGTTACAAAGAGGAGCAGACGGTGAGGCCTGGTCTGCCGTGCCGGTGGCGGCCTGGTCTGGCCTCTGCTAACCACGATGCCTGTTGCTTTTTCCAGAAAAAAGAGATCTTGGCAGAACTCCAAAGAAGAGAGGAAGAGAAGAAAGAGGAGAAGAAGCGGAAAGTAGCTAAACAGGTACCAGTGCTGGCTCGCTCTTTGGTGTGGTTCCCATATGAAATCTTTTACAAAGAAAGTGGCCAGGAGCGTCCCCATGACATGTGTGCCCTTTCAGTCCGGTTGTATATTTCTCCATTTTCCAATACCTTGCTTTTTGCCAATCCATCATGCCACTGACCAGGAGCGCTTTGAGAATGCAGACCAGCCTGCCTCGGAGATTCAGGTGCCGGCGCCAGAACAGTCAGAGACCAGGAAGGGCTGCAGCAGTCGGCGACGGGCAAATTCCAACAACCGGCACCGGTAGGAAGCTGAGCCACACCGCTGCAGTGCGCTCTGGTGAAGCTGAGCCACACCGCTGCAGTGCGCTCTGGTGAAGCTGAGCCACACCGCTGCAGTGCGCTCTGGTGAAGCTGAG
>JAODJX010000027.1:82225-99191 GCA_026776945.1 Isichthys henryi | reverse complement strand
CCACACCGCTGCAGTGCGCTTTGGTGAAGCTGAGCCACACCGCTGCAGTGCGCTTTGGTGAAGCTGACTGATGCGGCTATCGTCTCTGAGCTCTGTCCACTCTATTCCAGGCGGGAAACGCATCATTCCGTCTGCAGTGATGATGGCGTCCGGCAACAGGAGGTGCTGCATTTCAGTAACAGTGCCTTGGGAGAGATCAAGGTTCACAAAGGGAGACTCATTGGTACGAGCTGGGAGTTCTGCGTATGAAAACACAGGGTGAATCTCAGTATGCGTTCTTCACCATGCTTGTGTTCTCATGTACCCGTTTTGTCACCTTCCATCGCGGAATGCCAGTTCCAATACTAAGAACGAAAGTACAGAGGATGGTAAAAACCCTCGATGTTGGTCTTGCCAAATATCAGAGATGCGTCGGTTGCATCCTCGCTGAACAAGACCAATCCCGTGATTCATTCTTCCCGCAAGTTATTTCTTGGAAGGCAAGTTAGCAAGACTGGTCTTGCCGAGTACGGTCTTTGCTTTCTTGGTATTGAGATTAACCCATGTAGTGTGTAGGGAGGATGAGTCTTCCTGCCTTAGGGTTTAATTATATAGTGTGTAGGGCAGCCTGGGGCCTACATGTGAGATCATAGTGTAAATGTGTGTTCACGCTGAGTGTATCACAATGTTGACCAAGTAGTGGTTACCTCCGGGGTATACGTTTGCCTCAGTTACCCAGAATGCTGTGTTTGCTCCTGGCAGGGGAGAGCGAGGCGCTGAGTCGCAGTGTGTACCGAGCCTTCAACGCATCCTCTGGGGACTTCACTGTGGTGTATGAGTGGACGCTGTGCTGGAACAAGAAGATGGGCAAGTTCCTTACGGACCAGGAGAAGGAAAAAATAGAGAAGTGCAAAAAACAGGTGGATAACATGTTCTGAGAAGGATGTGTGTATTTATATTATAACAGCACTGGAAAGTTCTAGATCTGGGGCATGTTTCCAGAAGCATGCAGCTGAATGGTTCCAGCTATCTAAGTTGCTAACATGAGCTTTGCTGTCATTTGTATTTGATCCAGCACTGTTTTCCTAACTCATTCTTTGATTGCGCTGATGTTCCCCCTCAGATCCAGGGAATGGAGAGCGAGCTGAACTCCCTGCTGAAATTGGAGCACCCTCACCTGGTGCAGTACATGGCACTGAGTCACCGTGAGCTGGAGGACAGCTTGGTGGTGGACCTGCTGGTGGAGCATGTGACTGGCCACAGCCTGTCCCAGACGCTGGCTCGTGGGGCCCCGCTTTCCACGGACCGGCTGCGGCAGCTTGCCGCCCAGCTGCTGATTGCCCTGGACTACCTGCACAGCAACTCAGTGGTGCACAAGAGGCTGACGGCCTCCAGCGTGCTGCTGGACGCCGAGGACACCGTGCGCCTCACGGACTACAGCCTGTCCAAGCGGCTGGCCGACGTCTGCAAAGAGGACGTGTTCGAACAGACGCGTGTGCGCTTCTCCGAGGCCGCAGTGCCCGCCAAGGCCGGCAAGAAAGGCGACGTGTGGAGCCTCGGCCTGCTACTGCTGGCGCTCAGCCAGGGGAGCGAGGTCAAGGAGTACCCTGTGTCAGTACCCAGCAGCCTGCCCGCCGACTTCCAGGACTTCCTCAACAGGTGAAAGTGCCCACAGGTCCATTGAGGCCACTCATTCATTTCGTGGCTGGAACGTTAGCTTTAATAATTCCTGGCACATGCTAGTTAAATATTAGTTTTCCGGGTTTAGTACCTGGAATGGAATTAGGTAGTTTATTCACACGTCTTTGTGGATTTTGGAGCTGTGTGCCCTCGGCAGTGCTGTTGTTTAATGATACCGCAGGCTTGGGGGTGTCAGAGGGTGAGGGGCAGCTTCCTGTGAACGTCAGCTTTTTACAGAGTCTGACTGCTTCTCAGATTCATGCCTTCTACAGTGGTTTATTTATTGAAATAGTTTTTTGCTGCCACCTAGGTGTGTGTGCCTGAACGACGCGGAGCGCTGGAACACACAGCAGCTCCTGAGCCATGCATTCTTCAACCCCCCATCCTCCAGGACCTCACCGCACTGCTATGACAGTCCAGAAGGTGGCCCCCTACACACCTTTTTATATGCTTCAGCAGATCTGCAACTCGTACAGTGAAGCTCTTTCCTAGTAAATGTCTCTACCTAAATCTGATCAAATGTTTTTGTACAGTGTTTTTCCTGGTGGTGGGGAAAAATGAGGCCTTGAAGGTGATTAGCTGGCTTTCCATTGGTTAGTTGTTTCTGGGCAGGTAAACCATCAGAGGATCGAACCACTATAGTTACAGTAATCCGCTTTATCCACTCTCTCTTCTGCATTCTGAGACGCCCAGCTATTTCACTTCCGGCGCTCGCACACTGCACTTAACAACTTACGGTGTTTTTCACTCGGCTGCTTCAAGACTTACCCATACTTATGGTCAATGACGCTAGTCGCAGTATTCGAGCATCATGTCGTACGTCATCAACTAAAACGAACAGCTTCAAATAATACGTTTTAAGCAGTGGCTGCGTGAAGACTTTCCCGTTAACAAATTGAACAAATTACCTCTCTTTCAGGACCTAAAAATGCCTGAATTGTCTGGGAATTCACATTTTTCATGTTCTCATTTGCTCTCTCCTAGGGTTGGGCAGGTAATCGATATTATCGATAAATGATTTTTTTTTCTTATCAATTTTTTCCAACTATATCGATAATTACAACAAATTCTGTTTCCACCGGGTTGAACTGCATTATCAGATTAAAAAGCAAACAGAAAAACCCCTTTTTTTTCTTTCCGTTCTGTGATTTGCACATCCTGCCAAAACATAGCTACACCCTAAGAAAGTGAACATGCTAAAAGTTCTAAAGTTTCTAGCTAAAAGTGCGTCACTCTTTAAGTTCCTCTCCGAAACTGTAATGGAAGTTCCCCGATCTCTCTTTCAACTGGAGGGAGTAAAAAGTGAAAAGAATGCTTAGTGTTTTCAGTAGTTTTTGCATTTATGTCGGAACTTGTAAACACACGATAAAGCAACATGCTAGACCCATGTTAGATTGCGTGTCGATATTTGCGTTGCTTTGACGCCTCACTTTACATCCCGCGCTTGGTTTAGTTTTGAATAAGACGTTTAATTTTCATTATGGATTTGTAAGGGCACATTTGTAAATGAACAGTGGTACCGACCGTGTGGCCAGTTTTCATGCGAACGCCACACAAAGCAGATGAATGATTTTCTTTCCCAATGACAGTAGAGGCCACTATAAACACTACAGACGTTGGTCCTAAACAGGCAAATAGGAGCAATGCAGCTTTAGAAAATTAGACAAATGCAACTAAAATGTGACTTATAAAACATTATCAGTATTACTTGCTTGCCTTATGTCCTCCACTGCATCAACCCCTCTCTCTTTACCTTATCAGCATTATCACAGTTATTGGGCTTTTTAAAGAAATTTCAGATGCTCAGCTGCCATGCCATTAATATTCTATTAATATGCACACTCGCCACCAACTGGGCAGGGGTGCGAATTACTGAAAGTTATGGTAGACGTAGACTTGTACAACTTTTTGACCAATATAGAGCAACTGATGACCAAACAAAAAATAATTAATAAGCAGTTAACTCTACTGGAAATTATTTGGCTGGCTGAGGTTTTACTGGAAATACATCAGTACCTCTGTGAGCATATAGCCAATTGAAATCTCAGTGCACATGGTCCCTCTAGGCTGATGTCCGTCGTCTCCCTGCAGATGTAGGTGAAGACTTTGCTTCCACCGTCGTCTCCCGCGGACGCATCCTGGAAACCCCCTTCAGCACAGACATCCAGAAGCAATTCTCCCGCTACTACAATGAGTTTGAGGAGTTGCAGATGCTGGGGAAGGGAGCCTTTGGGGCTGTCATTAAGGTGCGGCTCCCTCGTCACTTCTGGAGCTTATTAACGAGCCTCTACTTCCTGTCCTGGAGAATCAGCTTGGATCTGGTTATTTGTTTTGCACCTAATTTGTTGGATTTTTGTACCGTTCCAAGCAGACAATGGGTTGTCTTTCAGTGAGTCGTTCATTTTCTCCAGTGCCCTCTATCTGTGTCCCTCTGGCAGGTCCAGAACAAGCTGGACGGCTGCTATTATGCCGTGAAGCGGATACAGGTGAACCCGGCCAGCAAGCAGTTCCGGCGGATCAAAGGAGAGGTGACGCTGTTGTCCAGGTTGAACCACGAGAACATCGTGCGGTACTATAACGCCTGGATCGAGAGGCACGAGAGGCCGTCCGTGGGCGTGCTGGGTAGCGATAGTTCCGAGATGGCGAGCTCCCCAGAGAAGTCCCCCCGGTGTGTGAGCCGGCCACGCAATGAACTGGGCCTGCCAGACGATGTGGAGGACAAGGCGCCCCCGCCCGCCCTGTCCAGCTCCGTGGAGTGGAGTACCTCCATCGAGAGGTCCACCAGCGCCAAGTGCAACGGTGCCAACTCTGAGTCTAGTGACGAAGACGATGAAGAGGAAGACGTCTTCTGCCCCTCCTTCCTGTGAGAACTCTGCTCTCTACCGAACACATTATTAGCTTAGATTAAATTGGTTTTTATTTCTCCCCAAGTGGCAATTTGCTTTGCAGACAGCAGTCAACACAACCAAGACATATATAACAATATGTATATCTAAAATCTATAAAAAAAAAAAAAAAAAAGTGACTTGCCTTTTAGAATATCTGTGTTCCGTAAGTTAGATTTTAGTAGTCGCTAAATATCAGTCTGTTAATTGGCATTTTATGATGGTATGTTGGTGGTATTGGTCTGATGCTACGTGTCTCTTGCATGTATATGTGGGTGGCTTATGTCTCCTCAGCCCCTGCAGCAGTGACTCTGACAGCGACATCATCTTCGACAACGACCACGGGAGCAAGGACAGCCTCTCCCAGGTCAGAGATGCCGGCCGGTCCTTTTACCCACGTTCACGGGAACACCAGCCGGCCTAATCCAAGGCCTTTCTCCCCCCTTTAGGAGGCCCAGAGTAAGGGAAAAGAGGAGAGCGCGATGGAGAGCACGGACTCCGAGAAGCCTCAGCTTATCGCACATTACCTGTACATACAGGTGAGACTATGGCCGGCTCACTGAGAAGGCGCTGCACTTAGGGGGCCGGTGGCTGCTTAATGCTCTCGGCTCCCCCCCCCCCAGATGGAGTACTGTGAAAAGAGCACCCTGAGAGACACTATAGACAAGGGTCTGCACTTGGACGGCAGCCGCCTCTGGAGGCTTTTCCGAGAAATCCTCGACGGACTGGCGTACATCCACGAGCAGGTCTGCCGCCTCATGACCTATAGGGAGACGTTCCGGCGCCCCCTACTGGCCGAACGGTAGACTTTCAATAGAAGCGGAAAGCGAGGTCTTGTTTTTTCGAGGGCTACAAAAGGACACACAAAAGGTGATGACTGGGTCTTGTTGTGTGGCCACAGGAGTGGACGGAATGGACCAGCTGCAGGCGTAGGCAGGTGTCCTGCCCAGGGAGGTGCTGTGCTCAGAGTGGATAATGGAGCATTCTGTTTTGTTTTTCATAAGTGTGGAAAGCCCCCCCTCCCACTTTCATACTTGCCATTGCCTTCTGCGTAATATGCAGCTGTGAATCCTTTTCCCAAATATATCTGTGTGGAGGCAACATTCAGTGAGCTGAGGAGACTTATGCTAAGCTGTGGCTGTAGTTGGAAACTTTTTTCCTGTTAGTGCACATGTACATTCAGTCTCAATTGTCTAGCTTTTTTTTTTTTTTTTTTTATTTTTTAAAGCAGGTTCTGTGCTATCCTAAAGCCCATTGTCTCCTTAACAGTATGTTCTGTTCCACTTTTTGCTCACAGCCTCTGCTAAACTAATGAGAATTTTTTTTTTTCTGCCACAAAATGTTCCCAAGCATCTATCTGACGGCCGCGTTCGCATGGGGGGGGGGGGGGATTGCACAATCCATCCCAAGGCATGCTTTTAATCATATCCCAGGGATCAGTTTTGTCCCGCTCGTTGTTCCCCAACAGGGAATGATTCATCGAGATCTGAAGCCTGTCAACATCTTCTTGGATTCCCAGGACCATGTGAAAATCGGGGACTTCGGCCTGGCCACGGACCATCCCGCTAATGTGGTACACATTTCCCGGGTCACCGGGCTTCCTCTTAACCAGACTTCATTAGCATAAACTCGCCCTTCCTGCTTCACGCTTTTCCTCCTGGAGAACTCTTGGTCTTGGTTGTGCTGCGTTGTTCTGTCCATCTTTTCAGTAGATGAGTGATCGTGTGTAATATCGGGTTCTACCTGCAATATCACACTAATGTCAACGTTTACATTCAGCAGAAAACAAGCAAACTTGCTGGACCAGTGGAATGAACTTAAAACCAGTAGGTCATGCAGTAAATAACTAAGCACTGTTAATTATACTTTGCAGGCTGCAAGCAAACAGGAGATGGAGGAAAGTGCCTCTGTCTTGCTCATTAAACCAGACCCTACAGGTAAGGAGAAGCTCAGAAGCTCAAACTCTTGCCGTCCTGCAGTTTTGTCATAATCCGAATCAAACCTGCTGCTTTGCATCAAGCGTTTCTGAGTTGAAACGTTTTGTACCCCTTGATTCAGAGATGATTTATTTCGAGTTTGTGTCGAAGATTTGCTTTCCATTAATGAAATGGTTTGGGTTGAACGTGCACCTAACCACGAAGGTGACGAGGTTGGATTTTGAGTTGTAAGAGACCCATAGATCCATGTGTCGCCACTCTGCCTGTGTTCCCCTTGCCAGATAACATGACTGGCATGGTGGGCACCGCCTTGTACGTGGGCCCTGAGGTGCAAGGGAGCACCAAATCCAGCTACAACCAGGTAGAGCTAAGGCACTAAACCCTGACATGGTAGTCAGCTGTCACGTTCAGGCACTGAACAACCTTGTTTTTGTACTTTTTGAATCTTGAGTTTATCTTAGATGTAATGCAACAATATAAACCAATCTGTCTGTCTTACTGATAATAAACGAGTGAGCCAAAACGTTGCGAGCATTAGACTTGTTGACATGCATCTGGGGCCGCGTAGCTGCAAGCCAGTCAGAATTCCCATGCTGGCCCCTGCCCACTGTTGAAAGTGTCTGCAATGATCAGCGTCAGAACTGCACCTTGGAGCTGTGGACGGTCACCCGGTCTTACGAGTCCCGTTTCACGTAGACAGGCGGGTACATGTCAAGTATTTGTGGCATGAGTTGGACCGACAAGTTCCATCCATGGCTCCATATCCCTGCATGCAGAAGGACTCGGTGTAATTTGTGTTGTAACACGTTACTCCTGTCGATCGTTTTCCAAGGTATCTTCTGCACAAACCTTTGACCAATTTCTGTACGCTGTGGATAGTAGCAATAGTGTTAAGTTCTAGGTCCTAATGCTGTGTTAAGACATGATGATAAAAATGGTATTATGATGTACAGCAGGATTAAAGTGCTGCAGGTCCTTCATGTCCCACACATTTCTGTCTCTCTTCCTCAGAAGGTGGACCTCTTTAGCCTTGGAATCATCTTGTTTGAGATGTCATACCGGCCCATGACCACCGCGTCTGAGCGGATTGCTGTCCTCAGCCAACTGCGCACGGTAAGTCACCTGGGCCTGGACGGAACGGGAGCCCACCCCATGGATTTTAGACTGCTCACCATCTCAGTGTCACAATTGTTTACAGGAGTCCATCCAGTTTCCTGAAGACTTTCGGGGGTCTGAACAAGGAACACAGGTAATACTTTGTTAATTACAGGGATTGTGGGTTATGCTTATAGGCGTAACCCTGGCTGACTGGGTCCTATGCTCACAGCCACCTCATGCTACCCCACGTAACACTTTTTAACAATCGGTAACTTAATGGCTTCATAACGCGATGGCTGAGATGGATTTGAGCATCTGTGGTCTCCGCCCACAGATGAAAGTGATCAGTTGGCTGCTGAACCACGACCCCGCCAAGCGGCCCACAGCCGTGGAGCTGCTGAAGAGCGACCTGCTCCCTCCCCCTCAGATGGAGGAGTCCGAGCTGCACGAGGTCCTCCAGCACACCATGAATAACGTTAACGGCAAGGCCTACCGCACCATGGTCAACCGGCTGTTCACCCAGAGCGTCGCCCCGGGCATAGACTATGCCTATGACATAGACTTCCATAAGGTATGAATCAGGGTACCTCACATATGGCTTGAAAGAGCTGCCATTTGGAAAGAGTCCCATAGGTGTCACTCTCGAGCTTTGAGCAGTAAATGAAGCTGTGACCACGATCTTCCATTCATGCATGGATCATTAGTCTGCTGTGATTTTTGTTTGTCTCAAGTCTGCTGCGTTTCCCTTGATCTTGCAGGGGAGTTTTAATGCCAGTGCTGCCAAACTCCAACAGTACGTGTATGAAACGATAAGCAGGATATTCAAAAAACACGGTAAACCTTGCATGCATTTTCTGTCATTTCTGCCTGTGTTTTATCTCCTTCGTTCCACAGATACACTGGTAGACACAGGTATCATACATCTTTTTTTTTTTTGTACCCCCCCCCCAGGTGCGGTGCGTTTTCAGACACCCCTGCTCATGCCTAAGAGCAAGGCACTGTACGAAGGCAGTGACCTGGCCTGCTTCATGGATCACAGTGGCATGCTGGTTACCCTGCCCTATGACCTCCGGGTGAGCGGCAGTAAACAGGAAGTCTCTCGGTCACATGGTGTCTTAGTAGTGCAGCTGCTTTCTTTAGATGGATAATTGTAATCCTTCGTATCCACCCTGCAATCTTTTGTATTGTTTGTTGTTTAGTTAAAAAAATTAAAAAAATGTTTTTGGCCTCTAACCGCAGCTGGTTTTCGCAAGATACGTGGCCCGGAGCAACATTTCCAGTTTAAAACGGTAAAGTACCCTGGGACGGTCATTGTCACGACAGCTTCAGATCAAGATGCAGTTTTGCAGAGTGCTTTTTCTATAAAGTGTTCCCCCCCCTCCCGCCCTGGCAATGGTCTCTGTGCAGGTACAGCATCGACCGGGTGTTCCGACCCCGGAAGCCCGACCGCACGCACCCCAGGGAGCTGTTGGAGTGTGCATTCGACATTGTCACCCCTGCCATCAGCAGTCTGCTCCCTGACGCTGAGACAATCTACACCATCTCTGAAATCATCCAGGAATTCAGCACCCTGCAGGTACTGACCTGCTCGCAATGCCTAAGGATGGCCTGTTGCTTTGTGACTGTGGTTTTATCCTGTTAGGGCCACATTCATGCATTTTGTCAATGAATAGAGTCTGAAAATCTGTGTGTGATTTACGTCTGAATGAAGAATCAAATGTGGACGGACGGACCATGTTTTCTTTTCTGTTTGAGTCCTGTGGTGGATTGGGATTATAGGTGGTGCAGTGAGGCTGGGTTGTAATGGTCTTGGTGCTGACAGGAGAGGAACTACAGCATCTACCTGAACCACACCAGCCTGCTGAAGGCGGTGCTGCTGCACAGCGGAATCCCTGAAGACAAGCTTCAGCAGGCCTCCAACATCCTGTGCGACACCATGGTTAGGCTCCGGTTGTCTGTGCATGTGAAGTAGGAGACCCACGTCATATGCTAATATCCTCTTTCGCTTCCTCCATCTCTCAGACAGAAAAACTAACCCGGCGAGAGGTGGAGGCAAAATTCTGCAACTTGTCCCTCTCCACCAACAGCGTGAGTACCTGCTCATGCTCTTACTGATTCGAGCCAGTCAGGAAGAACAGACCCATAACTGCTTCAGAGCAGTTTAGCTTTCCTTGGGATCCAATGCTCATAAATGTCTAGTGGTGGCTGCTGTGATAACAATGGTTTAACGATGATGCACAATACTTACCCTGACCTTCGACCCTTTCATTCGCAGGTGCAGACACTTTACAAATACATTGAACAGAAGGGGGCGCTCCATGAGCTGCTTCCCCTGATCAACTCCCTAACCAAGCGGAAAACAGCCGTTAGCCAGCTAGCCAAGCAGGGTGTCAAGGATCTGGAGGAGGTCACTGGCCTGCTGAGGAAGTTGGGCATCAAGCTGCAGGTCTGTTGAATGTGCTCACCTACAGCTGGGGCGCTTTCTGTTACAGTGAAGTCCCCTACTCACAACAGGAAGTGATGCAAGTGTCACTTTTTTGAACAGGTGGTGGTCAACCTGGGCCTGGTCTACAAAGTGCAGCATCATCGTGGCGTCATCTTCCAGTTTGTGGCGTTCGTGCGACGGCGCAAGCGCACAGTGCTCGAAGTCATTGCAGCCGGTGGACGGTATGACCATCTGGTGAGCCTCTCGTTGGTTATTGGCGTCTGGGTTGAGGTTGATCATCGTATTGTCACGTGGTAGGTAGTCGTGCCCGTTTCTGCGTCTGGAGAACATCCCTGTGATTGAGACACAGAAGCAGGACTTGAGGGGATTCCAAGACTTAAAATATTGTCGTGAGAGAGTGAAAAGGATTTCAGGACTAGGGGTGGAGGAGGATCTCAATAGAGGTTGGGCTGGAACCTGTGGGTGAGAAGGAGGAAGATACATGGGCCAGGATGGGCTTTGTGTTATGTTATGTCTTGCCATGTTGAGTCATTCTCAACCCCAAGCTTACAGCGTGGGCTGTTAATAAAGTCCAGCTGAGCTGTGATAGGCTCAGTGGCTTATGGTTTTTTTTAAAGACTAGCAGTTGGCTGTATAGAGGAGAGGGGAGACCAGTGAAATAGGAGACTGCTTGGTTCGCTGTGTTCCCTTGCTTTTAGGGGTTTTGGTATCAATTCAGTGATGTCTGATTGCTGAACAAACATATTCTCTGTGATGTCACCCAGTTCCAGGAGTTCCGTGGCCCCACATCTCCGCCTGTCGCCCTCTCCGCCGTCGGTGCCAGCGTGTCTTTGGACAGGATCTGTGCGTCCCTAGTCAACATGGAGGAACCTGTGCGTTACCTTTCATGTGTGCATGTCTGTTCAAAATGACTGATTCTTGAAACAAAAATCGGGAAGGTTTTAACCTGTGCTTTTTAATGTTTTATTTTTAAGTAGTACAAAACCCTAATGTTAAATGGCGTTGTGTTCCGCTGATGTTTGTGCACGCGATGGGAGCCGGTTCTCCTTCCTGTAGCCCTCAGTAAGGCTGCCTTCTTCACACTGCCCCCCCTCGCCCCCGTCACCCCCCCAGCCCTCTGTTAGCTCCTGTGACGCCCTGGTGCTCCCCGTGGGCCACACCTCCATGTGTCGAGCCATCGTCGTCGTCCAGAAACTGTGGAGCTGTGGGGTCTCCGCGGAGATCGTCTACGACGTGTCTCAGGTCAGCCGTCATGTTCGTCTTCCCGCTTGTGCTGTGTGTCAGTGTTGTTTCACAGGCCATTTTCTACCAAAAGAGGGCGATGTCACTAAGGTCTCTTTCTTGGAAGAGCAAAGATATTCAGTCGATAATCCAGGTCTTCGCTTTAAAAGGAAATTTGGTAGAAGTATACGAACCATACAAGAGACTAATATCTGCACTATTTACTGTTGCTTCAAAGATATGTAAAATGTCAATGTTTGAAACATAATGCTGCGTTAGCCAGCGTAGTGGCTTCCTGGGAAGGTTGGGGGGTTTCCTGCCCCCCATGTCTGCAGTTTGAACGTCCACCCCATGCTTATATGGGATTCCCTAGGTTCTCACTAGCCATTTGCCACATCGCCACTGGTAATTTAAAATCAGAATGTGGCGAGTTTATTTCTCAACCTTTTGCCGTACTGGTGAAGGTCAATCTCGCCATCCTGACTGTAGAAGTTTTTGTGAGAGGTTGTGTGTGTGTGTGTGTGTGTGTGTGTTACACTGTTTGCTTTCCAAGTTTTCACGAAAATATCGTAATACTAATGCAATCTGAACTTGGAAAAGCGGGTGGAAACTACTGATGGCTCATTATCCTAGCAGTCGGCTCTGAAGGTGGCCATATGCTTCAAACGACGTCCAGACAAAACGAAATTCAGCATATTGGCGAGAGTGATCTTTCGTTGAAATCATTGTCTTGGCAATACGACGACGTATGAAATGTAACTGCTGCGGTGGTCACTGTTTTGGTGCACCGTCATTGCACGGTCCCCAAAGCAAACGTTTTCGTTTGTGCTGATCCCGCCCACTGTCCGCGATTGGCTAACATAAATGTGACGCCCTGCAGCTGGGCACCTTGACATGCTTTGCACTGCACTGCACTGCACTGCACTTAATTTACAATATTTTAATATCTGCATCTTGTATTCATGCTAATATTAAATGTCATGACTGATATTTGCCTTGGAATGCGTGTTCTTCGTAAGGATGTAACTGTGTGAGGGTCATGTAAATTGTAGACTTCCCTGTCTGTGCCTCATCTGCAGTTAAACCATTAGTGGCTTTTAATAAAGAGAGCGGCTTCCATTTTAAAAGAGCTGCCGTCTCCTTTATTGAAATTACTTACCACAGTATGTCTATTTAGAATCTCTATGGATGCTTTTCCACTGCACCAAATACTGTACTTTTTGGTATTTTCGCTTTTCCATTGGCTCCCGATCGAGTACCAAAACAAAAGTCCCGGTACCAAAAGTACCAAACCAGCTGGGGTATTTCTTTGGTACTTCTGTACTTTGGGGTGGGACTTGAAACGCTTCGATTGGTTATGAAAATAGCCCGCCTCTGAAACATTTGAAAAATACAAATGACGCCTTGAAGACAGTTGAAAAGTGCAGTAAAAAAAAATTAAATAAAAAATTTATCACGAAATGGTCCGAAGAACAGATACAACAAAAAGATCAAGGTGACATGACAAGAAATTTAAATCCTAGGAATGTGATTTTTGTTGTAAATGTAGCACTGTGATTGTAATAAATATTGGGGTATTTATAAAACAAAAAGATGACTTCATAAATTTCTCACGAAACCGTCTGAGTGATTTAAAAAGCAAGGATGAAAATGATTATTGTCTTGCAGAATGCAGCACTCATGCAAAAGCAGCGGAGGTAAACTTTAAACAATTTTTTAAACATATTAGATAATCTAGAAAAGTAATAATTTTTATTATGATTCTACTTTTTATTTGCGTTATCAGACGAACAAAAACAGATGCATACATCACAAAAACCAGACAAAAAAACGAGGGGGAAAAAACAATGCAAGCAAACAAAATAAAAGGGGGGGGGGGCAGATCAAATAATACACATAAACCTTAGCAGGGGTGTCATACTATCGACCCAGAGTATTATTAATTGACAAGCGTAGTCCCATCCATGCGCTGATCGAGGATAAGCTAGCCTTGTTCGGTCAAGCTGTGGTCTCCTCTAAAGTTGCAATGTTGAGCAAAGATACAATTCAGAAACTCTTCAAATTAGTGTCTGCTTGGAACCACAGTCGAAGGATTGCTTATTCGGCAGCAGTGAAGCCTGCAAATAAGACGCTTTTCCTGTAAAGTAGGCCCGAGTGCAAACTATCATTTACTAAACGGAGACAAGGCTCCGCCCAACACCAAGGAACTTAGACAACATATGAAAGACATATTTCCAAAATACATATATGAAGTGACATTCCCAAAACATGTGAAGGATAGTGCTTGTGACAAAGGAATAATAATTAAAATTTCCGTGGGTAACAGAGTAAAAATATTTTACTGAAACACTAATCCCTGCGCTATAATGTTCGTACAGAATTTACATTTACATTTACATCCTGATTTTAATATAGCTAACTAACGATGTAAGTATTGTATGTGCACATGCAATGTTGGTATTAATATCGCACATGGTGCAGCCTTATAAGATACTACAGTCATTTTTCAAATCCAGTACCTTGAAGTACTCTACTTTCTTGAAGTAACCCAAGTACGGTACCTGCAGCGATGGAAAATTGCCTTATTTGGATCTGCTGTGTCAAAATCATTCTGCTCCCCCAAGGGTTGTGGCGTGACGTAGGACGACCAAGATACAACCGTTTGTTTTTGCCAACGCACTCGGTTTGATTTTGTCTGGATGTCGTTTGAAGCACAAATAAATGTATTCTCACGCTTTCAGTTTAATAATGATTTTGTGACTATGGAAACTTAGTACACTAATACTCTAGGTATTCTGGTTTTCTCCCGCAGTCCAAAAGCATCTAGTTGAATTAACATCTGTAACTTTACCATTGTGTCTTGTGCCCATTGCTTCCAGAATAGACTTCGGACCCCCTGCGACCCAGTAGGATAAGCAGTTTGGAAAATGGATGGATGGATGGAAATTTACTATTGTGTGTGTGTGTGTGTGTGTGTGTGTTGTTGTTGTTGTTGTATTGGATAAAGGGTTATAGGAGACTGGATGGATGTGTTCACCCCCCCCCATCCCACACCAGTCACATTCTTCATGTCTATGTTACAGCCCGGCTGCAGAGTCTCCTTTTATGCCCCCCATTCTTGTTTCTCCCCCTTTTGTCCATGTTAGTCTCCATTGTTGTCCACATCCCGCCTCCCCCACCCCCATGCCTGCATTTGCACGTAGCCGAATTCTCACACTTCTCTGCCTTTCCCCGCTCCATCGCTGACTCATGCCCAGACTTTTTCATATTCCCTGAACCCCCAGACGCTGGCGAGGTGGGGCTGTTGAATGCTGCTGCTGTGCCGGCTGTTCGGCACCTACCCGTGCCGCCTCAGAGTGCCCGCTGGCCGCCGCTAATTCCCAGCCCTGGTGCATTTCCAGGGGTTCGACTTTTACCGCCCAAATATGGGCGCCGGTGGCCACGTGCTCTTCGTTTCGTGGCATGTAGCTAAAAGCCGGTCTGGGTAACCATGGCCACGGCTCACATCCCAGAATCCTTCAGCTCTGAGGATTGTTAGTGGGCCGCTTCATGATGTCAGCTTCTCTGACATCTGTCGACAACGGCAGGCCTATTAAATCCTCCCCCCGTGTTTGATTAGAGCCATTCGGCGTCCGATCGTAGTCGTGGGCCAGTGAGATGCCTGCCTGCGACGAGGATCACGTGAGGCCTCTCGTGTCGGAATTGAACATGACCGCATCCGTTCATCGCCAGCCCACTGGAATTTATTACTCAGCTGCAGGAACATTTGTCTCGTGTGGTAATCCACCATTCTATAACATGACAAACCCCGCCCCCCTTCCCCCACCATGTTTGGTTCTGGATTGGGTCTAAGTGCTGGTGAGATGTGGAGGTACAGAAAAATCTGCCCAGGAGTCCCTGGCAGACGATGTGCCCCTGGCTCTGAGTCAAGGCCCCGGGCTGGAGTTCAGCTCAGGACATCGGTGCTGTGCCGTGTGAGGAAGATCGGGCGGGGGTGTGCTCCCGTAACCAGCAGTGTTCATGTCTCCAGCCCCAGGAAGCTGTGTTGGAACATTCCCGCCAGGCTGGCATCACCTGCGTGGTGCTGGTGTCAGACAAAGAAGGCAGCCATGTCAAGGTGAGTCCATCCTCCTGCGCCCTGCCTCGTCCCCGGGGGAAAACATGGTGAAACACAAGCAAACTTGCACCTTTGGGCCAGTAAGCACACTGTTAAAATTCTCCTTAGTTCACCATGTAGTTATTCTGAGATGCACGGTTATTTCGAGGTGTCTGGCTATTTTCAGGTTCCTGTTTTCTCCAAGCTTTGATGCTTTTACTTGATACCATGAGATGTTCTGCAGCCTCATTTGTCCGTCCTGGCAACTGTGCGTTGGTTCCTTCTCAATTATGACTCTCAATTGTGTTTAGATGGATTGAAATAACTGTAAAGTAAAAAGTGATTATATATTTGAGTCTTCAGTAAATCATTACTGAAATTTAGTCGATTTCCTTTCCCTTCTCCCTTGAACGATCACGAATTTAATTAGTTGATTACAAAATTAATCATTTTAGTCAAAAAAGGATCAAATCATGGCAGTGTGATGATATTACATGTGTCATTTTTTTCACTTCACTCCTTTTAGCATGTGTCATGTCGGAGAACATGTTCATTAACGCAGTTCATGTGCAGTGGTGCATTAAATCAGATTCATTCAAAGCCCAGCTGGACTGAAACCACATTTACTGTCATGAAGTGGCATTGCGTTTCTGACTCTGTGGACGGAAGCCAAAGTGCGGTGTCTCTGTCATTTTATCTAAGGTCAAGTCTTTCGAAAAAGATCGTCAGTCAGAGAAGCGTATTCCGGAAACAGACCTGTTGGATCACATAGTCCAGAAATGTCGGACCCGGTCTTTTGACGAGAGGAATGGCAGGTCCGTGCATCGTCTCCCTATAGCAGATAATGTTGTGATATACTGATTAGCTATTGAAAGTGTGTTGTTTTTTTTTCTGTCACAGGGACATGTGTGAGAGTGTTTCCCTTCAAAACCCCAAAGGATCGATTCTTGCTACCTCAGGTACAGTGAAGCCCGCTGACTCATAATGCTCCCTTTGGAGGAATTACGAGATGTGTTCTTACAGTTAGGTCTGCACATCAGCGGGCAGAACACTGTAGACACCAAGCTTTCATGGGGGGGAGAGCAGAGTTCTTTGGAGTAATGCAGTTATGTAACTCCGCTGCTTTGCTGGCGCTCCCTAACTACTACTGTGAATGGAGCAGTGTGTTTTTCACGGTTGGTGTGTTCATTGTACCCCAAGCTGCGACCTTTGACCTTTTAAACACCCCGGTGGCTCGAGACAGGTTGTGGACCCGTATGGGATGGATTGGGCGGATGGGGCGGGCCTGACTATCAGGGGTGTTAAAATCTTCACTCCAATGGCGCTCCTTGATTTTTATGCAATTCCATTAAAATACATGCCCAGGGGAGAAGCACCCCATTATAGTTCAGAATTAATGTTTTTAACGACAAAGCCAATTGTTCCTTAACGTTTCCCACCTGCCCCGGCTACCCTGTGCCACATATTTAAGCGGTAAGATGTGATAGTAAAACTATTTTAATGTTAAGCTGTGGCTGTAGGAGGCGCTTAATAAAATGGGCCCATGGAAAGATTTTTCAGCAGTTTTTTTTTTTGTGTGTGTGTTGGAAGTGGGGGGGATGGCAGGATGCGAGCGCTGCTGACT
>JAODJX010000027.1:57280-73549 GCA_026776945.1 Isichthys henryi | reverse complement strand
CTTATTTCTGATGTCGGTATTTTTTTAATACTGCATGTGCATCTCGCGTTACATTATCATCCCATTACCCCTCAGCATTTATACAGTAGCGTGCTTCTGCGCTGAAAACAAAATCCATAAAGCTTTTCTTTTTGATTTTGGGAGCTGGAGACGGACTTGCCAAAGACTCCGAGTCGCAAATTTATGACTTGTGACAAAATCAAAACTAAAACTGTGGTTTAGAGCCTTGCTGTCTTTTACAGTCTTATATTACGCATTTGATTTATAAATAATCTGCAGGGTATGTTTTGGGCGTCTGAGGTCAGGACAGCGCTCCACTCCGGGGAGACAGCATCGCGGGGGTTTGCCTTCTATGCTAATTTTTACCCACTAAACCGAATAACGTTTTGTACTAAAACAGACACCAGACGGAACATGCTTGTCCTAAACAGATGAAGTGTGAATTTTGATAGAATAACTGAATTGCAAAAGTAAATAAATAAAAGTTGGTGTTGTCTATTTTCGCCAGGATTACAAAAGTACATTCTTTTAAAGTCTTCCACATGAATGGCTGTGGGAATAACCTTAAGGCACGTCATCTGTCCTTATGAAAATCACCTCACAGAAATGCATGACTCTTTCTGCCAGGGTTTGTGCATCTTCTCTTGGCTACAGGCTGTGTTCGGTTTCCTGTTTCCTCTGTTCAATGACGATGACGGACAGTTAAATGAATTGGCAATATAATGAGATAAACAGCTCCAGCACAAAACAAGTCACTCTCAGAGAAGAGGAAAGATGTTGAAGTTGAACTTAAAACTTGAAACAACTTAACTGTAGGACCTTCCAGAACCTGCATGCAGGATTCTAAAATATCTGAGATCTGCAGGTCCAGTGTTTACGTCCCTCAACATGGAGCAGCCTCTTGCCGAATCAGGAAGACCTTGCTTCATGAACTGACAGGGAATGGTAAGGCAAATGTTCACAGCTTTGAGATTGGCCAACCTGCAGTGTCTAAAACAACAGCCAAATTGACTACGAATAATACAAAAACAAAAGGAAATATACATAAATATACCTCAGAAAAATAAGATGTGGAAGCCCACTTTCCTAAATCTTTATATGTATTTTATTAACCTCCAGTCTCCATTTCTTGTCAGTTAAGAAAAGATGTGTGGCAGCTTTCTTCCCGTCTTCAAAACAAAAGGTCCTCTTTTCAATCAGAGTGGCTCCCAGTTCCATCTCTGAACTCCATAAGTCAACTTTCAGCTCCGCAAGACGCAATCCGGTGAAGGCTTCACTCTCAGAAAGCTGTTTTCCCAAACAAACAGCCTCTTACTGCCAGCCAGTGTCCAATAATATTTAATCGTAATTCATGGCCTGTGTCTGTTTTCTGTGGTCACTGGGTGAAGATATCCTTGTAGTTCCCCGGGAAGTGCAGACAGGGCCTAGCGCAGCAGCTCACCATGCCCGTAGAAGAGCTTTGCGCGTGGGATGCTCAGCCTGTCCCCACACGGGGAGCCTGCCTCTGGAGAAAAGTTCATCCCGTAGTCGGAGATCTTCATAGCGTGGAACTTGTTCTCTTTGGATGGCTCCATGAACACAGGGCTCTTGTTCACGTGCTTCTTCAGGATCACCGTCTGGAATGAACATGCAGTAGAGTTGCCTTGTCTTTGGGGGAGCCTCAGTCTCCCACAGCAATGCTACATGCATACCGGCCCCCTCACCTTCTTTGGCGTGCTGTAGCAGGGCATCTGCACCCACTTCTTCTTCTTGTTGACGAGGAGAGCCACGATGAGGAAGATCACGATGGCCAGGAGGAGGCCGGCCAGGATCCAAGCCATGGACTGGTAGATCAGAGCAACTTCTGTCTGGTTGGGGAAGTCTTCACCAACACTGCCGCTAGCTGTAGTACGGCAAAATACAACCAGAGCCAGTTCCACCAAAACACCGTTGAATCTGTGCTTGCATTATGTTCTCCTAGGGTTAAGCGAAAGTAAAACATGGCTTATTACTGCTAAGGCTATAAGTAGCTAATTCCTGTACCATGGTGTCAAGGGATTGCATTTGGTTGGCTTCTCACCGCTGCATTTTTTTGGGGGATGATAATATGCGTTCGGCAACCCCCAAGACAAACAAAGCACAATTCTTGCAAAATTAGATGTTACGAAATGACCCTTGGCATCAAATATCAAAACATTCATTTAGAACCAAGGCAACAAGAGAGGGGCGGGTGAACGAGCGATGCATGTGATCACATCTTACTGGTTACTATGACGACAAGCGGCCGCTGGGTGGTGCCGTCCTCCGACAGCACTGTGGTATTCTGCTTGGGCACCATCGTAGACGGCAACAGCAGAGCACTGGTCGTCCTCATATCTTCAAAACCATAAAAACAAGAAACAGAACCCAAAGTAAATACTCACGAATGTCCACCAGAGCTTCATCGTCACCCTGGATCCTGTCTCCCGCTTAAGGTGGCTGACCAGACTTGAGAAGGTGTTTTATTAACTGCTAACAAGCCTCAGCTTAATATTTCCTCAAGCTGCTCAGATGCTCCCAGTTCTTTTTTTCTCACGCCAGTATGAATAGGGGAGGAGTCTCTGCTGTAGCTTTGCCCTCAGCAACGGACATAATATATATTGGATTGTGATCTTTGCTGCCGTATGTGGTGTTAAGCCATCTGATGGGCAGGTGAACATTGCTGGTATGTCCACAGTTTATATATAGGGTGTGAAAAAGCCCCTTAAAATGACTGGAGTGAAATGGCCGAAAATGCTTGTCGACTCTCGTGTTATTTAACACGACCCTTGTAATGTTTTCACCAACCGGCCTCCCCATTTTATTTCGACCGGGCTTGTGGCGTTCGGAGGAGGCTCCGCAGTCTAGTTTACGCCGAGACTAGCTACCCTCAGGTTTTTGGAAACTAAGCTTCCTCTCTGGTCTGCCTTCCTGGTTTATGTTTAGTACCCTAGCTGATGCTAAACCGCACCTATCAATAGAGACGGGTCTGACTTTGTTAATTCGCTGCGGCGGATCACTGCCCCGTCGCCGTCATTCCACTTCATTGTCCCCTTCCACCTCCTGCATGTCAGATTTTTGATCACCTGGCTGAGCCACGCAGGTGGTGACCTAACCCCCCCCACCCCCCATTCTGTGTTTTCAAGCATTGCTGCATGAGGAGGTGGTCGGCGGTTCATTTACCTAGGCAGTGTGGGCAGCACTGGCCCTTGAGGAGCACGGGCACCCTGCAGTTGGCTGGCGGGCACTGCTGTGAGAAGCACTGGATGGTGCCATTGTTGCAGGTACAGCTGGTGCAGGGATTGACCTTCCAGGAATCGCCAGCCAGTAGGATGTCCCCCTCGCTGGAGAAGCAATACCCTAGTTGGCTGCCGTTGACCGGGAGGAGAGGCTTGAGCTGGTCTTCTGTACATACAGGAGATTACATGAAGATGAAATCAAAACTTTACACCATTCGGTCGCAGTGCTTTTTCTGTGGGGCAGGAACATGGGTGTTGAGTAGCTCATGGTTTGAGCTGGAGGGCCAGGGGCTGCCATGCGGATCTCATTTTCTGTGTTGGGGGGGGCACACTGTCAGAGTGCATTGCAAGACTGGAACCATGCGTAGCCAACAGGCTCTGGGTTCCACATGTGATTCTCTGTCGACAGCCCCCACGTAAAAGACCAGCCGGTTTGGGCTGGTCCATTTATGGGCATGTGTGAGGCCTAAAAACAGGGCTTTTCTCCACCGAGGGACTGCGAATGTTCTGCTGAGATTCCTTCCAGAGAGATTCCTTCCAGAGATGACCTACAACTGACGTGAAAAAGCCTAATCTCTGAAGCGTTTTCGCTTTATCTCTGAGGACCCAATCTGTCATCTGGTGCCCATGCAGTGAGGTAACCAGCAATTAGGAATTAGCATCATCTGTGCTGGATAAAAGCATTCAGGGCAGGGAGCAGAGCATCTCAGTACCTGGACACACGTAGCAGCAAGTGTCCTTGTTCTTGGCAGGGGTCTGGCAGAGGGCGGGAGGGCACACCTCAGTCTCGCACAGGACCCGCCCCCTCCTGCAGGTACAGTGTGTGCACCCATCAAGCTTCCATGTCTCCCCTTCCACATAGAATTCCCCGCCGGGGGCTTGGCACACCACCAGGTCCGTCCCCTCGGGCTGTCCGCTGCCTGACTCATCTGCAATATGGGATCCATGCAGCCCGTCAGCAGCACGCACAAGCACAGCAAAGGCGAGGGGGCCGGATAGACTCTGGGGATGTGAGTGCTCACATACAGACAAACAGAACTTTCATTTATATAAACTGGCCATACGCCTCTAGCAGCTGCATGTGCTTTCCACAGAGTACCAGTCAAAAGTGTGCACAAGCCAAGCCGTCTACAAGGAGAGTGATACCGTCACATCACATGACCTGGTCACCTGACCTAAACACAGTAGAAATGGTTTTGAAGGAGTTTGGCCAGAGTGTGAAGGAAAAGCGACCAATGAGAGCTCAGCATATATGAGGGACCTCCTGCAGGATAGCTGGAAGAGCATCCCAGGAGGCCACCTCATGAAACTGGAGTAGAGGAGAAATTAGAGTCAGCCAGTCCCTGGAGCAACTGGGGTTAACGTCCTTACTCAAAGGCCCAATGGTGGGATCACTCTGCTGACCCAGGGATTCGAACCAACAACCTTCTGAGTCCCAATCCACAGACCTGCCCCCATAACAAATTAATTTAAATTTTTTTGGTCCATAATTCCATATATGCTAATTTATAGTTTAGGTGTCTTTGTATTATTCTAAAATGTAGCGAAAAGTCCACATAAGCTTTAATGGGTAGGTGCGTCCAAACTCTCGACTGGTACAGTATAAGCCTGGTGCAGTACATGTTTTTGGAAGACAGCTCTGCCATCTGACACGCCCTCAGCCCCGGGACCCCATCATGTTTCTGCCAGCGAGTACCTTCACAGGTGGGGCAGCACAGGTCTGGCCTGACCACAGGCTGCGAGCAGCTGGGCACGGGACAGGTGATCAGCACGCACATCTCACGCCCGCCGTGGCAGTAACAATCGCGGCAGCCGTCATACCAACTCTCGCCCTCCTTGTAGCGCTGCCCACTGGCCGTGAAGCAGTAGTGCGAGGCCGGACTGCTGGTCTCTGAAAGACACGCGAATGAGCGTTTTCAGGGGGCGTGGAGAACAGACTCACGGCACCGATTAACCTCCGTGGAAAACGAGGCACGTGAAATGTGCCGAGGTCCTGGAAGCCACGTCGATTAATGCTTCCAGGAAGGAAGCAGCTGAACCACTACCGTGACGACCAGACCTGAACGGCTCGTGCCAAAGCATGACTGGAAAGTGGCTGGTTGCGTCTAAATAATGGGGGCCTTTCCTCTGCGAGCCAGTCACACGTTAAGCAGACAAACGGTAGGATTCGCAGCGCATGTCCCTTCATAAAAAAAACGCTCTAATCCGAGTTTAGTGTAACTACTGTGTGGGGAGACATAAAGCTTAATCATTTCCTTCTGTTTTTCACATGTAGTGCAAGGAAAAGTGAATAATAACGGTCAGAGATTGGATTAATGCGCTCAGTGTCCCACAACAGGTAACGATTAAGCCTTCTTCTGTGTTTCAAATCCTTCAAGCAGCATGACTGCCAGAAGCACACAGTTCAAAATAACACCGGCCTTTTCAGAGCCTGAGAAGAGATCTCTGTTTACTTCCCCTGCCTTTACCCAAATTTATACTGAGCAAACAGAAAGAAGTTATTTCCTGATCTTTAAATATTTCGAGGGGCCACAACTTTCAGATCTGAAGTCTTCAAAATAAATGTCGGTGATATTTCTGAGACATGTTTGTGTTTTATGGGGTGGGGTTGTCATGGGACGGGCTGCTTGCGGAGGAGAGAAAAACACTGAAATATTTAGAATGTTAATAAAAGTATAAACATGGCAAATAAATTTGGAACAGTAAAAATAATTTAAATCACAAAATTACTTATTGAAATTTAATTACACGGTCGGGTCCTGGCAGAACTGAAACAGCCAGTAAACAACTTCATAGCATGTATCCCAGATAAACCTTTGGAATTCACAAACATTTAGATTTGTCAGCAATGTTGTTTTGTTGGACAAAAGCACACCCTTTGGTGTGTGAAAGAAGACAGACGGAATTTCCTGTTCCTCAAAACAGGAAGTCCCGCCCCCTGTGCTCTATATGCAGAAGTGTCAATGGCACAGGCTTGTTACTGAGCATGGAGGTCAGGTATGTCCACAGCCCTGATGAATATCCATGAGAAGCCTCTCCCCACCTTTGCACATGCAGAGGGAGCAGCCCTTCTTGTTCTGCTGGTAGCCGTCGCTGCAGCTCTTGTCACAGGTGAAGGGTGGGCATTTCACGCAGCGGCACATCTCGCAGCCATGCTTGTTCCTCCTGTGGGGCACATGCGGACATCAGTTCAGCGGTGCATTGTGGGAAGGGGCCAGCCACTGAGACGCGCACACACCGCGCTCGAGAACCACATGGGCAGCATTAGCTTGGTGGGCATCTGTTTCCGTTTTCCATGAAATATATGAGCTGTCTTTGAAGCGAGCGGATAAAAGCGGAACCCTAAAATGAGAGAGATCCCGTCGGTGGGTGCAGTGCACCCCCACAGGGTCCTCCATTTTTACATGTGCCCCTTCACTCCCTTACCGATCCCCGGCAGCCTCGGACAGCACCAGCAATGCAAGTGGCCAATGCCTGAACGGGGGGGGGAATGCCTCTTTACGTGTGCCACGACCGGCGAAGAGAGCGCCGATTTTCACATTAACACCACCTACCGCAGTCCTCGTCTCAGCACCCCCAATTAGACCGGAGTCGTTAACGGGGGAAGCCCCTCCGCAGCCGTGGCACGGAACAGGAATGGCCGAGACAGGCCGGGCCCTCTGCTAATCCTGCCAGGCGATTAAGGTAGAAACGGACATGCGTCCAATTAAGTATGAGCTCATGGCTCATTTGTGAATAAGCAATCGCAGCAGAGGCCGAGGGGGGGCCCTGTGAGTAATCACATGGAAGGGTAACATGTGGGGGGGGTGGCCAGGAAAGTGAAACAAGCAGAGGATCCAGTAATGACAGCCAGAGGTTGCTCTGGGGAGGGCGGCACACACTCCGGCAGCGGAGACACATCCGCCTGGCCTTGGGATCTCGCTCTCGATGCGTTAACACCGTGTGCTACGATGAGCTGCAGCAGCCTG
Organism: Isichthys henryi; assembly: GCA_026776945.1. NCBI lineage: Eukaryota > Metazoa > Chordata > Actinopteri > Osteoglossiformes > Mormyridae > Isichthys > Isichthys henryi. Next base: position 66,345 of record JAODJX010000027.1, on the reverse strand, counting down.
TCCCCCCCACCTCCCCCCCCTTCCACGGGATGGTTACTAAGGCCTTTCCGAGGCTATTTTGGTGCTTCATTTTAGATTTTTCCCATAACGGGACCCCCCGTGTCTGGGGCTGGTCCATTACAGCCAGAGCACACCAAGGTTCTGCCAGTGGGAGGCTCAGGCCAGTGTACTGACAGCCATTACACACATTTAACTATTTCACTGAAACCTCCTATTAAAATACACCGATAGATGTGGGTAGTGAGAGCTCTGAAACCCACTTAGCAGCATAATCCCCCCCCCCCCTCGCTGTCAGAGGTTTCAGCTTTAGGCAATTGTCACTTCCAGAAAGTGTGAAATAAATTAAACAAATATGGAGCCAAACATAATCGGAATCAGAACAACATTGACGGCCTTGAGGAGAGCCCCCCCCCCGGAATGGAAAGCTGACGGCTGGGTCGGGTCCAAGTTCCTGGTCCTCATTTTAAACATTTAATGGAACCCCCCCGTTTGGGCAAACACCTTTATTAACCGCGTTTTTCAAACTATTAGATGATTTATGGAAAGGGAGGCTTCCACATGTTTCCTGTAGTTAAGGGGATTGGGGGATGGGGGACATGCATGGCCTGCCGGATCAGAATTTAAACCCATCTGGCGGCACTGCAGACCCACAGCGGTGCTGCCCGTCGGGCATCAACCGGACCTGAACCTGGCAACCTCCCAACCCTTTTAACTAGGAACAAGACTCCCAGTGTTCCCAGTGTTCCCGCTGTTACCGTGCTGAGAATGTCAGGACCCTTAGCATGACTTCCCTGTGTTAGCCGGCCCGCATTTCACGGTGACGGGACTTACACATATCCGTAGGGGCACCTCTTGCCGCACGACAGCAGACGGCATTTGGACGGCTGGGGGCTGCATTCACACACTTCGCAGCCGGAATCGTCCTTCTTGTAGCCGGAGGGACAGTGCAGGGAGCAAGATGTGATCAGGTCTGGACATATGGGGTCTGAAGAAAGAGGTCAGCACTGAAACTGCTGTTCTAATCCAATGCGGAGATGTGCTGAATGTGTTGGGGGGGGGCTCTTACTGTTCACGCAATGGCAGAGCAGGCAGCCGTTGTTGTCCTGCAGGAAGCCACGGGGGCAGTCGCTGGTCGTCAGGGAGCAGTTCTCCAGGGGTGGGCACAGGAAGGGGCTCACTGTCTCGAAGGAGGGCTCTATGGGGACATGGTCGCCGGGGCGTCACCGCGGGGACACCTGCTACAGCCAGAGCAGCTGCTGCCATTAGCTACTGTTGGGCGACGCCCCAATGCCGCCATTGGCCTAATCTTCCCTCCTAGACCAAAACTGCACTTAAAGTTAATTGCAGGCATCCATTATTTATTTTTCTACCCGAGAAAGACTCCCATCATCTCTCGCCTTTGATGAACGGCTGTGTTTGTGTTATCTAAACGGCTGCCTGGAGGGAGAGGGAGCAGATCTAAAACAAGCATTAAGGCCCCCACCCCGTGGTGATCAGGCAGCAAGAGAAGGGGTATTCCTTAATCACAGGACACGTGCTCCTCCCCCGCCACTGGCCGGACGGATGCTTAACGAACTGTAACTAATGAGGCTGAACGCAGAATGCACCAATTACAGTTCTTTATATGCTAATGAACCGCCACGGGAAGTGCAGCCAAACCTGTCTGCATGCAGATTTTGGTTCACTAGCTTTCGCCAAAAATAGTGTGTGTGTGACCAACTGACCACAGCAGTGTTGTTAAACCGCCCAGCCTCTCGGCCCGAAGCAGGTCCTGATCAAATGCAGACCGCAGAGCTCTCTCTCCACAGAGGTCGTTTAAGCTGCTCCGCACATTAGGCTCTCCTTCCAAACTCACAGTGTCATCACAGCGGACCTCCGCCGGGGATGCGAGTGGTACCTCTCTGACTTCCCACGCAACAGGGCACTGTTTAGGTTCTGAGAGGTTAATTATGGGCTCCAGCTGCGCTGGGGGAGGCAGGAAAAGAGCAGGAACGATGCCCTCGAGAAGATTGGCAGTGCGTGTGTGTGTGCGTGTGTAGGTCATCTCAGGTGTTTCTCAGCCCAGTCCTGATGGATCCCCAGACAGTCCACATATTTGGTCTCTCCCAGGTCCCAGCACATCTGTACCAGATATTTACTGTTCTTGATTGGCTGGGAGCTTGGAGGGAGCAAAAATGTGGACTGTCTGGAGGGGGGGCTCCTTCAGGATTGGGTTGTGTTGAGAAACACTGATCTTGAGAATTAGGATTAGAAAATAAGTTTCACTTTCATTTCTTCATATTTGTTACCATGTGCTTTTGAGTTCGGGGAAACCCCCTGTGAGGCAGTTGGTGGGGGGGGGGTCACTCACCCTCACAGAAGGGGCAGCACTCCCCAGGGATGCGCAGTGGTCTCCGACAGCTCTGCTTGCAGGCCATGGCGGTGCAGTGCGTCTCGCCGTCCACACACTGGCAGAAGGTACAGTCATCCTCCTTCCACTGCTCCTCATTCAGCCGCAGCTTCCCGTTCACCCAGCAGCTGGCTTCCCTGCTCTCCGCAGACAGCAGCTCCACGTCTGTGGTGAGACGGCAGGGGGCGTCGGCGGGCACAGACACTAGTGCTCATCCACACACACACACACACACACACACACACACACACCCGTGCAAATCACCCACTCTGCCAGCCTAACTTCCGGTTCTTAGCTTTCAATTCCCCGTAAATATCTGCTCTGGCTTTCCCAGAAGCGTACTTTTGAAAGTACACCCAGCACCTACAGGGATAATGTCACTCAGAGCAGGAAATGACATCATGGAGATTGGCGTCCACTGTGTGAGTAAATACTTGAGCACCGGAGACCTACCGGATTCATTTCTGAGCATTGGAAATAGGGCCTTCATTTACAGGAAAACACAATCACATATGTTCGAGTGCGAGTGTCACTAGGGAATGCCTCGCGTATGATTCATAATATCAACAGTGTTGGGCAGAGAATGATTAGAGATGCCGGGTGGGGGGGGTGTAGATTGTTCATGCTCCAGCCCATCTGTGTGCTATTACCTCCGGTGGGGGAGGTGCTGTGCCATTCTTGCTTTCCCTTTCATTCAAGAAAGGGCCTCAAGCTAAGCCATTCTACTCCCCCCGACCCCCCCCCCCCACTTCACAGCAGCCAGCGGCGGGTCAATGGTCAGGCCCATAAATACCCGAGCCCCCCTTCCCCAGAATATATAAGCACATAAGGGTTGACATCTTCAGGCCTGATGTGTTGCCGTCAAACGCTCGAGTCGAACCCCAGTCAGGTCAGCCTTCCTACCTGCGCTCAAATATGTTTTACGGCCTGATCACGTGCGAAGCTTCAGCACCAATTAGGGAGGCAGCACCGTGCCGCATGATCTCCATTTCGCCCGTAAAAAATGTTTCTGTTCGTTAATATGGCTGCCCTTTTATGTGCAGAAACTTAACGATCGCAAACTCAGCTGGATCCGAAGCCTGTAGCCCCCCGTAAAGAGGATCAGGCCTTGAAGGTCCAACTCGCCGTGCGACCGCCAGACCTCCGTCTGCGTCCCCGGCAGAGAACAACGAGGCGGCTTCTGGAATCGCCCGGCCCAGAGGAACCGGGGGGCCAAGCCGCACGGCGTTTATCTAAACCCCAGTCGTAATGACTCCTCGCGAAACCGCATCCTAGACGAGGCCGTCGATTGCGACATCGGCCCTTTGCAGGCAGATGTCCCAGCCTCTGATTTGTTAGGGCTCCTCTGTGGAGTGGGAGGAGACCCACAGCTGGAGGGGTTACAGAGTGCTGTCCATCATTCCCAGGAAACAGTGCGGGTGAAGCCAATCCGCAACCGGCAGGCCATGCCAAACCACCCGGCCGTTGCTGGTCACAGCTGTACCTATGCAGACGGGGCAGCATTCTCCCTCGGGTATGTAGAAGTTGTCGCACTCCAGCTTTGCACACTCCGCTTTGGAGCAGAAGGAGATGCCCCCTCGACACTGGCACAGCCAGCACTGGTCCATGCGGTATCCCTCCCCGTCAGAAAACTCCTTCCCTTTGTGGATGCACTTCGGAGGCCCTGCGGACCGGAACAGGTAATGACTCATGTCAAAATGATGGGTCTTAGGAGACTAACATTGAACTAAACAGCCAACCGCAGCGAGAATGGTACCTGCCACACATCCATCCATCCATCCGGAGCCTATCCCAGAAGCTACAGGTGCAAGGCAGGGAATAACCCAGGATAGGGCGCCGACCCGTCCTTGCCGCACTCCCAATGAGCCAAATCCTTACGCTTTAGTAACGGTGGCAAATTAAAACCGGATCATGTACTGGAACCATACATGTTTGACCTTCAGCTGTATAAGGTGTTTAAAGCACTGGGGTCTGGAGGGGGCACTGAGGCCCAAAGATACCGAACCCCGCAGCCAACACATCGAGCAAGAGAACGCTGGTTTGTGCTATGGGACAGGGAGCTGGGGGGAGGGGAGACGGTCTACAGATGCGGGGGCTGGAGTTGGGGCCGACGGCAGTAGTGTCAACAGTAACCCTAAGGGACGGGTTAGCAGAAAACGCAATAATTTCCATCGCAGTGGTAGGATGGGTAGCCTTTCAGATCTCATTATCGGGACGCCCACGTGGCCGAACCTCCCCAGATACCAGCGTCTGCTCCGTGTTTGAGGTCAACACGGGGCCGTGGAACATGATCGCCTCCTTTTCTTCCCCGGGGAAAGGGGTGGGTGGATTCTGGGGGCAGGAAGGTATGGGAAGAGCTTATCTCAGCCAGGAGATCTTGGCCGGCCCGATCCCTGCTGTATCTCACATGCCTGTCAGGCGCCTATGACTTCCCGATTGCCAGCGGTGACAGGTGTGCAAGTTCTCCATTCTGGCTCGAGAAGGACCATCTCCGGACCAGGACCAATCCCCTCGCCCGACTCGACCTAACGTGAACCAGGTGGGTCTGACGAGTCGAGGGCGGAGCACGTCTGGCGGGGAAAGTGACAAGAGTGCCCCACTGGATCGGAACCAAAGGGAACGGGCAGCTTTGGCAACATGCCGCACATATTAGGAAGTCACACGACGGGATGCTATAATTTCTGTAGTATTTAGTGATGTTAATCCCTAGAAAAAAATAACTCTTGGCACAGGGATGTGATTCCAAACACGTTCTTGTTTTTTCAAGTTTAATTTTAAATTTTTAATACTTTAACGGCATTGATGAAGCATTACAGAGCCTGGCCCACCCCCTAATCAGAGATAACTGTTCTGATATTATTAAACAGCACTTTTATAACAGGAAAAAATGCACATGAAAAGTATAAACAGTCATTTGTAATGGGATTGTATTTCTTTTCCATAAGTGGGTGGATCAAAGCCGAAGTTTAATACTTTGTGGTTCATTTCTGGACAATTCTCGCCGGACGAGCCAGGCTAGCGCTGGTGTCTCCGACTCGTGATCACGTTGGCAGTGCCACTGAAATTTTGTGCGATCCGTCCGCACTCATGGAAAGCAAACATCATCCATCATCATTGTTGGCTTTTCGCTTCCATAACACCCCCCCCCCCCAAAAAAACCTTAATTAAGTAGCAAATTCGTATCACACTGGCGGTCTCCTCCTTTTTTGGCAAACGCCAGCCCCCACTCTCCTCTGCTTTCCATCTGATGGGGGTGCAGCCATGCGGGGACCAGACAAAGGTGAGGCTCAGAGAGGCGGATGCTTGTTATCAGAGCACTGATCCCCCTGCCCCTCCCCCACTGGCCCTTTTGCCCTCGTCCCCTCGGCCCACGGCACATGAAAAACATTCCCATCCACTTGGAGCTACTCCCTCCAAGTCTTGTGAGCAGACAGGAATTGTCTGACAGTGCACTCCTGTTCACCACGTCCATAGACGGAGCTCTTTCCTGCTCACTGCACTCGTATGCCGATTAATTCCACGGCGCGGCACACATTTACGGCCGGAATGTGAATCTACGCCGCTAGCTAAACGCCACATATTTTCTTTGGTCGCAAAGTGAACAGTTAGGCCCTGACTGCCCACACCCCTCTCTGCGCAAACCCCCCCCCGCCCCCAACCCATTAAGTACAGGAACGTGAGATGTGGTCATACTGGCTTCCACGTCCACAGCGTGATAAGAAGCTGAGGCCTCATAGCTGTCGGTTGCAGGAATGCTGGACTAGTGAGTATATAGGCTCTGCGTTCCTATGTTATCAGGCGGCTTGGAGCCTTAATGGCTCCGCTGATTGACGGCTCTGAGCAGCAGGGGCACAATAACACACCAAGCCCCCAGATCTTTACCTCTCTGGCACTCGTAGAGGCTGCAGCAGTCCCCCGGCTCACCCGAGGCTTCCCTCAGCAGCACCAGCTGTCGCCCGCCGGGGCACTCAGGCTTCAGGCACGCCCCGAAGTCACAGGTGCACATGGGGAGCACTGTGGGGCAGCAGCCAACAGGGGGCGTGTAGCTCTTACTCAGCACCGAGTCGACGGGGCAATCCGGTAGCTCTGGTGTTGAGCAGGTGACCCCAGCACACCTCAGCTCCTCTGTAAGGGAACACAAGAGGTCTGGTATGTGGAAACACTGCAGGATCTCGTAGCTGCTATGCAGGGACCCGCGGGAACTGCCTCTACGGACTGTTACAGACCAGCGGAGGCATCACTGATCAGCGACGGAGGACATCCCGTATTCGGGCCCGATCCAGAATACGGATCTCAATCCAAACACCACTTAAGTTTCATGGCATTTTCATACCAGCCCCCAACCGAATTGTTGTTTTTTTGGCTCTATTGGTTTGAAACGTCAGTGAACACAGAAAGAGCTGTTTCTCAGCTCCTCTGTCTGGGCCAAGAAAATCGCACTCATACCCCAGCGAGGGGGCACTGCGGGCTCCGGGGTGTATTTTGGATGAGGGTCAGAAACAGCACAGCCTGGAGCCCCTCCGCCTGCACACCGGGCAACCGCAGTCGCCGCCTCGAGCCAGGGCTGCGGCCGCATGCTGAAGTGAGCGTACGGACTGAGTATTGCGGACGGGGGTGGGGGAGCATCTCAAAGCTGTCACTGGCTGAGCATTATTATAATTTAAAGTGAATTTGGGAGAGGCTGTGAAAGGCACTATAGAGGACAGTGGAGCACAAATGGTGCACAGCTACGAGCCCCCGGGGATCCCACCGGCGCGTACGCTTTTGCGTCAGGAGCATTACTTGCGTGATGAGCGGCAGATGAGCAGGGCGTCCCTGAAGCACGGCCAAACCATGTACTTCCCACCACACTCCAGTGGTTCCCCAATGCAACTCGATGCTGCTGCAGGATGTAACCCCAAACCGAGACATCGGAGACCTCGTAAGCGGACCCGGCAGGAGGGGGCAGTTACCAGATGGGAAAGCAGTGCCGTCCACCAGCATGTCTACCACCCCTGCATGCTCTGCCCCCCCCATGGACAATCTTCCTTTTTATTTTTAGAGCCCTGGACTGGCTTGAAGCCTTTCGCCTGGACCATCCCGCATGCAGCACGTCTGTTTCAAGGTCCCATCACATGTAAACGAAAGGTGAAGGGACCTGAGAGTGGCCTTTGGCTGACAGAGTCTACTAAGATTGAAGGAGGACATTTTGGGTTTTACCCCATGAATAAAAACAGACAGATGCTGAAGTGTAGGTACTGGTTACTTTACTGGTTCTCACAAAGCCTACATTGACAGACCCTTACTGTAGTCACTCAATAGTGTCATATAGGAAAAATATCCCACATATTAATTCAGGGAAAAGGTTTTTTAACTGCTGCTGGCTCCATTCCTGCATTTAAGTTAAATAAACGTTAACTTGAGGCCTGCAGTGGTCTGTTTTTACCCCCAGAATGAGCTCTGCCATCCGGCCATGTCGTTCTGATATAGCTGAAGGATTCTTGCAAACGCGCGGGTGACTTCCCCCGGAGTTGGCACGGCACCTCTGGAAAAGTTCTGGAAGTATCCGCATGACCAGTGGCAGCATGAACCTCCCCCCCCCCCACGAGTACAGAGTGGTCAGCTCTAAGGGGCCTTTGCAGGGCACGCTGATGAAATGCAGATCATTAGAGAACATTCGGGTGGCCTGTTTGGTTTCCAGGACCTGGGGCGACCGAAGTAAGACAGATTTGTGGGGGGGGACAATGACAGCAACACGACGGGGGGCAGCGGAATCGGCATGGCCGACGGCCCCTCCCCCGCCGCTCACCACCCACTGGATTCCCCTAGTGTGTGTGTGTTTGTTTTTCTCACTGCACAAACGACCAGGGCATCAGCGGGCGCAGGATCAACGCAGTGGTGCATGGAAGCAGCCTGCGCAGGCACCGCCACATAATGGCCCCCCCTGGGCATGCGCAACACAGGACGAGCTGCAGAAAGGCCCGACTGTCCTCCTCTCTGACTGCTGAAATATGACACAGCACCCAGCAACTCACACTTCACACTTCGCTCACGCGCGGATCAGGGGCAGGGATGCGGAAATTAGCTTATTACCACAGAAGGGGCGGGTCTGAACAATGCATATTTCAGCCGACTCAGAAGCTCATTCATGACAGAGAAACACCTCTTTGTAAATGGCTGTTTTTTTTTCGTCCCAGGGCACAAGGAGCGTAGTCTTCGGCCGCCGCGCCGCGCTCCCGTAGGCAGAGGAGGCTGTGTTGACAGGCCAAGTTTACTCACGGAAAAAAGCACACAATGCGTGTTCTGTTCGCTGGCCGACTCTGGAAACAAGTCAGTGCGGAACAAAGCGGGCTCAGTGCAGTGGTCCCGGGCGGCGCTGGGTAGGTCCGCAGGTTTTATACGCTCCCTGCACACAGGGACAGTGGCTTCAGGGCAGCCATAAATCAGAAAGCACATCCACTGGCAGCAGGACTCACAAAGGCCTCCCCCCAAAAAAGATGAAAACTCATTGTTTGCCGTGTGAGGCAGCAAGCCTGTAAACGGACGTGGAGTGCTGCACCCCTCCCACCGCTCTGTGGGGGGGGGGGGGGGGGGGGGTTGCCCGGACCCCCCGGCCGAACACCCCGCCCCCCGGGGGGCCCGCCGGTGGGGGCGGCCGGGTTGGGGGGCATTGGGGAGAGACGTTTGTGGCGGGTTT
>JAODJX010000027.1:38041-57270 GCA_026776945.1 Isichthys henryi | reverse complement strand
CCCCCACCACAAAAAAAACTATACATTCGTTGTTTGCCGGGGGCCGCCACCCCCCTGTACTGGGGCGGTGGCGCCCCCCCCCCCCCCCCCGGGGGGGGGGGGGGGGGGGGGGGGGGGAGTTGCCAGGACACCCAGGACGAACTCCCAGCCGCGCGCTGTGCACTCCGGAGAGGGCGGCCTCGTTGCTTGGCATTGGGGAGAGACGTTTGTGGCGGAGTTGTAGTCACCACCCCCCCCTTCTCGCCCGGCGAGATTGGGCCAGTGAAAGTGGGTAAGAGATGCTGGCCTTTCGCCGCGCTGGGAATATGCGCGTACTACGCAGTGCCGCTCTAACGAAGACTCACCATTCCACAAGCCAACAGGATATCGTGGGATACCCTTGTCTGCATGGCGAACATTTTATGTCCGATTACCGCGCCATGCATCCACCCCACCTCACATCAAGAGACTCACCGCTTTCCGTCACAAGTGACACAAGCATTACGACTTGCACCGTTCACGCGTCGCTATCCATCGCGCACATGATGCACCTTTCAAACCGTAACGCCTCTAGTGGCTAAGAGTGTGTACTGCGTGATGGAGATGGGGAGAGGCGCCTGTGTGGTACAATATGTTTACTACAGGTTTTCCTCTATTTGAAATTAGTCTGCCTGACGAAATAGGGATCCCAGAACCGCACTTGTAACGGCCTGCTGTCATCGCGGGACACATAACTCCAGAGGAAGCGCAAGGAAGCGACGTCCTTGCTGGGAAAAGCACACCAGAGGTGGTTAAATGCCGGAAAGCATCTCCCTGGCTTTCTGGGTCCGGGCCTCACGGCCTGAAGTGAGCCGCAGCTGCTCTGTCCCGCCAGGGGCCGCTCGTAAAAAGGCCCCCTCCTCGTCCCCTCGGAGAGTCAGACCCCCACAGAGAGCTCTCGCTCCGTGTCTTGCATAAGACCGCAGCCCATGAGCCGCCGGTCCGTCCGCCTGAGACCACCATGTGTCGGCAGTATATTTGCTGGCCCTGTGTATGTAAGAGGCTCGGGGGAAATAGCAGGATAGCAGTGACGTCAAGGAGCATGAGGGGGTGCGGATGTCTCACAAGCGGAGATGCCGTTAGAGGCCGCTGGCGGACCAGAAGCCCTGGGGAAGGAAACGGAAGGATAAAAGGGGCGATGAAGGTTTTGCTGGCCGTGGGTCAACTGTCTGGCCCAACAGCCTCTAGGACTGACCCGGTCCAGCCGTAGTGCCAGGACTCCCCACCCAGCTTGCATCTTCAGCCTGGTAACACCTGCCCATCCTTGGACTAGAGCAGGAAGGCAATCGCCAAGTCAGGGCTTTTCATGGAGATAAAAGCCGCTTTCTGGCAGAGGCACAATGCTGATTCGCTCCAGTAACAGCAAGGAGATTGAAAACGCTTCAAATGCTAACTGATATCTGTGTGACTTTTACCTTAAAGGTGCCGAAATAAAATAACTCTTCCTATCAATGCCATGTCCATAAGAATCTATGAACAGATTCATGACACATTATAAACATGGCTATAAATATTCATCAAAGCATTATAACCATGTTTATTATGCATTATAAATGCTTTATGAAGCTCTCATCTATAATGTAGTGCAGATACCTCTACAATGCAGTACAAAGCATCCTTAATGCTTATACCGACCATTAAATTGCATTATGAAGGTATCCATCACACATTATTGGTGAAAGCTTTACGTAAAATTGCTTTACGGTCTACCAGCAGACGGTCCACGTTCTTCCTCCCTCTCAACTCCCTCGAGGGCAGTCCATGAGAGCTGAGAGGGAGCAAAAATGCGGACTGTCTGTGGGTCTCCGTGGACCGGGTTGGTCATAAACAACTGACATAAACAAATGTAAAGTCACTCTGTGGGGGAGGTTTGTGCCGCTGCCATGAATCAGAGCCATGAAATCAGGCCTTATTATGTAACTGAGAGCAGACTTTATGCTTTTGGCCACTTCCTGCACTTGACACAAGCTACTTATCATGCACCCTTAGCTTGTATCCTGCTTCCTGTCCACCGGTGCCTTGAGGGCAGTCTTATCACCCAATCCCGGCACAGGGAGCCAGCGACACCCATTAGCACCACGTCCCAGTGCAAAACATACCCCCCCCTCGCACGGGGAAGGCCGGGGCAGATGTCCATTTTAGGCTAGGTGGCAAAACAAGTATGTCCCACTTGCACACATGGATATGTCCCATGTTGGAGACAAATAATAGATGGGCCTTCAAGGCAGCTGGGAATCAGTGACAGAAAAATGTCGAAACTCTTAGAGAGACCGAGTCGCGAGACCAGGTCAAAACTGCAGGATGCAACAGTGAACGAGACTATGTTTAAAAAGATGGGCTGTCGCCTTGGCATTCGAGTTTAAGATCACCTTTGCCAGGGCACAGCGTGACGCAGGAAATGCAGAAAGAAGCTGACTGAGGATTCGCACGTAAGCATGGGTCCCGAGACCAGCTCCCCACCCCCCTAATGGTAAATGCAATCCAGTACAAACTGGATTCAGCAACAACGGCACGCAGGACGACCTCCAGCCATGACTTTGAAGACGCTCTGTCTTCTCATGGCATAAGTCATCGGCAGAGAGGTGCGGATGACAGTCAGCATGCGTCTGAAGCAGCCTACGTGTTGCAAAAATGCGACGGGAGCGGCAATCAAGCTATTAACATGTAGTAGATGTAGCTTGTTAATGCTGCCTGCAGTTGCATTAAAAAAAGGTGCATAATGGCAACTCAATCAGAAGCAGAAGCAACTGAAAGTACGTGCTGGGACTCCTGTTGTCAAGACTCTCATTTATGGAGCGAAGAGCCCCCCCCCTGCATCATGCCGTGTTCAGTAGTGCGTCTATAAATGAGGGATACGCGATCCTCCTGTCTATCCAGGCTTACCATGAGCAAGCCAATGGGGAAGGGTGGGGGGGGCGTGAGAAGGGAGAATTGGCAGGCTACGTTAAAACAAACCCCCCCCCCACTCCTGGTGTCTGCTCTAGTAATCAGATCCGTATGTTTATATTTTACAAATGGTTCAAATCAATCATGTTCCCTTGTGTTCATTTCTCCGCTCGAGCGACAGACATCGGCGGTCAGAACGGGCACGGCGTCCCCACGGCCCCCATGTGGCGCGGGGCTTACCTGCGGCTGCCTGGCACTGGCTGAGGGTGGCATAGGAGAAGCGGTCCTGGCAGTCGTACGCATCGCAGACGCAGCCATCTGCCGTCAGGTTGCAGCCGGAGAACACGCAGGCAGGGGTGGGCGTCCCCTCGTGGTGACTGTCCTCTCCGAATGGTTGCGCTGTTGGATCAAGGACAGGGAGAGATGGTCGCGCGTGTTAATGCCGTTCCAGGTGTGGAGGGTCCTGTGCCTTTCCTGAGACCCCCAATCTGCCCAAGGCCGCTGGTATTATAGCTGTTTGGGGTAAAACTGAGGAAGGATAGACCCACAACCTGTGTTAGGGACGTTACTCACAGAAGTAATCCATTACAGCCAGAAGTGGAAAGTTCAGGTCCTGAAAGTACAAATCCAGACCAACGTTTTGTTTCAACCGACCAGTTGAGTACTCTGTGTCTGTGACTCTAAATGCTCAACTGGTTGGTTGAAACAAAACCTTAGTCTGGATTTGTACTTTCAGGACCTGAACTTTCCACCTGTCTGTAGTGGATTACTTTTGTGACAAACTTCCCCAACACTGCCCACAGCTCAGAGTGGCATCCAGTCAGTGTCTGGTGGCCATCGACTCATTGCTGTCCTTGTATAACGTTTTCGCAGATGTCAGTCGTTCACGATCATTGGATAGCCCTGTCCGTGACCTGTGGATGCCTCACCTGTCCCTATGGCCTGGAGGCACGCCTCCATGTTGGGGTACGTGAAGGTGTTGATGCAGGTGCGCTGACTGTCACAGGAGCACTGGCCACCCATGGTGTTGCAGCCGGTCTGTAGGGGGCAGCGTTCGTCCTCCAGCCCTGCCTCGGGCCTGTCTGGGAGCTCTGCCCGGAGGGAAAAAGAGAAACAACGACAGAGTGTTCAAGCCAGTGAAGCGACACCCAGACACGTCGCACCTTTACAAGTGAAAGAGCCTCTGGTAAGTCTGTTATTCTTTTTCGATAGGGCCTGGGGGGCTCTCACTGCATCCTCCTGTGCTGTGAGGCTGTGATTACCCCCCCATGTCCTGCCCTACCCAACGTCAGCCCCCAGAATGCCACCCAGACAAACATGCTGATCTATAATCATATGCCGAAGAGGGAGAGTCACTTTCAGCCAGGAGGCTCCTAGGAACCGGTTATAGTTTATTTCAGGTAATTTCATTTCCTTCTTTGTTGTATAGACACAGTGCCACTCGCAGATATTTCACGTATCATGATGTGATATCAGCCCTAGCAGGAAGCTTCGGAAAGTTCTCAAGGTGAGACAGATCCTCTCGTCACTCCCTTGTCTCCAGTGACCATGACTCCAAGTCTCCAGTGACCATGACTCCAATGTCTTTGATCAGGTTCTCGGGATTAGAGGGACAGCTGACCTTGGGCTTAAAGCAAGTGAACCGAGCCCCCCCCGTCCGTCACAGTGCCAAGAGGCTTTTCGTGCCCCTTCCTGACAGTGCACTAAAACGGAAGACACTGAAACCTGAGCGAGATACCGCCATGCGTGTGGGGGTGACCGGGGCGGGTAGAGCTGAGTACCGACCCGCAGCCAGATGCCAATGCGGGGGGATTCCCTGGGGTCAGTGCAGAGTGGACAGGATGTAACTCCATGTGGTCTTCAGCTTTGAAGGAAAGCCAGCTGTGGAGCTGGAAATCTGGAGCGGGAATAATGAGAACCACCGCCATAGAAACAACAGTGGAGGCGGAGTGAGCCCCCCAGGGCACAGTGGTCCTGCTGGTCCAACTTCCCCACCCCGAAGGTACGAGACCTCCCTGGAGGAAAGGTGCCTCATACCTCAAGCAAGTGAACTGAGTCCGAGGCACTTTCCTTCAGGCACCTAATTATGGGACTAATCTCTTTCGGCTATTCATAGATTATGTAGGAGATGATGGATCAGGTGCCCCCCACCCTGCCCACGTCGTTCCCTCATCCCCAAAGACCTGCCTGCTTGATAAGCTGACCTCACCTTGCCAGAGGCCTCCTTTGATACACTCTGGGTTTGAAGCTATAGATTAATGAGCTTCAAACATTGTTTGGCCATTAAATCCATAACAAATTAAAAGCTGTTCATTTGAAGAGTGTGGAAGGGGTGAGGTGAAAAAGTCCAGAGGATTAGTGTTGCTTTGACTTCATAAACAAAGCTTAATCAGGATTTTGAACACCCTCTTCCCCCCCCCCCCCCCCCTCGCCCAGGATAAGAAGGAATTGATGACATGGAAAAGCAGTGTAACATGGGAACCGCCTTTTGGGGGCGGGGGGGCTGTTTTCTCTCACCTCCTGTGAGTTCAGTCACATGCAATCAGCTTGTTTAGAACTGGACACATCCCAGGTGAGGTCAGGCATGAGAAAGGGTCACAGCCAACCTCACCTCTGTCTGTGTCACAGCCCCTGGGGTGCATTTTAAAAAGTAAGAGAGACTGAGCTGGAATCTTAACCTTAACCCCCAATATACATAGCTAGAAATTCTATACTATCAGTGTCAGGCTTGGGGGGGAACAAAATAGTGGCACAACTTTGGCAATGCTGTGGAGAACCCCCCCCCCCCTGTGACAAAGCAGAAACGGCTCAGTAACTCATTCAGTTGTGCAACCACATCACAAGAGAGTAGAAGTCGTTAAACACGGTCAAATTGTTCCAGGAACTAATTCAGACCATGTTGCAGAACTGAATTTGGCATATCTGTGTTATACATGTTACATGTTAATTAGATATTTGTTTTTTTTTTAAAGTTTTTTAAAAATGTGGGCAATATCTGTTAAGCTCAGTTCACCGGGGCATTGAAATGGATATCCGTGGATCAGCCAAAGCCATCGTCGCGCTTACAGATGGGGCAGAGGCGTCTGTGCGAGACGGACGGGGCTCCGTTCACGTCGCTCGCAGCAGCAGCCTGTAGGGGCTTAATTAAATTATCTGGGGGTCAGCTGGCACACGCGGTGATTTGGCGGACAGTCAGGGGAATTCCTCTTTAAGCGCTTATTCACACTTGCACGTGCAGTTCTTGCACAATAATTCTCTTTAAAATCGGAATGGAGATTTTTGACAGTTCGCTGGCAAGGCAAATAAATGTACATGCGATGAATCTACTAAAAGTCGTATGTACACAAAATACGATAAATGGAACTAGTACAAGTTACAGTGAAGATATCGCAATGTATATTACTAAAGTCTAAGTAAAACGAGAGTATTTTTGAGCGATACCACTAACCTTTACATATACCAACATCGGGAAGATCCACACTTGTCGTGCCATTAACAGCTACGCAGGTCAGTCCCAAGCCACAGTAGCCAAGGGTCCAGTCCGGCCCGCCACAGGGCTCCCACTGCAGGCGGCTGCAGTGATCGCAGCATCCGCACGGGTCCAGCGCCAGGATCCGGCCGCCCGGGCAGGTATGCGGCGGCTTCCCCGGACATTTCCGGAGCTCACATGGCGTGCATTCGTAAGCCACCAGCACTCGTACCAAAAAGCAATGCAACAACACGATCAAGTACCTCATAATCACTTTTCGGCGAGCTTGCTTTGTGCAATAAGTGATTATTTCCAGTCTCTTTTTTCAAAAGGAGGATTTTCTTTTTCTTTCAAGAAATTGTCGCATTGGAGACCTGCACTCCGAAGTTGCCCAGATTGGCCAAATGAAACAGTAAAAAGTTATCGACACTTCTTGAAGAAATCAGCCCCTGTGCGGTAGGCATCACACGTGAAAATCGCACCGAAAGCACGCATTTGCAAAAATACATAGAACCCGAAATATCACCGGGAAAAAAACAGTACAGTGAAACTCAAAATATCTGTCACCGCACAAAAATCTTTATAAACAGAAGGGACTGATACGTCCTTGTCTGTGCGACAATCAGAAGGACCCAGAACATCTACGGCGTCCGCGGTCCGTCCTGCCGTGATGTGTGTGTGAGAGAGAGGAGGAGAAGCCGACGACTCAGTCTAAAGCAACGGTCTGCAATCTGAAACCCAAAGTGACATTAATGGGATGGAGAAATTAGGGGCGCCCCTTTCCCCTGACTGACACAAACGCCGTCCACTCACATGTGGACCACGGTGGGAGTTCATCCTGTAATTTTTTTTTAAAACGTTACAGCCCAACTCAAAAGATTCCTTAGATCCGAGAATCACAACTCACCTGCTGCGATTTAACAGCTGTTTCTTATAATTTTGCACACGACAGAAGATAAAATAGTGCTTGCTTGTTGTGTAAAGTTCTTGGTGGATGGAGTGTGTTAATTCATAAATCCGCAATGATGAAAATGATAAAAATGCAAATAATACCACTGGAGAAACGAAAGTATTTAATACATAGAGAAGTAACAGAGGAGAAATGATTGCCTGCTTATTCTGTGGAAAATCCGTCACAGCACTCCATTAATCTGTAACTCCAAAGAGTCTGTGAGAACTCTACAGAATAATCAACATGAGCATTTCAGAAGAGGACAAATGCAGAGCTTTTAAGCAGCTGGATTGCAGAACCAGCCAGAATGCATTATACACAGAGAATCTTAAAACATAATCTTCCATCCTGGCATTTTGGTGCCAGGGACCCCCCAAAAAATGGCGACAGGATCTGTGAGTCAAAGTAAGGCAAAGCTCATCAACCAGCAAGTCACAACGTGTTTTTCGTGCATCTTCTGAGAAACAGACGTTAGCGTGTTGGTTGATCGTCCAAACTGAAATACTCTTTTTCACCTAGTCATAAAACTGTATATTTTTCTGGAACCATTCAGTTTAAGAAAACATTTTGCTCAAGATTAGTGGGGTATTGCCCATAATGAAACTTCAATCCACTACATACTGGATCATGAGATCATCACCTGGTTCCATGAAAAGAACTGATCTGTTGTAAGTGTTGTTACCAGATCTGCTGTCCCATCTCATCAGCTCATGATCTTTCCTGACTTGCTCTCTTCTTCCCCCACATTCCTCTGGGATCCTCAACATCCAGTGCTGGATGCCCATGAAGAGCCTCCTTGACTCCATATCTGACCTTGGTTTGCTCCACCCAAGTCACCAGCTCCACCATTTTGGGCTGCTCAGTTCCCTGAAGACCGCTGGAGTTGTGTCTTGTCTAGAGTAGGCCGTAACGGGATTTGGAGTACTAGATGATCATCATACTGTTAGGATGTCAATGCTCTGGTTGGAGCTGTCCTACCCAACAGTGTGGTTTCACTTACCTCCAGTGGTTTTCATTTAGCCTGCTGTGTACTGGCCCAGCAGATACCAAGACAAATTTTAGTTACCAGTGCTTAAATTGTACAGGATCCTGCCAGAGGACAGTCCGGGACCTCTCCGTTTTTTGACTGTCTACGTTCCAGTACCTATTTACGTGGATCTGGCAGCTCTCTGGCTCAATTTACGGACATTTGAGATTCACCATTGAAAAAGCTCTGCTTGAGATTTTTTTCCCATAATCCTCTTGGCCAAGATGTTGGTTCAAGAACATAAAAGAAAAAATTTTAATAAAGTAAGTATTTTAATTTGCAGACTAATTTTCAAGCAATTTTGCGTAGTTTATTAGTTTAGATTACACTGAAAAGTACGCCCCATGTTTTCAGCACTGTGTCCTGTATGCATCCCAGGTGTCTGCCTCCTTATCCCTCCGCTCTCTTCGTGTTCCCGCACCGTCTGATTTACAAATTAAATACTGGTAGTAAACAAAGTTAAGTCTGTGTTTGCTTTATAGTAACAGCAAACCAAAAGCTCTCTTTTCTCCTTTAATGCTGTGTGACTATTGGAACCAATTCATTCGCTCATTTAGGACCAGATAGTTTCCAATTTTAGGTGGAAGCAAATTATGCTTGTTTGTGGTCCTTGTTTATCTCAGATTAATGACACACTTGTCATCTTTGATTATTCGAAAAAGAAAGGGCTTGAGACAAATATCATGTTTATTTCCCGTTTGCTTTGTGTTTTTAGAACTTGGACGATAAAGACGTTAGAAGAAGAAGAAGAAATGTAAGAGTAAAAATGATATTTCCTGGAATATTTAACTGGATAAATGACATATGATACGATACTGTTTCAGCAACAGTGTTCGGGTGTCATTAACACTTATTTCAGTGCTTTGGAGTTTTTATGTATTACAAGGTTAAGCTCGTAATGTTTGTAAATGCGTATCAGTGGTGTGGAGGGACTTTAAGGTTATCCACCAGTCATGCTGGAGGTGTCAACGGCAGAGTAAAGATGTGTAAATGTGATGTGGGACCTAGAGATGGCACTGGGTGCTCTGGGGGAGTGGAGGTCTGGAAGGGACAGCCTGATGCTCTGATGGAACAAACACGAGACCAAGTTTTGATTCTCAGGGTGTAAATAGCTCCTCTGTATAATTCTGTGAGTGAGCGTTTCGTTATTAATGTCACCGGCATAATTTCAGACTGTGACAACGTATACATTGATAATATAGGTCGCAAATGAAGTTTGTTTCCTGCTCCTACCCATGTAGACATGAACATGCTGAACTCCAGCCCAGCACTCTCACAATGTGCTCCTGGCTCCAACCAGCCACCCACCCTCTACTACCCCGACAGATGTTCTTGCATGCTGGGCTCCCAAAGCCTTGCATCCGGCACTTGCACCTGGGTGGTACATGGGGGGAGGAGAGGGATGGACGGGGTCAGCCTGACCCATGAGTAAAAGGCCATCTGGAGCAGCGTTAGAAGGAGCATCTGGGCCCCGGACCCCTCTCCTTCAGTAGGCTTCTCCTGTCGTTAGCACTCCTGATGTCCTCCAGGAAGTCACAGAGCCAAATGAATTTAGGTGTAACATGAATAATGAAATGCTGTGTTATTCGCATCTGGATGTACGAAATTTCAGAATGCGATTTACAAAGTGGCCAGTTGTTTACGCCAGGGACCTGATCAAGACGACATCAAGACAGTACAAATGCCTGGTGCGGAGGAAGGAAGCAATGTTTGTATTATTAGTACTGAAAAAGTGTTTGTTTGTCAGCTTCTTTGTCCTGCATGGAGCCAAAGCCGCCCATTCATGCCCCCCTGGCCCCCATCTGCAACATCTGCTGTGTATGAGAGGTTCCAACACAAACACAGGCCGCAACTGAGATCCCAAGTTCCAGCACACACAGTCAGCCGGGCCTTGCAGTTCGGTCTCTCCTCCCTTCCCTCCTCAGGCCGCTCAGACTCGTCATGGTCCCATGATGCTCCAGTCTGCGTCCCGCAGTCCGATCCTGGGGGTCACACCGACCAATTTGCATAGGAACAGCTTTTAACCTGGGCCAGCTGGACCCACTCAAAGGGCTCTCATCCCTCCTTATCATCACCATGGTTGTCTTTGGCAGGGCCTGTGGATAAAAGAGCTCACTGAGACTAAGTCCATCCAGCCCTGTCTGTTTGAAACCTAAGTCTGGAGGTCAGATCTGGAAGTACAGTAGAGATGTAGGCCCTGTTAGTGATGATAATCAATGGGCGGTGGACCAGACAGTAAAGCAGAACTGTTAGGATCGGGATGATAATTCTTTCAAGAGTCCCCCCCCCCCACACACACACAAAAAAGTAAACAACTCTGTAGCAGAAGCAATCCCATACGTAGTCAGAGAGAACCTCTCCATTATTTAGCTCCTGAGGGGCAAACCTCGGTGATTCAGAGCTGCTGCAAGGGTGCATTGACCAGCTGGGTGTGGCGCAGGGTGGGTGGGACACCATGCATATCCCTGTCTTGAAAGAGTGCAGTGTGCTGTGAATGCCGGTGCGTCAGATGGAAAAAGGGAACATACAGGATCCTGTATGTACCGTTTGGTGACCCCTAACCCTGTAGTATAGGCACTTAACCCCCCACACACACACACACAAACCTGAAGCTATAGCAGACCTATCATCATGCTAAGGCTGGACCACTCAGCCTTACAGAAAAGCAACACCTTGCCCATGAGGATTATGGGAAAAAAATCTCAAGCAGATATTTTTTCCGAGGTGAATCTCAAATGTCTGTAAATTTCTATGTTCTTTTCCCATCAGGTACCATGTTAGGCTCAGTGTCCAGGACTAATGGTCAAATTTGTCAGCTAGAGGGAGGTAGTACAGTTTGCTGAGCGGGTGGGGTCGGGTTGTGGTGGTTAAACTTCTTGCTGCCTAGTATTAGCACTGAATAGTGAAGCGGCAGATTTCTGGGGCACTGAGCATCATTCGCAGGATATAAATCCTTAAGACTTATAACCTGTATGTGTGCCACCCCACAGCGGGACATCAATCCTAGTTTTGATGCATAAAAAATGACAGAAAAATTCAAAATGACATTAAAAATTGGCTGCAAATGTAAATTAATTTGTTTAATCTAAGCAAACTGGGAAAAGCCCATTCATTATCAGGTCGAACTCAGTAGTCCAGCTGTAGGTCTTCTTACTGGAGAACAGACCATTTCTGCCATCTAGTGGTGTTACTGGGAATAAAACACTTTAAATGGATGCTAAATTACTTTTACACCTACTAAAAAAAACAGTCACCATACTAAACAAACCGAAATCAGAAGACAAAAATGATGAGTAAATGTTTTAACTTGTCAATGTATCCAACCTATATTATAAGTAGGAAATGGGAAATTTAGCTTTAATTTTAACGTCATAACACATTATTATGTCTTTTATTGCAGAGCTATAACCTGAGTGTTACGCATGTCAGTATCTGATTATACACACTTGCTTATTGTCTCCTAACACAGTTTGCCGGATCCATCCCAAGTCGATGAGGATCAAACCACCCCGACAACGTGGCTGAGCACAGTATCAATGTTCTCTGTATAAATTAAAGTATGAAATTTAGAGCCTCAGGCAATACTGGACTGGATTAAAAATCAGCCCAGACTTTAGGGTCCCTTGGGGCAAGGATGTTGGACAGGTGGGATGGAGGACATGTACCCTTAATATTAAATTTGACTTCATTCGTCTTTCCCAAAAAAATAGACCATTGCATTTAAATTAAGTTGTACCCACCCAGCTCCCAATATCAAACTACTTCCTACTCCCTGGCCCCTCTATAAATTTTTCCAGCCCACATTCCCATTGACTTGGAAAATTCCTGCCATGCTAGATGGTCAGTTCTGCCCGGTCTTAGGAATAACAAAATGATGCTTTTCTAATTGCCTGTTGGTGGAAAAATCAATTAAAAGCATGACATCCAGATGGAGGACATCGATCTTTCTGAATGACGTTAGCTTGGAAACTGAACAGCTGGAATGCCCGTTTTAATGGTGAGATTCGTAGTTATCAAAAGACTGATGATTCTTAATTGCAGTGAAATTACGAAGAAGCCCACGCAGATTCTGGCACCGGGCTTTGACTGTGCTTGCAGTCCTCTCAACTAGGGCTGCCACAATATCAGATTTTCAGTACATGATTGTTTGCAAAAGAATCCACGACAACGATCTTATCGCGGGCGACATCTGTAGAAAATTCACCCAAAATAATTAAAACAACTCTACCAGTCAAATTCATCTTTAAGTTGGATTATCGTGTGTTTTGTGTCTTTTCTTGACTACAAGTGTAGTGATGTAGAGAATCTGTAACCCTAACTGTATAAAAGAACATGAAAAGAACATTTATACAACATCAACAATGAAGAGACCACCCGGGCTGAAACCCCCCTTTTTCTCTCACTGTTGATCGGCACTTCCTGCAGACTGGGGTGTCTAACATCTCATCTTCCATGAAATCCTATATTGGCACCAATATTTCTTTTGATGAGAGATTAATTTTGCTTGTAATCAATCTCCATTGATGGTCTATTCAGCCAGATATTCCGATTTTCATTCTTTGTGTCCTGTCTGTTTAAAGTCGTGCACAGCACCCGAGTGCATGTCTATGGGTCTCATTCGGAACCCCAGTCAGGGTTGGGTGACCGTGTGTCCCTGACGGTTGCCACTGTTATACAAAGTCAGGACTAACAACGGGAGAAATGTTATTCCCCGTTCCCACTGATTTGGAGAAACATGACTGCACACGGCCCCAAACTTTATACTTCAGATCTTAGTGAACCAAAACCACGAGACAAGTACACAAAAATACCATGGCACTAGACTGTAGCAATTACAAGTATAAAGTAACAAATGGGATATTTAGGTAAAGATGTTGATCCAAAAACAAATCTACACCCAGGGTGACCACTTCAAATGACAAGCGAAGTTCCCCCCCCATCAGCAGAAATCATTAACACCACTTCAGTTAACTACACTTTCAGTATGGTTCAACGTAGTGTCCAACTGGAGAAACTGAAGGTAAAGCAAGTCGGGTGCAAGTCTATGGTGTGTTCGAAACATGACAATCAGTTCAGCTTTAAAAACAAAATGACTTACGGGGGGACTGGGGGTCCATGTGAACAGTGGCTGCACAATCAGGTGCACCAGAAAAATAAGCGTTTACCCATCTGCCAGTGTGAAGCTCCATGAAGAATGTCCATCATGTACAAAATGCCCAAAACCACTGCCTGAGGATCCCAGTTAAATGAGGGGGGGCTGAATTGGTGTTAGAGACTAGTTGATACCAAGAACAATCAGTTGATGTTTTAAATGCATTTATTTAGACACTCCATGAAAGATGTCAACAGGTCACATTAATATTCTTCCTCCTCTTCCTCCTCACACTCCGCAGAATCAGCACCTACTTCCTCATAATCCTTCTCAAGGGCTGCCATGTCTTCCCGAGCCTCTGAGAACTCCCCTTCTTCCATGCCTTCACCAACATACCAGTGAACAAAGGCACGCTTTGCATACATGAGGTCGAACTTGTGATCCAAGCGGCTCCAGGCCTCTGCGATGGCAGTGGTGTTGCTCAGCATACACACAGCCCTCTGGACCTTGGCTAGATCTCCACCAGGCACCACAGTTGGCGGCTGATAGTTGATACCCACTTTAAAGCCTGTGGGACACCAGTCCACAAACTGGATGGAGCGGCGCGTCTTGATGTTGGCGATGGCAGCGTTGACGTCTTTTGGCACCACATCACCTCGGTACAGCAGACAACAGGCCATGTACTTTCCACGACGGGGGTCACACTTCACCATCTGGTTAGCAGGCTCAAAACAGGCATTAGTGATTTCAGGCACAGACAGCTGTTCGTGGTAGGCTTTCTCAGCAGAAATTATGGGAGCATAGGTCACCAAGGGGAAGTGGATGCGAGGGTAGGGCACTAGATTTGTCTGGAACTCTGTGAGGTCAACATTCAGAGCACCATCAAAGCGCAGGGAAGCTGTGATTGAGGACACAATCTGGGCAATCAACCGGTTGAGGTTGGTGTAAGAAGGACGCTCAACATTGAGGTTACGCATGCAGATGTCAAAGATGGCCTCATTGTCCACCATGAAAGAGCAATCCGAGTGTTCCAGAGTAGTATGGGTTGTCAGGATCGAGTTGTAGGGCTCCACCACTGCTGTGGATACCTGGGGGGCTGGGTAAACCGAGAACTCCAGCTTGGACTTCTTGCCATAATCCACAGAGAGACGCTCCATCAGCAAGGAGGTGAAGCCAGATCCTGTCCCTCCACCAAAACTGTGGAAGATGAGGAAGCCCTGAAGTCCAGTGCACTGGTCAGCCTGAAAGACAGACAGAGTCAGGTTTCAGCCAAAAGCACCACATAATAATGCAACCTCTACTCACCATTTTGCGCATACGGTCAAGTACGGAGTCCACGATCTCCTTGCCTATTGTGTAATGGCCACGAGCATAATTATTCGCAGCATCTTCCTTGCCGCTGATGAGCTGCTCTGGGTGGTACAACTGTCTGTAGCTCCCATTTCGAATTTCATCTAAGACACATGATCGCAGATAATACAACCAAAATCAACCGTAGTACCAATACATGGTTTAGTGTTCGCAAGAACATTGCATCCCTTACCTACAACAGTGGGCTCCAGGTCTATGAAAACAGCTCTTGGGACAAATTTACCTGCACCAGTTTCACTAAAAAAAGTTCCAAAGGAAGAATCTGTCTGGACGGAGCCACCTGCCGCGATTGTTCCATCAGGCTGCAGACCATGTTCAAGGCAATACAGCTCCCAGCATGCATTGCCCATCTGAATACCAGCTTGGCCAATGTGAACGGAAATGCACTCCCTCTGAGTAAACAGTTCATGTACAACTAGTTAAAGATCATTGAACAAACCCTTAAAGCAAGAACTAAACTGAAAAGCAGAACCGCGAAGAAAGCATGTTGAATGCATTTAGTCTTCTAGGTTCATCAGGATCAGTTTAAAGACAGAGAACACTTACCATTTTATACTAAGCAGTCAAGATTCACAATACTTCAACCAACCAAAACACCTAAACAGGGGGGGAAACACATACACAAGAAAATTACTCTAACTGAACTAACAGCCAAAACAAAAACTCTTCAAGCCATCTTCCAGTCATAGCCACAACTCACCTGTACTGCAGAATCAAGGTGATTAACCAGAAGGTTCCTTATATAAAGAACTCCATAATCCCACCTCTGAACCGCTTAGGAGGTGTGGCTTTGCCTCAAAGAGTTTAAAATCAATTACAATAAATAATTACTACACTTACTGCTTTACTAAAGTTTGAAGAAAGCCAATCGGCATACAAATTTCACATGTAAACTCAATTCCGAAACATTCATTTTTTTATTTGAAGAGGTTAAGCACCTTCTTTCATAAACTAATTGTTGCCAAGAGATCCTTAATGAGGAACCTTAATTGCTTATCACCTGAATCAGGATTACCTCATTTGCAGTTGTAATCAGTTGTTTGCACTGATATGGGACCTGTGTCATGAAACTGGTTTAACAAAATCAAGACCAAGCAAAATGCAATCTGAGATACATGGTATCATGATGATGACTATCAGCGATTTATGTTGAGTCAGGGAGCTCATTTCTAAAAATGTTCATATATCTTTGCAGAAGAATTGACATACGGATGAACACAGTTCGTATAAATAGTACAAGTAAAATTTATAAAACCTTGCGTGAACCGGGGTACGCATCTTACTTATTGCAGAAATATTCACAAGTGTGCACGCTTGAAAAACCACCCAATTCGCACCCAGAAATGACCTAAATTGCCGATGCAAATTAGCCGTGTGTATATGTAAGCGCACATATACTACATTCAGAATGACATTTCAGAGAAAATGTAGCAACAAACAAGGAACAAAAAGGAATTTCTCAGGATGGGAAGTGCAAACTAGGGTTCAGCATTAAGGGATGACAAAGCAGTTTATTTGACATTGCTGCAGATTGCATTGTAATATTTGCCTATACATCCACACTAGGCTAACTTAATATACCGTCTTAAGTCAGTTAATACCAGCCACAACTTGAGGAATAATGAAACTAGCGTGGGCTAGGATATCTTTTCTCTGTCAGCCAGTTCTCGTTGGTACGTTCCTGACGCCAAAAATCCAAGTATTGTCAGTACTTAAAGCTGGACAGGAATGGCGCGGTTTCACAATGTAGGTTGTTCAAGAGTCAGGGTAAATTCATCATACAATTCCATCAGAATCACTCTTGGCAGTATAAAATGGCGGAGAAGCCACAAGTCATTATTAGAAAATTAATTATTGTGAATTCAAAATTTTTGCTTGCTTTGTATTTGGCTATAAGCAACTTTCTTTAACAATCTAAATAGGCCATGATGATGCTGCGTGTGACATAGTTACTCACGGTCCTTTGTATACTTATTACATGAAGGTGCACACTTGCTGGTGTCAACTTCCAGTACGTTGACTTTTCAGCATGCGTATCTCTATCTCTTGGATTGTATGCAATAAATATATTGACATACATAAAGTCGTTCGTTTAAGACACCAAACCGGGTGCTGAATGTTCGTCACATATGAGATATAATGAATCTGTGAGATGTGAGTTGCTTGGCTGATGAAGAAGATTGCAGCCTAATTCACAACCTGTCCATATAGGCATCATGGTCACCATGCTTGTTCTGCATTGATTCCCAAGCCCAAAAATGCCTGAA
This sequence comes from Isichthys henryi, assembly GCA_026776945.1. NCBI lineage: Eukaryota > Metazoa > Chordata > Actinopteri > Osteoglossiformes > Mormyridae > Isichthys > Isichthys henryi. The sequence goes on along the minus strand of JAODJX010000027.1, from coordinate 40,188 downwards.
CGCATAGACAATACATACACGACATGTTAACATCATATTAAGGCTGCCACTAACGACTATTTCTCTATGGAATAATCTAACGACTATTTTACCAATTGGTTGATGATTCTAAACGATTCATTTTCCTCCAAAATTCAAACTGACCGTTTAATTTATTTTTAATTTGGCCCCATCTTTTCGGAACTATACAGGCGTTATTTTCACCATCAATTCGACATTAGCAGTATGAATAAAATATTAATCAGATGCATACTGTGATGCCCAAAAGTTAGTAATCTGTATAAATTTCAGACTCTCACGCTCATGCAAGTAATCATACAAATTTATGTTGTTCCATAATAAACTTAAAAATAGCCACATCAAAAGTATTGGGGTAGTTTACAAACCATGCAGACCTTTGAGGTAATAAAACTGTTACATATGTTTTTATGAGTGTGCAGACTTGTCAATATCTCACACCAGCCAGCTGACCAACGTTGACAACCCTGGGTCCCAACAATCCCAGCGTGCACAAACTAACACACTGGCACTGTCAATCAACATAGAATATTTCCACCGCACCAAGTACGGTTCTTTTGGTACTTTTGGTACTTTTTGATTGACTTTTGGTTGAGTACCAGTACCAAACGTTCCAGTACCAAAAGTGCCAAACCAGCTGGGGTACTTCTTTGGTACTTCTTTGGTACTCTGGTACTTTTGGGTGAGACTTCTGCTCATGCAGAAGCAGCAGAAGTAAACTTTAAACTGATTTTTAACATATAAGAATTTATATTAGGAATTATAATTAAAGTTGCAATGCATGCTAAGAATTTTTTTCCTGTGATACATAACAGATTAAAAATATTTTGACCCTCTCCCAATAAATTTCGGTACAAAATTGAAAGTAAGAAGCCGTAGTGTAATGTAGCTGGCTAGCGATGTAAGAATTGGACCTGCATAACATGCGATGTCGGTATTAATATTGCACATCATTCAACCGTATAATGTACTACAGCCATTTTTCGAATTCAGTACAAAAACCCCGCCTCGCGCTGTGATGTCATTCAGCAGTGGTATCAGTTTTTACGGCAGATGAAAAGCAACACTTTGAAGTACCGTATTTTCGGTACTTTCTCGAAGTACCAAAAGTTCAGTACCTGGTGTAGTGGAAAAACCCCCCATGATCTGGTTATGTACATTAGCTTCTTAAGCACTGCTTAAATCTCTAAAGCACTTGTCACCAGCCACCATCTTCTTCTTTTTTTTCCTTTTCTCTGGAAAAGTTTCCTCCAGTTCAAGATCACACATGAGTTTTGTATTCGCCCAACAAAAACATTAGCAGCTATTTTCACTGACTCAAAATCTCCTCTCAAGCTCTTTGCCGCATCTTCGGTGGCCAGAACCATTCGGTGAGCAGACGGCATGTCTACCCCGTGTGTCTGCAGGTATTTCGAGAGTGGTGTTGTGACTTCAAAAATCCTAAGGAACAAATGAACAGTAAAAACTGTGTCATCCGTCATTAGAGCCTCCAAATAGCCCTTGGCTTTGACATGAATTGTTGCTTTCAGGTTTTCCTGGTTTCAAGAACCGGAGGACATCAGTATAGACACATTGTTCTGGCTTTTCAAAGGAACCAAAAATCCTCTTCAAGGCAACATCCTTGGCCCACCGTCATATGCCAGAATCAAAAGGCACTTGTGTGGACTGTCCTTAGCTTCTCTGCTCCCACATATTCATCTTCATGAAAGAAGACAACAATATCATTCATTAATGAGAAGTGGGACCCACTGGAAATGGCCACTTCAGTTGTGTCAGCCAAAACCAGCTTTAGCACCTGTGCGTAACACTACAGACCTTTAGCCTGCATCTGATGCATCTTACTTTTTTAATGCGCCGTGCAAGATGTCCCTTCATGAACGCATCATATTTCCCAAGAAAAATGATTAGCTCTAAAAAGTCGCGATGTTCATGTTCCCCAGAGCTCAAGCTGCTTCAGACTGTGTCCCACTGTACTGTAGCTAAGTCCCCTCTTGCAGATGGACTTAACTATGTGTACAACAGCATTTCATTTTGATGTTTTGGCTCCAAGACAGGGGCGGCATGGTGGTGCAGTGGTTAGCACTGTTGCCTCACACCTCTGGGACCTGGGTTCGAGTCTCCGCCTGGGT
>JAODJX010000027.1:0-12237 GCA_026776945.1 Isichthys henryi | reverse complement strand
ACAAAAGTCACCCCCCCCCCCCCAAAGCCCCTCGGTGTTAATGCGCTGCAGCACCAAATTGAACAAGTGGGATTACGCGGACAGTAGAACGACGGGCACAGTTTCCACATGGTGGCGCTACAGTGGCCAGCTCCGAATCTGCTCGTCCATGTTGATCAAACCTGATGGCAAACCCAGTTCGTCTATGACGGCTCTCCGAGGCCAGCAGTGACAGTTCAGGCTGCCTCCACCCTGTTGGGCTCCCTGGTTAAGGGCACATCCTGTCTGACATGGCGAAACTATTGTTCCGTCCTGCAACTCAGAGATAAGGAAAGTCCCCTCGGCCCTGTTTGAATTCCGGTGTGGGCTGGAAACCAGCCAAATTGTGCACTTGGTGTAGTACCATTGGTGAAACTCTTAAACCTGAATCGCAAGCCTTCTTCTGTGGGAAACAGCTGAAAATGTTACAGCCTTTCTAAAGGATCAGACAGAAGGCCCCGTGAAAATCATGTCACCGTGAATCTCTTCCCCTTTCATCTCCGATGACATGAACATCACATGGTTTAGCAGAAATAAGAGGGACCTCTCTCCCCCTCCCCCAACAGACCACAGCTAACAAACCGTTCACTTCAAAGCCCATGGCTGGTCAGAGATCAGTGGTTGTACAATGTGAGAGCAGGATCAAGGCTGGATGGGAACCTTACCGTACTCAGAGACCAGCCAATCCCAACAAAAGGTGTCAATATAGGCATCAGGGTCACATGACCTGGCAGGTACCGTCGCAAAAGAAGGCTGACTTGCTGGCATTTACCAGAGCCATTGAACTTTGTCCCCAGAGAGAGTCACTGTGACCAGGCTGAAGGATTAAGCACTTATTTCCCCTAAGAGTACATCAGCTATTAGGAGGTTACAGAGGCACAACTCAACGGTTTATCATGAGCAAACAGGCAGCGCTCGTATCTGTTAAAATTAGTGGGGGGGAAATGGAATTCACCTTAAGAGGCAATCTTTAGCTTTAGGTTTAGAAATGTCCCTCAGTGCCCCTTATCTCTCAATGGCTCTGGAAGAAATTGCGGAAATAGTACAGCATCTTCAAAACGTCACGGCAAACATCAGGAACGCAGAGAAGAGGGCGGCAGCCAGAAGGCGGGTCCGGGCACTTCCCGTTCAGACGACACAAACCACGTGTGGGACTCACGAGCATCTCAAACCTGCAGCTGCTCTGCCCCACGCACCAAACAGAGCTCTGGCTTTCACATGCCCTCGCCTCGGCCAACTGGGCAACCGCAAGGCCGAAGACGAAAAAGCAATCTGTGACAGATAATTGTCCCTTTCATTTCAACAGGAGTCTGCCGGAGGTTAACCGGGCGCCTGCATTAGCAGACTATCGCCCTGCGGCCTGTCCCTCAGCCACCGGGGCTCAGGTTTCCGAAGGGGGTTGTGGTATGTGATAAATCACTAGGTGCGGGCAAGAGGCTGGCTCATAAAACACACGCAAGTGTGGGACAGCACGGAACATCTGCTCATCACTCTAATAAATTGCGACGGAGCGACCGCAGCGAGCAGGAGGGCCCACAACAAGCTGCCCTGTCCAGAGAAAGAAATTCGTCTTCCACCTGGGACGCGTCCTGTCCAGGATCAGGTAGGGGGGACACAAAAGCATCAGTCACAAGCAGAGCAGAGGCTACATTTCTGGGGATTCGTCAGGTGCTGTAAGGTGGCACTCGGATCCTGGGAAAGATAGGGGAGAACAAGGAAAAGGGAGACAGTACAGGTGACCCCCTAAAGGTCAGAGGTCAGCGATCTTGTTCATTGACAGATATGACAGTAAGTGAGTCTTTTTTTTACAGAGTAATGGGTCAGTTTACATCCTGTTCACAGGTGGAGGAGCTGAGCTATAAAGAGAGAGCTGCTTTTAAAGAGTGAGGGGCTCATTTTTGGAAGGAGGGAGGACCCATCAGACTTGTCAAGCAGAGCACCTGGTCGGGACTTAATAGCATGCGACTTCATCTCTGCCAGACGGTTTATTTTACCATTTGTACTTGCTCCCTTACAGAAATGGCGGATAACTTCGCCAAAGGTCCGTGTGAGTCACAGACTAGAAAGAGAACAGATGAAAGGCAAATTACTTTCCTGATCTCCTTTTTATTACATCAAAAAGGAGCCTTTTTTTCCCAGCAGCCAGCGGGGCTCCTTGGGGACAGAGCTTCCTGGCAGCGAGGTCTGGACGTGTGGGCATTGCTTTGCGGACATCAAAGAGACCAGACCTCTGGAATTAACGACGCAGGGAAAGAGATGAAGGCCGTGTTTAGTGGACAATATTGTTGTCCTATTTTTCTGGAAAGAGACGGCACAGAGCACTCTGATGTTTTTCGGAAAAAAACCCCACATGTTTATTGACGCCGTGCTGTAAGAATAAGTTGGAATGGCATTACTGTGCACACTGGTCCGTAAAACGGCTCCCAACACATCTCAGCTGCGGCAAACACTCTCTGGCAGTTATGTGTAATAGAGATCAGCAGTGATGTGAGATGTGATCAACGCTGACATTCTGTCTGGAGGTGGATTGAAAATGAGCTAAGTGGCTTTGTCTCCCAAAGGGAGCCTTTTAAGCAGTGGCAAGGTTAAGAGGTTTAAACGGACAGCAGAGGAATGTCTACTCAAAAACGCTCTTTATTGGTCCGCGGCACAAACAGAGCACTTCCCACCACTCGCGCTGGGCACAGGAACAGCTGCCTTGTGGATTCTGGTAGCAGCTCAGCAATGATGCCTCAGGTGGCCTCAGTGTGCGTAGAGTAGAGCTGGTCTTCGTTTCTGAAGAGTAAGCCGGGCTTAAGCACAGGAGAGCAGGTCTGCAGTCACATCAGGAAAAAGAAAGTTTGGTTTTTTTTAAAACTCAGGTTTGTCAGTCTCTAGAGAGTGGGTCTAGTGTATTTTTTTTCTGCAACAGGTCTATTTTCATTTCCCATCAATGTAAGAAAGTGCAAGCAAGGCCACGCGACCCTCGCTGAAGAGCACCAGCCTGACCAGTGGCCGAAAGCTCATAGACAGGCGTTTGCATGAGCGATCGTCTCACACAGCACAGTGGCACCAAATCTATTAATAACAATAGCGTGACTGAATTACTGTCTCGAACTTGACAGATGCCTAGGATTGCGCACTTTTCGACGCGTGATTACGATAAAGGCTTCCAGGAAACCCCCCCCATGTAGCTTGCTGTTTGTCTGAAACGAAATGTAAAGAACTGCGGTCTAGAAGGGACCACACCTTTTTTTTACCCAAAGCACAAACCACGCACAGAGGTCTGGAACCCACAACCAGATGCATGGACCCTAGCTGATAACTCCTTAGTGGGATCGGGCCCTGATGAAGATGCTGAAGAAATAACAGACAGACAATAGTATTTCTGCGGCTTCGCTGTGGCCTGTGAACACAGAAGAAGCCACAGTGGAAACAATTATGCTGTCAAAGGGCTTGACACTAATTAAAGGCAGATGCATAACCTTCTCTGTGTCACCCCCTCACCCCCCAACAATCCAGCCTTCAAACATGGTCGCCATGGCAATGTCAGGCCACATGACTCAGCCCTAACCTGAGAGCTAAAGAGGTTCCCCAAGGCTCCAGCCTCCCCCCACCTTCCACCCCCCACCCGACATTCAACCAACATGTTTGCATTCCTGCTCCAGTGGCCTGTAATCCCCAAGCATTAGTTTTCACAAAATAATAAGATGAGCCCATTTCGTCACATCACCCATCCCTGCACATTCACTCCCGCATGACTAGCAGCCACGCCGGCCTCGCTTTCGATCCCTCGCCGCGGGCCGATCCCCGGACACACCCGCAAGCAGCGAAAAAAGCTCACGCTCATCCTCATCTTCCAATTTTGCCTCCCCTTCCTTGGTCACGCGTCTGTTAATTTCATCACGCGTAAATTAAATTCGGGAGCGGTGCATAGCCCAGTTACATACCGCAGCGTGCAGAGCGTCAGGGCGTGCTTGTGGGGCTGTGATGTGGTCATTACAGTCCGGGGAAAAGGCTCCGGCTGCGATTAAGTACAGTGTGCAAGATGTTTACAACCAAAACCGGCCGCTAACTAGTGTAAATCTGATTATAGTTTCCCAAAAGAAGAGACACAAAAACAAAAACTTGTGGGATGCTTTGGTCTGTCTGTTTCCAGTAAATGATCATCGGATTAAGGCTGCGGTGATCAGGGCCAAAGCGGCTCCAGCAGGGGCCCCGGGGCAGGGGCCTGCTCGCTCCATCGATGGGCTGCCACACACAGAAATCAAGGGGACAATTCATGAAGCAAGGAACCTGGAGACCTGGAGGGGAAAGGCTGCCCAACAATCCAGTATGCTGGCCCCACCAGGTATAGAAAGCGGATGTTTGGGAAAGTGAGGAGACACTGTAATGAAAGTACTTAAGAACTGCATTGTGGTGCAGCCTGCAGCAGAGCTGAATTCGGACTGGACACACCCCCAAGGTAACAGGTTCGAGGGAGGAAAGGCCAGCATGAAGTCAGGGCTTGGCCACATCTGGAAGCCAGATGGGGGCGCCGCACACCTGTTAGGGGATTATAATGTCAAACATATTGACAGGCGCTTCCAGAAAGCCCTCCTGCCTGTGCCCAGCTCAGCACCAAGTGTATGAAAGCGGGGCCTGCAGCTCTGTAAGCTCCCCTTCCCAGCTGGAGGCGAAGCCGGGCGCAGAGAGGGGCCAGACAGCTCCGTTTGTTTTCCTTCTATTTTTTTCCGTCCACTTGCACGCTCTGTCAGCACTGTGCTCCGCTTATCAGAGGCGTGCGTGACGGCATGGCAGCTAATGGGCCCCAGATGGGGGAGGGGGGCCGCCAGGGAGGAACAGAGCAAAGAGACGGGAGGTGAGAGGCGGGGGGGGGGAGGAGGTGAACGGTGGGGGTGTGAATGATATTGCACGTTTTGTAGCTCACTACCTGGAATCGAGCCAGATGCGAAGAAACCTCCACACCACAGGGTGGCAGTAGCGAGCTGAAGAGTTTTGCGATGGTTTTAACACTGACTGTTACACTTTTTGACACAGTACTACTAGATTTGCCCGCATCTGTCACTTTTGGAGACCCCACCATCAGCACCACATCTGCCCTCAGAAAGGGGTCACCGCGACAACAACTCTTTAAGTACCATCTACCTGCAAGCTGCTACTTCGGCAATCGCCAAGGAGAAAGAAACAAAAAGAGATATTTTTAGAGTTTAGGTTGAAGATGAAGAGTTTTTAAGTTCTGCATTTCTGAGTGGAGTTTTGTCAATGTGCCAGTGATGCCTGGAAAGGTGACCAAATGAAGATCCACTACAGATAGACAGACATAGGAGAGTTTGTTTGGCACTTTCGGAAATATCGGGGGGGTGTTTGTGGATCATTCTGATGGCGCCTGTTTAACAGCCACTGACCTCCATCTTGGGCTCGGTTGGCTTTCAGGCCTGGTGTAGCCACGCGGCACCGAATGCAGAACTGCCGTTATTAGCACAGGCCAAACTTCTGGTTCCGAATCTGGTTTTCGATCTGGTTTCACATTGCAGCTTTAGAGCCACAGTCGTACTTTTAATCTGGTTCCAGCAGGGCAGTCCCTGCAGATGCCATCGAGGCCACTCATCAGGCCTGTCCGGAAAGCATGAAAGGCCCCGGCTGGTTCGTGGTTGGCACCACGCTGCTACCTCTGACTCCTACTCAGGGTGCCTTACTGGGGGGAGTGGGGGCTTGCTGCAAATTGCCGACAGAAATCCTGCATCATCAGAAGACAAGGAAAACAGGAGTGACGCACTCAGAGAACATTCCAGCAAGCCCGGTGGCCGGCATCACACACCAGTGGAGCTACTGAAGGGGATTATATATTTATTTATACAAATCTTTTTTAGTTTCCAGTTTCATCGCCAAGGGAATCAATCAGACATGATTGCCGAGGCTTTCTGAAGCCAAACGAGCCCATTAAACCGTTTATTTGCTTCTCTGCAGGACTTAATTCGATAAGGACTCGAAAAGAATCAAGAAAACGGTGCAGTTCTGTTCTACCCAATCAGTGACAGTACAGAAACCGGATATTAGGGCTCCGAGTGGCGTAACACCTCAAGGATTAGAAGTGTGAACCAAAACTTCGGATTAGCCCCCGTATCGCTCCTGAAGCTAGAATAACAGATTATAAAGGCCAATTACACCCATCTTGAAATTTTAAGCCACGTTCCGACTGAAATGAAACTAAACTTAATATGCACAAGTGTGAGTGCAGGTACATCAGAATGCTTCTTTTCACATATCCCATAATACTCTCCTTCCAGACATACACACACAAATACCCTGTAGAGAGTGAGCCGTTGGGTCTGAGCGTACTGTCAGGCAATTTTTTTCATACTCCTAGAGTATTTCGGGGGGGGCTTTATTCAAGGGCCTGACTGAGATGTGACGATCCTGTCGAAACCAGGGTTTGAACCAATGACCTTCCGATTTCAAGCACAGACAGCTAACACCTTTTCATTTCATTTTCATTAATGGCGTGGAGACGGCGTGCCAATTTGGGGGATGTTAGAAAGACTATATACCCCAGCCAGAGGGAGGCGTTGTAATGACTTCAGCACGCACCACTTGTCACTCCAGTTCGCCTCACTAGCCATATCCAAAGCGAGCATAAAAAAGCCCCCCTCATCTCGAAAACAACAGGCCCTCCATCTCAGGTTTTGGATGGATTCTGGCCAAGGCGAGAAAACCTTTGTTCAGAGTGAACGGGAATCTTACTGCGGGACAAAACCAGAGGAAACGCAGCTCACAACAAATAAGAAGCCTCACGGAAGGTGCCAGAGGAAGAAACCCCCATCGACGTGCTGACATCAAAAGGCCCACCGCCGCTCATGTGTCCTGGAGGACAGGGGCCCCGCCCACACGGTGCGCCCTATACAGACAGGCGGGAACACGGGCTGTAACGGCGATTCATTACCGTCGGACAACCGCCTGGGCCTGCTGTGAACTGGCGCACGGTGAAGCGAGACACTGATTTAGAGACGGGCAGTTAGCCGGACAGCCTCAGACGAGGAGGGCCGGCAGCCGGGCGCCCAGCACGTGTCGTGAACCTCGCCCGCAGGCCAGTCAGGCGGGAATTTGCTGATGCCGTTCTTAATCAGTTCATGCAGGCATAGGCGTCTCTTCGTTTGCCTGAATAAAAGTCTGCGTGCATCAGTCGCCTGCTAACTCACCTGCTAAGTTTATGTAGCTGCAAAAGTAGCTGTTCATTAGCATCCCAATTAACACACATTAACAGGATCCATAACAATAATGTTGATATATTTCTGTTGTATCATTACTCTGTGACTCTGTGGACTCCATGACACGCTGCATCAGTGGGTATTAGTCATTCACAGATTTTTACTTCATAAAACTCGACTAAAATGAGCTCTTAATTAACCGCCTTTTAGGGTTACAGAGCTGACAACCCTAACTGCCACGCTTTATAGTACAGTGTACAGTGTTCATTGCGAGAATTCATAAGAAATTAATGCCGGCCCCAAGCTACCCACAATGCCCTGCTTCTCCCACGTCGCCTTCAGCAGCTGCCGGCAGCCAGGGCGTCTCACAGGGAAAGTGAGACCACACACATCGGTGAGTCACCACCACCGGTGTCAGAGACACACCGGGGGCTGATCTGCTGCTGTGTGGCATGTGCTGTGTGTGCGCTCTGCGGTATGTGTGTGTGTCTGTGTGTGTGTGTGTGTGTGTGTGTGTGTGTGTGTGAATTATTCTTATATTACATTGTGGGGACCAAATGCTGGCACCCAAATGTCCCCCACAATGTGATAAAAACCTGCTATTTTGACGGTGTGGTGACTATTTTTCAGGCCCCCGCAAAGATCTGTGACTGCAATCAAAAAACGAAAACGGAAAATGCCAAAAGTCTCGTATTTTGTTTGGTTACTTATGGTTAAGGTTAGGGCTGGGTATGGGTTAAGGTCGTCATTTTTGGATTAGAAATGAATGGAGAGTCCCCATAAAGATGTAATTACAAACCTGTGTGTGTGTGTGTGTGTGTGTGTGTGTGTGTGTGTGTTTGTGTTTGTGTGCAACTGCCAACCACAGGCAACAAACTTGCTGGGGCAATGAGGACATCAGGTGGACCAGGGATCTGAGGCGAGGAGCAGTGTCCCACCCCTGGGTCATGCATGCCACCTCTCCGGGTGGACAATTCACCTGAGAACTTTTTGCTCCATCTCTGCAGAAAACACCCCTAACTTTTGCCCCTGTTACTTCAAAATCAAGAAGTGATCCTGGATCTACGCTGTTTTTAATACTGTGGAAACTGAAAAGGAGGGTGGAGGGTCGTTGTAAATGAAAGAACTGAAAAGGGGGGCAGTGGGGGGGCTACCACCCCTCCAGTCCATGCTTCCCCCATTAGGGAGCCCCGAGGTTTGCATATATAGGTCAGAATAACCCGCTGCGCACCATAATTTACTGGACTGTTATTATTTTGCGGTGTGTTTAGATTTCAGCTTCATTGTTTCCAATGTCATTCTTCTGGGCTAAGCCAGCGAGATATAAGGTCTCCACACGGCGGAGAGTCTGCCACGCAGGACAGCTACCTACAATAGATATATTGTCTCTGTATCCTGAAATGACCCGGTTCCGAGTGTGTTATTGTGTAAGCTGCCCGTGCTCCTGGATTGGGTTTCTGAGCCTGGTGCCAAGAACAATATTTCTTCCTCTAGCTGTTCAGGGTTTTTTTTTTTTCTCACCCCCCCTCCCCCAGCCGTTTTGGTGGCAGATTGGTGTTCATGAACACTTTAAAGGCACTTGGGAGGAAAGAGGAGCGAATTAACATCCCTCCCTGATATTTTTCATGCTCTCCTTTTCTTTTTTTTATACTTTTCTACTCATGCTTTTGTTTTCGGAGGAAATATAGCTCTCTGCTCCCGAGCTGTTTTGGAATCGGCGGCCGGACACGCATGCCAGATACAGAATCCTGTTTTCACGAGGAACTACTTATAATCATGACCCAAAACAATGGTGCAGTGAAGGAGAGGACCGGGGGCGGGTCCACTTAGATGGAAAATTTAAATCCCAGATAATCGCAAACTCCTGTATGTGACACCGTCTTCATGGACAGTCCTGCAGCCCAAGTGCAACCCTTTAAAGGCAGATGGAGAACGAGAACCAGCTGTGGTCTCAAGCAGCAGGGAATGCTGGGAGATATTTATGGGAACTGGCAGGCGCATGTGGCACGAACCAGCGACGGGTAGATGGATGAGGTGCTGCCTGATGGCGGGGAGAGCGGACAGAAACGACCCTAGCCCCTACTCAAAGTGACAGGGGATCGCTCTCTCTCTCTCTCTCTCTCTCTCTCATTCTAGTGGCCCCGTGAGCTCTCAGGCCTCCACCCTGCCAGTCCTTATGTCCTTATCCATGCCTTCTCTTTCTTCCTCTGCCCTGAAGCACTGGTAAAGCAGAGAACAGTCATCAGGGGGCAGCACCACAAAAACAGAAACTGCCACCGCATGGGAAACGGAGCGCAGAAAACGATGAAGAGATCAGGATCAGCCTTGTTATATAAAGATACGTCAATTTAAAAGTCACCAAGTAATTTCTCAGGGCATAAATGGGTGTTACGAGGGCCCTTCTTCACTGTCAGCATGTGCACGGTGCCCCCTGTCTCTATGCTTTCTGTTTACCGTCTGTCAGCACGGCTGCGTGACTCGTATGAGGACAGGTGGCTGATGATGTCATCCTCTGTTTGGACAGGAGTGATAGGGACATGGCTTATCTAATCGGCTCCCTGTCAAAGCAGCGTATCGATGAGCCTTGGCGGCACCCTGCACACTGAAACCCGCCCCCCCCCCTCCCGAGGATCTCTGCCGATCAGGCCATCCTCCTTTCTATACCAGGGTCACACCAGGAGAGAAGATCAGGCCATGTGGTAGACAAGGTCAGAGGGATTAAAGACTGGGTACCTGGGTATCGAGGAGTCCAGCTGTTTTACTGCTAAATCTGAGCCGACCTCCTACCGGATAAAGTTTATAGACTTTGAGTCTTTGAGATACATAGGCAAATTATTTATAGCACATACACACCAGCTGCCTCTACCTCCTGACCCTGAAATGGTGAAAGCAGACCTGGTATTAGAATCAGAATCATGAAAACGATGGCAGATTCTGTACTCCGGTAGAAAGAAAAGACGGCGTGACCGCGGCAGTGACCTCAGCGGCAGCGCAGCACACCACCTCCCGCTCAGCCACACAGCAGAAATGTGGTTTTCAAATGTTTGGAAACGGGGCGAGATCCCACGCCGATGTGGTGTGTGACTTCGCACCACTGTGGTGGCCCGGGAACGTGGCGATGGTGCTACGCAAACGGCATTAGCTGAGAGTCTATCTGGCTAACGCCAAGCGCTCAATTAGAACCCGCTGTTTTGGTCATTTAGCAGCTTTCGCTTTGTCAGTTTAGCATTAGCAGACGCTAGTTAGCATCTCGTTGGCGTACATCAGCCGCACCCCACTTGGGACTGCAGCTGTATCCTTGACCTTTCGGCTACGACGACAGGCTCCCACGTGTGTCTGGCCGCAGTCTCACGCCCAGGTAGAGCTCCTCGCTGCTGCCATTTCCCACGCTTGCGCTTGCGTGCCATGCCCCAGACCGCGTGCCTCGCTGAGACGAGCTCTCTCTCATGCCGCCAGTGACACAGAATGACTCAGACTGCAATTCATGAGAAGGTCTTCAGGGAAATATTTTTATTTATCTCGACACTTTCAGTTTCAGTCAAACCGCTACACTCGTATTGCCATTATATACGCTGCATAGCAAATGTTTCCATTTCTGCAATATTTTATCCCTTATAAAAACACACACCATGCTTGAGGAGAGCGTTTAGTCACCACTGGTCACCCATCCTTATATTCTGTCCTGTTACACTAAGAGGACACTTGTTTCAAATCTGAAAGAGTTTGAGAAGTTCTCCACCACATTTGACCTTGTGTTGGTATCTTTGCAGTTGGGGTAATACTGAAGCTGTCTTCTTGCTTAGGTACCCCCCCCACACACACACACATTAGAATGGAGTCATTCTGCCCCCCCCCCCTTTTTTTTAAAGACAGGTGGCTAGAGCTGTAAACGGTCCAAGCAGACATTCCAGCAGGATGTCTTTTGTTCTGCTCCTACGTTATAAGACACTTGGACCTTAGTAGACCTTAGTGCATATTGCAGTGTGCTTGTGTGTGTTTGTGGGAGAATTCTGGTGTGTCATTGATGGACTACCCTGCCATACACCCAATACCATGCACAGGATTGGGCCTGGATGACCACAATATCTACAGGGTGGATGGATGGATGGATGGATGGCCGAATGGATATAGTGAGTCAGTAAGTGGTGGCTTGTTGGTGAGGTGACAGTCGCCACTGACAATCTCAGTTTTTCGACTCTGCTCAGGCTCCAGGGTGAAGACAAGGGAGAGGAATGAGGGGGGATTGGGCACAGGTCCTATCTCCCAAAAATTCTGTATTTCTTTTTCATTATGTTCTTACACTTTAACTGTGACAGCCGGGGCCAGGTTCTTATTCCACCAGTACAAATGAGCCCCTATTTGTGGCCACCCAAGATATTAAATCAGTTAGCATTCTGGACAAGAGTGAAATTGTGCATAAATATAAATTAGATTTTTGGTGACAAAAATAATCCTTACTCAATTACCACAAAGCCAGGATGTCCTGTGGGCCTCGTGATGTAAAACTCCATCCTACAAGAGTATCATATATAAAGGTGGCTACATACCCAGCACATTGGACTGATAAAATATACGACTGATTGTAAGGTGCCTGATGGGTGTGGGATCAAATCCCTCAGACAGAATCTGAACAGGGATGGGTTATAATCATGGTGTGCAGACAGGGGGCGCATGTGAGCATAAAGTGGGTATGTGTGTGAGACTGTCAGCAGGGCAAACGGTGACAAAAGGTGCTTTCTGACAATTTTAAATGAAAAATCAAATCCTCGTCTTTGACTTGTTTCATGTTATGTTAAGCAGTGTTTAAGGTGTGTGGTGGTACATGCATTAGTTATTATTACACAAGATTTTCCTGATAGCATTACTTAATTGTGACAGGCATATGAGAGGACTGTGTATGTGGGTGAGGGGCACTGGCCCTTTAAGAAGCTGAGTGATTCAGTCCCTCCGGGGCGCTGGGGCTTTGTTTAAAAATCAACAGTAAATCTCCAGCAAGATGCTGACATCAGCAGAAATGGTGCGGTGGGGGGTG
>JAODJX010000026.1:374378-393433 GCA_026776945.1 Isichthys henryi | reverse complement strand
ATATATATATATATACCCCAACCCAGTGCCCCCACCAGTACATCGGCTGGCTGGCTGACTGGCAGGCCAGCAATGGGAATCAATAGTGTCTCCCAAACGACCTCATTACAGAGGTGTGTGCTGTAACCCAGGGCGACAGACCAATGAAATTTTAAACATCATTACAGTGAGTAGAATTGGGGTGGCTGCTGAATACACTGCCCACAAAAAGCCAGCTCTCTCCACAGTCCCAGCGTCAGAGCACAAACTTGTTTATTTATTCAAACATTTAAATATAGCTTCATTAACTTCATCCCTGTAGAAATCATCTGGCTGGGTCCAGAAAAGTTTCTTTCCATAACCAACATGAACAATCAGATCGAAATTCCTCAGCAGATGCTTTTGCCTGAGGTGGCTTCCATATTGACAACTTACACCATATGGATCCAAGGAGACTGGGATTCCAGGGTTCAAGTTTCTGCTCCCGTTCTGTGTATGTGGAGTTTGCATGTTCTTCTCGTGTTGTTCTGGGGTCTCCTCCAGCTACTCTGGTTTCCCACCACGGCCCAAAAAACATTCTAAGATGAACTGGAGTTGCCAAATTGTCCGTAGGTATGAATGGTATGTGAGCATGCTTTGCAATGAGTTGGGGCCCTGTCCTAACTGCATCTGTAGATTCCAGGATAGGCTCCAGAACCCTGTGACCCAGCATCAGATGAATGGGTACAGAAACTGGGTGGATGGAATAATAATGGTGATGGTGATGATGATGTAGTTTCTTAATGACCACATCTGAGTGGTTTTTAACTAATGTTTCCTGTGCGCCAGTTAATTTGACTGCCAACTGTGGTCTTTGTGTGTACAAAGTCTACATTTCTCAGAAAATGTTAATATGTGTTGTGTTTCCATCTTGAGGTCAAGTGGTAACACAGTGCTTGCGTGCCAAGATTCCTGGGAAATCTGGATGTGCAGTAAGCTTATTAAGTCACTGGTGCTGCTACAGACTGGAAAAGAGAAATATTAGGAGAGTTTGTCTTCTTAATTTTTTATTGTCCATTGTTATGTAACTGCAGGAATAAGAGATGATGACCTCTTGCATGATTTACACCTGAAAACACTCCCCCCCACCCTTCCCATTTTTCCGAGGGGGGCGAACGGAAGGTTGATGTTCTCATGCTGTGGAAAATAAACCGGACATCTGTTTCTAAGAAAAAAAAAGTGTGGGGGGGGGGGGAGTTGTACCGTTACTCCAAACATGAGCTAAATGCTTACATGGAATATGGAATATGTCATATAGATAATAAAAAAGTAGGAAATAAGGAAGCCTAGTGGAGCAGATCATCCATGCCTCCTCATTCAGTTGGGTAAACAGAGAGATGGGTGTTTAAATGGTCTTTTTTATGGGCCCCTAAATGAAGGTCACAAAGAGACTGTGAGTAAATGTCAAATTTAATCGCAGTGAAGCTCCCTTCAATGTGTTTGCAGGTGGTTAAAGTGTTACCCAGTCCAGCAGGCCACTCTGCCGTTATCTGCTTCCCCAAACATTACATTTTGTGGGCTAATGGCCTGCTGTAAATGATAAAGACTGTACTTCGTACAGGTGCTGCACTGAATGCATGCATCACATTTACATCGCATTTTATTCAATTAGCCTGTGCGCTTATCTGCATGGCCGAATGCGGATAAGAACGCGGTCAGTGTTCACCACACTCACGCTGCTAATGGCACATTAATACTTAGACGTAGTCCTTGCACAATAACAGTCGAGTCGACGCCTTAATTTAATTTGAGGGCCGAGATGGACTGCAGGGGGAGTGTTTGCTTTGTGACCGGGGGAGGCGGATGTGATTCTCTTCGGCTATC
Organism: Isichthys henryi; assembly: GCA_026776945.1. Taxonomy (NCBI): domain Eukaryota; kingdom Metazoa; phylum Chordata; class Actinopteri; order Osteoglossiformes; family Mormyridae; genus Isichthys; species Isichthys henryi. Next base: position 391,591 of record JAODJX010000026.1, on the reverse strand, counting down.
GGCGGGCGGTGGTTAGCACGTCACCGTCTCCCCGATGACATCAGCTCCAGCGGAAGGGAGGGCCGACGACGTTTTGGAACTCGTTAAATGAGCAGCACCCGATCGCCTGGAAGCAGCCGTTAGCTGGAAGCGTGGAAACACAATCTGGCACCGGCGAGGCGACGTTAGGGAGAAAGACACTGCTGCCTCATTAACGTCAGAGGAACAATGAGTTTCGCTCCTAACTGGCGAAGAACAATGAGTGTGTGGTTTGGAAGCAGCAAGTGGGAGGGGCTTATTAGCACAGCTCCTGGAGAGCATCCCAGGCAGAAGCGACACGAAGCCAGGATGAAGGCTATGTCCGGTCCCCTAAACGGCCATTTGCGTGTGGGCATGTATGTGCATGGTGTGCCGTACCATAGCCTCGTATCATAACCTGCCTCGCCAGCTACCCAACTGTGGATCTCTGTTGTATCGACTCACCAAAGAGTATCAGACAACAGTGTGACAGTGCAAATCAGTGCCATTCTCAATAGAGGAGATATCCTTAACCATTCATGATGGAAGCAGATGAGAAAGTTAAATGTGCCTCAAACGGTCCTGATCCTGAGCAGTGCTCCTACTCATATGTGCTTCCAAACCTCGAAATTCCATTTTCTGGGACATTTCCTGGATCTGTGCCTCTGGCCCAGAGGCACTTTGACACCCTCCAGGGGCTCCTGCTGAGACTCCTAGCTCCTGCTATGCCAGTGGGTCTGGCTACATGTTCAGCTGGACATCGCTTGGGCTACATTAGCTGAGCTGTGTGCTGGCAAGATGCATGCAACAGAAACTGTCCACACAGCATACAGATAAGCTGGCTGTTTATTCCTAAGGTGTGTTGCCATGGAAATAGCTGTTTTTATTCTTATAGATCTACATGTTATTGGGAATATTCTGATCTCGTTCCAGATACGGGGCACCTTGGAATTTCATATTAGAGGTCATGCCATCGTAGTGCCCCCGTGTTACAGAGCGGTGTAAACCTCACCGGGAAGGGACAAAGGCATCCCTGTCCCCATTTGGGCCAGTTCCCTAGTAGTGAATTGGGGAAACATTTTCACATTGAATACACAAAGAATCGGGTTTGCTCAGAATGTTGTTTCTTCAGTGATGTCTTTATCCCTAGGGATGTTAAATGAGGAGGCACCCTCTAGAGGGGAAATCTGCATAGCAATGTTTGTAATTAGCATTTTATTTCTCAGATGTGTCCACAACTCATATGCAGATGAATGGTTCTGGGGGACTGGATGGAGGAGGGGAGGGGGGGGAGGGGGGTTCTGATACACCGTTACAGCTGAGGATCGTTCAAAGCAGGGTGGTTATATTCAGGGATCAAAGGTAAAACTTGCAGTTCCGTCGGTGGCATTAGAGGCTGGCCACTGTTTGATAATAAGCTAGCTTAGCGGCTCTTTAGCCATGGTGCATCTCGGGCGCAACCTGGGGGCGAGTGAGCGCCGTCAGGCTTGCTGGAGGAGCAGGGTACCGGCGAGCGCCGTAAAACTGGAGAGCAGGGCTTTAGACGGGATCTGTGCACAAAGACTTCTATTGCTGCTTTGGTCTCCGAAGCCATATGTGTAGAACACGGAGAACCGGGGGGTGGGATAGACGTAGGGCTTCTTCGTGTTAAAAAATCAACAGCACAAAGTTAGGGATGCTGTTTAATGTTCTGGGACGTGTTTCTCTTTAATACTGTTACTATGAAACTAGTTCCAAGAGGAGGAGATTGTCACATCACGTGATTGAATATCAAGGGGATGTATTTCCTGGCTTTGGTGTGCTTTAGCTAAAGCATCCTGAAATATGTCAGTCATATAATGAAGGTAATGGCTCTGTATGAAAGTGTGTGTGTGTGTGTGTGTGTGTGTGTGTGTGTGTGCGGAAGCTGAAGAAAACACAACATGCTGGATGGTAACTTAGACATGCTGGTCTTACTACAACTTGAAATTCAAAGTTACACTGACATACTGAACTCTGAAATATTTTCAAGCATGAAAATGATCATTTCTGAGTGAACAAGCAGCAGAGGTTCATGCTACATCCTGAGGTCCTTCAGCAGACCTTGACAGAATGCCTGTGCAGCCCCATTACTCTCTCTGACACGTCAAGCCGTCATTCAGCAGGCGTCTGAGTAACCAAAACACAGTGATTGTTACCATCATAACACTGACCAAAGGAGTTAGTCTTCGGCACCGTAGCACCGTCTGCTAGGCGGAATGGAATAGAATCTGTGTATAAAGTGCATATTTCTTAAACTCAAGACCATAAAAAGTTCAATTAATTGAACAAAAGTATAAATAGGTGGAATAAATACTTCTAGAGAGAATTTACTGTTAATAGGAGCCATAGATTATTCCATTATATAATCTCAGTCAATCAAGGTTTTATTTGTCACATACAGAGTTACACTCAGCACTTAGTAATGCTTGGTTGCCGATGCCAAGAGTATGACGCTGGGGACAAAATACAGAGAGACAAGACATCAGACACTAAACAAATAATCATAAATATCCAACTGTGCAGTACAATGACAGGTGGTACTGCAAAGAGTATAAGGAAGAAACTACCAGCGCTCACAGAAAGTATTGGGCTGCTTGCTTAATTCTGCAAAAACTTTGCAAATTTATTGGTTTCATAACAAAAGTCCATTGATGAGCAAAAATACCTGCATGTCTCCCGTCTACATTCTATCTACATTTTCATTTGATTAAGTGTCATAATTTGTTGACTGACTCATTCAACTCTGTTCTTGCCATTTTGCTATTAATTGCAATTGCAGTCGCTGGCATATTACACACAAATATTTACTGTTACATATTATTGTAAAGGTGTTACTAATTAAAAAGCACCCAATAAGACTGCTTGTCAATGAACTTTTAACTAGGAACAGCTCTCTTAGAGCTATAATTTGGGTTTAAATTTATTACTGTCACGATCTCGGGGAACGGAGCGGCGATCGTGCGGGTTGGCAGGTAAGGAACAGGCAGCAGGCAAGAATACGGGGCAAAACAGGACTTTTAATGGACTTAGGGACCAAGGAACAGGGAAACATACCTCACTAACCACAATGACGGACCAGGGGAACAGGTAAGACCAGGACTGAAATAGGACAGGACTACTCAAAGTAATTGGACACAGCTGGGTACAAATCGGGGAATCACACGGGGTAACCGGGGGGCGTGGCACACGGGAGGAGCGAACGAGCGGGGCATGACAATTACTAAATACTAATTGTTCTTTCAAATGTTATATACATTTTTTTAAACAATTTTTGTTATTAAAATAATAAATCTTCCATATTTTTATTGAATTAAGCATGTGTTCCAAGACGTTCTAGGAGCACCATATATGTGGAACCTATACCTGTATAATTTGAGTAGACTGTGGGAACATTGATTATGGACGTTGTATTTGTTCATCTCAGATCTTTCCCTGCACCTTCTGGTCCAGGTTCCTGTCTTTTTGAAGCCGTTATCTTTTGTCTCTAGGGCACCACCCATCGACTGAAAAACACACGTGCCTATTTTGTCTTGCACAAGTGCACAAGTGAGCTGTCTGCTGATCTCCCTCTCTTACGGCACGGACACCATCACAAACAGCTTCCTGTATCTGCTCTAGCAGCCCCAGCAAAGGAGGGGCAGCTGTTATAATGCGCCGCATCTTATAAGCACCCGCACCCGTCCCAGATTACCATACTAAAGCGTTGAGGCATTTAATATCACCCCGCATTTCAAATTCACCCTCCACCTTTCACACATATTATTCCATCACCCCCACAAACTCCTAACATCTGTCACAAATTGTTTAATCGCTAAACCAGTTCCGACACAGCCAAAAACAATCATATTTTCTCCACGTCACAACTATAACTGACTAATTTGTGTGAATGATGTTGGAGTCGACCGTCCACGTGAATCGGGCTATGAGCATCAGCCCGGATGAGCTGGATAAAATGCGAACGTAAATGATTCACTGCTACGTTAAAAGTCATTGAGTGATGTCTAGTTCAGAAGGCGCCGTGACGTAGGTGTAAATGAAGCGCTTTATCAGCGTTAAGCACAGAGGCGGCCCCTCTGACAAATACTTGGCATTTCCTGAAGCTGCTAACATTCAGCTTGCATTAAGAAACCCATTTGTTCTATCTGACAGAATATTCTTGTGGCTTTTCTTACAATAAAAAAAGACTTAGCTTCAAAAAATGACTAAATAAGCCTAATAAAAAAATCACCCTAATAGATGAATCCCTTCATAATAACTTTTAATCTTTTATCATGGTAATTATTCTAAATAAATATGAATCATTTGGTCTGATTTTCTGGTTATGGTTTTCTCATTGCTTAAGCCGACAGAAGCGCTAGCTAATTCAGCACACGATTCAGCGTTCTATGTACCATCCTTACTTATTTGCTCTGTAATCTGTAACAGTCACATCATTACCAGGTAATGTATTTGCATATGCCCTTTACAGTATGTGTACCTAATCCTCTTCTGACTCCGTGTCGCTTGTTTTTTTCAATCAGTTGATTGATGCTGTCATTGTTACTTACTTTTTCTTCCGGGTTTAAAAGCATTTATCTACCTATCTACACTATATGATCCAAGTAATTACAGGAATTGGCTAATTAAGCCACGTTCAACGCTGACACCTGTACGCGAAGCCACACGGCCATGTAATCTCAAGAAGCTGGCTGTAGAACGGATGGTTGCGAAGAAGAGGTTAGTCACTTTCAACTTCGCTCCATCATAGGACTCCATCTTTCCAGTGAGTCGGTTCGCCGAAGGTCTACCTTGCTAGAACGGCCCCGTAAACTGCAAGCGAGATGATTATGAACTGGAAGACGGCTAGGAGCAAGTTCAGTTACAAAGCGGTAGGCTACACGATGTCAGAGAGAGGAGCCGACATCAATACCCAACCTGAATGGCAGCAAATCCCACAACAATGTTATATCATCTAATGGAAACTCGTCCCGCAAGAACAGAGGTTATTATAGCAACAAAGGGGGACAAACTTCATAAGTAAGGTTTCGGAAAGAGTTGTTGGACAAGTTAGTGTTACCAAACTTTTGGCTGAAGTCAGATACTAATGAGATACAACTGTGAAAGGTAGAATTTAAAATGTTAAAATGTGAATACCTCACTCAGCTATATAGGTCAGGGCACAAGAAAATAATTACATAGCAACACACTAGCAGGATCAAGGGCAATCAGTAACCAGATGCCAATCCGAGGTCAGCGTGTGATCAGTCTGTGATCTGCCTGTCATTCTGTAATCAGCATGTGATCAAGCTGTTATCATTCTGTGATCAGCTCCACCTGAAGGTTGGAGGGGTATTAGGGATAAAGAGTGTCTGGTACAGGACGCCTCAGTCCCACAAAGAAGTGGATTCATTCTGCTCACAGTGCTGAGCTCACAGGTGCAGGGGACAATGTGTCTTAGCATTGCACAAGTGAACTGTCATGGGCAGGTGCTGATTCCTGATCGATTCGAAATATCATGCCAGCACAAACCACCCTGGTGCCGATGAGGAGCAGATCGTGGCCTAAACAGCTGATTTAAGGCCGCTGCAAAAAGAAACAGATTTATGGCTTAGGAAGGTCACTTTTTTTTTGTAAATCTCACCTTTGATTGTGTCCACTTTTCATGGTCCTGTGGAAAGCAAAGCATTAGTGATTATCTAAGTTAGTCAAAAGTCAAGGCCCCAGCACAATGGCTAAGGTGCAGAGGGAAGGAAGGGCAGAGCCACTTGACCGTGAGTACAGCTATGGCAGCGGCTGACAATTTACAGCAGGGATTAGCCTGAAAAACTACAGACCAACGGTCCAGACAAGCTGTTGGTGTGATTTATGTAGAGCTCCGAAAGGCATGGTGTCCGTGGAAACAAGTGAGGACAAACTCCTCCTAAGTCAAAGTGGCTATTTGGCTATTTGTTTTGTACATGATGTTGAATGAGGAAAGCGAGTGTGTTTGTGTATGTGTCAAGGCGTTGGCTCTCCGACATCTGCGTGCATCTTCAATTCATAACACACTCTGACTAATGCTCAGTATTAATACCATGAGGAATGACATCTTGCTTCATCATGATTAACCCTATAGACGGGACACCAGATCTTAACACATGGAATTTCATAGATGTCACACAGTCAGCAGACACCTACAGGGGAAGTAGGAATAGTGAATCTGAGTGGCAGAACTTTATCAGAAAGGTCATACCATAAAGGTTTACATCCCCGAAATGTCAGCATCAAATCCTCTTCAATATTCCTGTAGGAGCTTACAGTACGTAAGATATTTATCGTTTAGGTGATTTGTGCCTTATTAAAGGCTATGAAGCCATTATAATTATGTAACTCAATCTAAGAAAACATACTATCAAACACCTATAACTTTAAAGATGTTTTTTGAAGGTGTGATATGTTTAACCTCAATTCAACAATATGGGACTGCATAGCGAAGACTTAAAAAGCAAAAAGAAGAGGTTCCTCACTCGAGATTGCACACAAGGTCAAGGATCTTCTGAGAAAACCGAGCCCCTCCTTGGCGAGAGGAATGCTGGAGTCAATTAGCAATCCCGCCTTAAAATTTCAATTTTAATAAGATGAAAACAGCTGGTCCTTAATTTTAAAGGATCGTAAATGAAAGGATTCAAAGAGGAGTGGACTGCTGATTGTCCTGAATGAAACCAAAGAGAACCTCTACCTGATGGCAATGAGCAGGATAAGCATGCGGACCTTCCCCATACTGAAAGATAACAAAAATATCCCAGTTAATGGAACATCTCCAGTCCCAGAAGATGAGTGAGGAAGCACTGAAGTTAATGGCCTAAAGGAGGGCAAACTCTTCTCCCACAGAACACATGTCTTCTGTGTGAGTAAATGGACTGCATTTATATAGCGCTTTTTCCAAAGCGCTTTACATATCATGCCTCACAAACACCTATAAAGGCCGTGCAGCATCTCACATCTGTAATCCAAATGCTAGTGACTCCCTATGTTGCCATTTACATCCTGGATTTTTAACTGAGCAGCAAACTTTAGTTGGTCAGCTTCACATTCTGAAATGTCCATTTTTACTCTTTAATTTCTTTTTACATAATAAAAATTATTGTCTTTAAATTAAATTCAACAATAATCTAATTCATCTTAAAGCTAAGTTCCCGACTTCTCTTCCAAGTAACATCTTACTGTATATCTCTCCTTAATATAGATGTTATACAGCTTACTATCAGTACTGTTAATTAGCCATGACTGAACAGATTTTTATTAAAACCAAACAGTTCTCATACATCAGTAGAAGGATAGTTATAGTCCAGAAGAGGAACAGCACCTAGATGATCATACTAATTATCTTCTGTGATGCAGAACATGACCTTCCTAATACCACCCATGCAGGGTTTATTCACGCAATGTCACAGAGATTCGGCGAAATGCCCAGGAAGCTCTGGGCAGGGTCCGTCATCTTTAATCTTTCATGCGAGAGAACCCACCCAGACCTGGAGGGACCAGAACCTACAACTTCGGAAGCATCACCCGGCAGCAACATCAATTTCCTGTGTTAAGCCTGTGTTTATAAATAGTCAATCTAGTTTCTATGAAATACTAAATGTTCTTTGCCCACATCCGTTCTAAGGCACATTGACTCTGTGGTCACTGAAACCCTGTCCAGCTCAATCCATTCAACTTTAAACAACGTTTTTTAAAGAGGATGTCGACTCTTTTCCTTTATTTACTACAAAATCCCTCAGTCAATAATACTCAGTTCAACCATTAAATACATCTATTCCCTACTGGTTGTCAATGACCCCTGTCTTCCCTCTTCACTAAAAACTTGCAGAAACAATAACCCATAATCATTGAACAGAGCAGAAAAAATAATCACTAGAACACTGATAGGAAAATCTTACGGTGAATCAAATTAAAACACAGTAGGTTAACTTGATTTATTTCAACAATATATCCATCTTCTATATACGCTTGTCATATGCAGGGATGTAGGGGGGGTCTGGAGCCTGTGGGAACAAGACGAAATAACCCAGGACAGGATGCACGCACCATTTGACAATTCCAAATCACCTTGGCATGTTTTAAGTCTGTGAGGGTAAAACTAGATGTTCTCACAGGAAGGAAATACAAACACCATCCACAAGGCACCAGGGCAGAGATCCGAAACGCAGTCCTAGAAGTGGTAGGCAGTTTTGCTAACTACAGCACTACTGTGCTACCCCTCAGTTGTAGCTCTTCAATAATAATAAAAGTTGAACTTAAATAGGCTAAATTAGCTATTACGTTACTTAATTGTGTATGGACATTTAACTGTCGACTAATATGCTTAATACAGTTTCCCAACCCAGTCCTCGGGGAACTCCCTCCCAACTCAGGAACGCCGAATACCTGGTACAGGTGCACTGGGAGCGGAAGCAACTGAGAGGAAGCAAAAATGTGGGTCCCCCGGGGACTGGGTTGGGAAACACTGGCTTAATGTAACAATTAATCCTCTTTATTTGTAGTATATTAAGGGCCACAAAAGCACATTTTACAAGTTTTCATTCAGTAGAAACGCACCAAATCAAATTAACCACTTATGTCAAAGTAAATTAATCTTAATTTAATCAGCTGCAATCAAAAATAAATAATTAAGAGTTCAGCTAGAACATAATCAAGCAAATTCGGTGGACCCAGAAGATCAAATCCTGATGTTTTGGGAGGTAGAAGCAGCTTTACTGTGCCCTGTACAGCTCAGCAAGCGCATCCTTCAAGGGAGGAAGTGGAGGAGATGGTGCAAGGAGCAGGTAACCTTGCAGAGCATTCTGGGAAAATGATGGCCACCATAATGGACTCCTTAGCAGCTCTTTAGCAAGCAGAATATTTATGATGCCAGTGCTGTGTATGGTGTCATCCGCCTTGTTTTACCGGCTTGATGAAACGCCCTTCGCACGCCCTTCAGCATGTGTGTAACTCCTGAAAGATGACCTGCTTCCTTTATTGCTCAGCAGGAACAACCCCCCCCCCCCCCAGGCCACCCTTAAGCAGGATTTATGTTACAGAAGGTCTTTCGGTGAACTGAGGACAGGCTAATCAGGACATGGGCTCCCATCTTAAATACAGTAAAAGCAAGATATGGAATTTCCAGTAAGCCCCAGGGGGTGAGTATCCCAGCGGCAGAAAAAGTAATGGCACCGCTGCTGGTATCCTGAAAGGCCTTTAATGCCACATGCCCTCAGGATGCTTGGCTGACCCTGTTCTCTCACACCAAAAAGACTTTAGACCAGAGTTCCCCCATTCCGGTCCTGGAGGGCTAGTCTGCACCACAGTTTGCAGATTTCTCTGCTCAGACAATCATTATTCAGCCAATAAACTAATCGCCAGGTTTAGTATTTGTGTCTGAGCAGAGAAATCTGCAAACTGTGGTGCAGACTGGCCCTCCAGCACCGGAATGGGGCAATCCTGCTTTAGATAAATGTGTCTGTTAAATATGCAGATGAAAATTATAATAATTTCAATTTATTTGATCTAAAATGACATGATCGGGATGGACTGGAACCACATGAATGAGTGTAAACAAAGAGGAGGGTGTAGATGTGTTGGGCCAAAGTGATTCAATCATGACAGAAGTGGGCACTCAGTCCACAGTAAATGCCCTAAGGCTGGTATGGAAACAGGAAGCTCTTTCAGCCTTGTGTTTTCATGTAGGATGCAGTGAGCCCCTTTCCTCAAACCTAAAAAGGGGACAATGTGCAATTTACGTCTTCCAAAGAAATGCTAATCCTTCTGCTTTGATTTCGCCTGCGAATTTGTGCCATTTCTAGTGGATGCATACAGAGCTGAATTAAGAATGTTACCCCTTCTTTAGCCTACTGCTGCGCATGATTCACTGTGTTTAAGTATGAACTTAAAAATTATCATAACATCTCACAAAAAAATACTTTAAAATGCTGAATAATTAGATACGTCAAACAGGGGCAGTGGCTTGATGACGCATCAAGTTTTTGAGCTCTGGCTCAGTCGCGGAATAACTGTACACTGTGCCCTGGGGCAAAAATGGACCATGCCCACCCCCTCTCCATATATCATACCCATCATGCATTGCAGTAGTTAGCAAATTCCACAAGATTGATATTTTTATTTTAAAATACATGCCACAACATCATAGTTTTACTACAAAATATTGCAGGCTATTACGTTTCAAATTTGTTTTAAGAATTGTACCAAATGTACTTTTTTTTGTGTTATGTCTCCCACCATACTGGGATTATATAACTAAAAATCAGAGATATAAAAGCATGTCACAAGGCTCCACAATATATGTGAAATCATTTCCTTGATCTTCATGAATGGTATAGGTGAGATTTGCAATTGCAGGGGAGTCCTTGACATCACTGAGGGTCTTGGGCCTGGCATGGCTGCTCCAGCTATCATAGCCTATGACCCTATGGAGTATCGTAATCCCTGAACAGGTCTTCTCTGTCATGACCACACCTGTCAAATATATAACATTATAAATTATATAATCTAGCTTCTTCTCAGTTTTTCTGGAGAAGAGCTTTGGAGTCAAACTGGTGGGACACCACAGATGACTTTTCATAGGCTCACCTGGAAGAAAGCATTGCATTCTATTGTGGATCTTGTAAGAGCTTTACATCGCTTGTGTACTTGGCCTTTTTAAATTCTCCTCATTGTCATGTAGATACGCAGGCAGAATGTCAAAGTACTTTTAACACCTTTCCAATTGAACTATATCGAAGTACATGGCACCCCCACTAAGATTTAAAGCCAAACAACAGATGAATTGCACCAACATAACATTCTACGCAGTGACAAACGATTATATCTCGTAAATCACAGCTCGAGTGATACGGGGTGCTTCAGTAAAGCCAATTGCTCAAATTAATTGTATTAAAAGGAGGTGGTATGTGGTCTAATATCTCTCCTTTAAGCTCCATAAACTACTAATAAAGAATATTTGTCTTTCTGCAATGTGAAGCACTGAGCTAGATATGCTTCTATAAATCTCACTGCTGATTAGACTCTATATCAGGACACTGGGTTAATGTGTATCTATACATAATGTGGCGGGCATAAGAGACTTGGTACGCAAGGGTGCAGACAAACACCCCTCAAAGGGACGTGGCTTATTGAGCGAACAGGGAACGCAATACAAGAAGGTGACGGTCCATTCAGGACGGACATCTCCCAGAATGTCTTGCAAGCTCTTCACGGTGGTCGTCGCCCTCAAGGGGACACTGTCCCCTGTTGGCTTGCATGGTTTCGACCACCCCTACATATAATATATAAGGTCACAGTGAGCCTGGACCCTATAGGATAGGAAATGGGAGACCCCGTGAATGGGACGCCATCAGATAAGCACGATATGCTATTCCTACAATAACCTAAAGCAGTGTTTCTCAACCAGGTCCTCAGGGACCCCCAGTAGGGAATCGGGAGGGTGCAAAAACGTCAACCATCTGGGGGTCCCAGTGGAATGGATTGAGAAACACTGAGCTAAACAAAATGCTTTATCACTTGACTCCCATGTATTTACGTTGAACCGAGGACTGTTACGGCTGGGGGGGTGACATCCCATATGAAAAGCATACCTGCAGTGAAACACTGCATTAATCAGCAAATGCACAGCTTACCTTAAAGGTCCTGTTCTTGTAAGACATGCTCCTTCCATCTGCAGACACGCACATAACCATACAAATGTCAGAATGCATTAGCTTCACCATTCTATTGTAGGACCATTTGTATGACAAACGTCTCACCACAAGCTTTTCTGAGTGATGCCATCTTATTGTTCGGGGATGCTTCTTGAAGAAGCCATTGATCCATTTTAGAGAGAATATATCTCTCCTCCCAAAACAAGAAGCTGCTTTCCTGGAATTTTCAGAGAACCCAGGAACAGTGGGAGAGAAACGGTAACTACTAGTTAAAGATATTGAGTTCAATTGGACTTCTATTAGACTATCGATTTAAAATACCAGGAAGGGCACTTCTGTCGAACTCTCGGGCATGGTAATTAACCTTAATTGTGTAGAATTAAACTATGTAGAAAATACCAACAGGCAAGATTGAACAAACCTTTAGCTACATGGGCTGATGCGGATGGTGCTACATTAAATGATCCAAAGATGCTCTATCATACGCTGATTTACTACCACACGTGTGACCTTACCATTTAAAGGACTAAATCCCGCCCCGCCCAAACCATAAACTGGACCAGTTACTTGGATGGGCTCCAGACAATGGCAGATTTATTTGAGATAAAATATGGCAGGCTGTTCCATTCTTACAGCATCCATGAGAAGTAAAGTTGAGGCAATAAATTGACAGTGCAGCAATAATGGGGCAAAAAGACTCACCAGAGTCACGGAGGGTTAGAGTCACTCTGTCACCATGGTGACCTAGAGGAAAGCAGGCCAGGGGTGGATTTTGGATTTGGGCAGTTCTGTACAACTGGCAAGCCAGTTAGGAGCCAGGACTGGGCAGGAACTGGAGACTTAGGGGGTTATGCCATGTTCCAAACCAAACCCAGGGCACGTCGCTGTAACACCACACAGGGCTGAACTTCAGGGTGCAAGACAACCTCAAGCACGTTATGTGTGTTTAAGGGGAATACCACCTTAATGGAAAGGGTTAAAAGGCAGTGGCTGAAAATGGAAATGGGGTGGGGGGAGTAATATAGTAAGGCTCTGTCCCAAATCAAATTCTTGGTTGCTATACAGTAGATGACATGCAGTGTGTGAAGTGAGCAGTACACAAATCCTTGATATGGATGAGACAGTGGGGGAACGGTACCCAGATGACACACTGCATTCTGGGAAATTCCCAAGTGTGTAACCGCTGGAGGTTACGCTATCCCACAAGGCCACTGGACCTGCCACCAGACACAAAGAAAACTGAGTAAAGATGGTAGAGGAAATACAGGCTCTGCACAAAGATGGGTAGAAAACAAAGCCAAGTTACATAAGTTGACTTGAAAACGGCTTTTTTTCCTTGATAATTTTTAAACAAAACTACAATCACAGTATGTCCAAGTGCAATTGTACTGTTCCCATGCATGCATGCAATACGTGCTACAAAAACAGTCACGTAGTATGAACTTGTAGCAAAATTCAGTATTTACTGTGTAAGTATTCGATTCCGCATGCATCCTAAATGTTGTAATAGAGAGTTATTGCCATTTAATGTCTCTTATTTACTCTGCCATGTTCCGGTATCATTACTGTTTGTGTGTTTCTCACTGTATTTATTGTTTGCATGATTACACAATTGCACTTTTACCCTAGACTGTAGAAATCATTATTGTAATCATCACTTCATTTTGGACTATAACTGTTTCTGGTAAGAGGGTACTGCTTATGGGTCATGTGGTTTGTAATTCTGTATTTAATCACGTGCTGTTATCGAATCATTGTTAACATTTATATAAAATACCTGTGCATTGGGGGTCTTATTGTGTTATTGTGACATATATTGTGATATTTTGTATCTGGATAGTGAATCGTATCGGCAGGCAGCACCCAGCACGCGGTTTACACAGTTAATGAGCTCACCTGTGGGCAAGCCAAATGTTTCTTTACCTTACGGAAATGTCTTATGTGATATATTTATGGTGCATAGAAGCGCACAGCACACTCACTGCCGATGTTCCCATTACTACACCTTACGCTCTCCAGCCTGGGTCTGTTTACTTTCTCTTTTGTCGTCTTATTCATACAGCCAGCTTTGAAGCCTTTTCGTGGAATAATGAAAAATGGAAAATTCGGTAAGTCTGTCATGTTCGTGTCCATCAATGACCCCCTGCAATAAAAAAAATGAATAAATAGAGATACATCACGTCACATTGGCAGCATTACTTACCTCCGTTCCCAAGCCGGAGGACTGAATTAATCATAAGACCAGGCCTTGGCCCTGGGGCTGGGTAACCAGGAGGTCAGCAAAGCGTTTTCCTGTCAGGGTGAAGCTTGTTAATTAGGGTTATCTGGGTAGGAGCAGGAGGTACATGCTTTGCATGTGAGGGAAATTACCAAATTAAGTTGGAGACACACAAGGGGACTCACACACTGACAGAATGAAACTGGATGGGTGATGATATAGGGCGGATGGGCCCTGTACCCGCACAGGACGACAATTAGCCTGGCAGGGCAAAGTAGGACGTATTACCCTGTGGGCTTCATTACACAGCATTTCCCGCGTACAGCTGTCCTGTGTGAAAACACAGAGCTGTCCTGAAACACATCTCTGCTGCTCTATGTATGTTTCTGCCGCATTGTGGACTCAAGCATTGCTGATAGGGTCTCCCCACTATTTTTGTAAATTAGTTTTATTAGTCTTTCTATAGCTGAGGTCGTCCAACATTCAGGGAAATCTGGGGGTTGGTGGCAGGATTGGCACTCCAGTCACTGGAAAGAAATCACACTGGTCCATGCTGAAGTATCGCCCACTGCACGGCCCCATACCTTCTACTACAGCTTTATGTTTGGTCTTCATACTCACGCTCAAAGGTACAGCAGCAATTCCCATTCTTGAATCGGAAAAGAAAGCTGCCAAAAAGCTGGGATCACAAAAAACCCCAAACCCCGGATTTGGCCATGATGGACACATCCACTGCATGTGGATCACGACGTGCCATCAGTCAGCTGAGACATTCCTTTGACTGCTGCTTCTGGGCCGGTGATGTGTGGGACTCCGGGCAGGAGCAGCGTCTCAGGCAGCTGCGTGAATGGATGACAGAGTGGCATCCCCCGTTTGCCCAGAATGTCACCTGTGAGCTAAGCAGAATCATTTCACCAGTTAAAGGGAAGTGGGTGTGTCGCCCTGCACTGGAGAAAAGATTTAGACTTTAGTGCACTAGTAGTGCTGAATAGAAAAGCACTTCAGACTCCTGAATTCTTGCTGTGTTAACATGGCAGCACTGTAGGGGGAGCTGATTGGGGTTGCTGACTCTCTTAGACCTGAGTCACCAGGAGCTACTGCTTAGCTGTTTCTTGACGGGAGATGGTGTGGAAAGTTTAGCAACATGGAGAGCTGCTCTGGGGGGGGGGGGGGTGAGCAGGACAGGTAGAGGGACTTCCTGACTCTTACAGAAGGTGTTATGTGCATTGGTCTCATGACTAACCAGATTTCCCCAACCATCTTCACAGCATGATGTATATTTTCTGGTGATCAGGTTTGACATTTGGTGTCCTGAGATGGACCTTCAGCTAACAAAGGATTTACTAATGACACCCAAACAGCAGAGGCGTCTGTTTGTAGCTCCATAAAAATACCTCATCTTGTCACAGATCCTGAAGAACGTAACCAGTGAGAATATCACCAGCACACCACACAAACCTTCTGCCCTGGAATACAGTTCTACGACACCACTAGTCTTCATACACGTCAGGCATTTCATCAGAGCTCCAGTTGTCTACCTGACCAACAACTAAATCAAAGAAAATTTAGAGGGGCGGTTTGCAGACGGTCCCTAAGAACCTTAGAGCTATTCCCTGAAATGGTTTTATACGCAGGAATTTGACGTTCTGCAGTCCTTCATAGCTCTACATAGGCTCCACGCACCTGGCATCAGGCTCTCCAGCCCCCCTCTGCTTCTGCTGTTCTTCTCCACTAATGTCACCAAGATATTAACAACCTGCCTTGGCTCCTAGGAATGGTTCCCTCTGCAGACAGAAGGCCGGGAAACACAGAGCTCACACATATGCATGAGTTTCTGTGTTGTTATCATTTTGACAAGCGGACAGAAAGGGATTGAATTCAGCTGCAAGTGGCATCAGACTGGGTGTCTGGGACTGTGTGCTGAGCCGAGGGAATGAGCACCAAAAATAAAGGTGATGCAGAGATGGTATCCAACCAGACTTTAAGCAGGACTGTATTCTCCCAGGGATCCTGCGTCCAGACCCAACCAGAACAAAAGGAACATGACTGAGGGGA
This sequence comes from Isichthys henryi, assembly GCA_026776945.1. Lineage (NCBI taxonomy): Eukaryota > Metazoa > Chordata > Actinopteri > Osteoglossiformes > Mormyridae > Isichthys > Isichthys henryi. Next base: position 375,646 of record JAODJX010000026.1, on the reverse strand, counting down.
CACTGGTTTTATTGATCCCTGGCAAGGTCACCACAACAAGATCAGGCTGATAACAATTACAGTTTATTCACCCGTGTTCCACAGATTTTTAATCTAAGTAATAATGGCACGAAAAGCTAATTTATACAGTATAAGAGGACAAAGGACATCTATGCAGGGTGGTGCTGAAGCCCTTGTACCTCCGGTATCTCATGAAATCTTATTACTGTGAGCTGCTTCTTCTCAAGAGCCTCACTGATCTACTGAGGTTAATCTGAAATCATAATTGTTTGCCTGTAATTAAATGGCTTCCCATTTAGAATATCTGCTTCAAGTCACTTCTTCGAACATCCAAAGACACTTTGCTGAATTTAGAATTTTAAGATTCATGCGATAAAAATTGGAAATTCTCATTTTATTGCGCACATTTTGCAGTCTCTCATCTTTTAGCAGAATGGAGGACCACCCCCGGCTGAGGATGGCTGCTGATATGGAGCCTTAAACAATGGGTTTCTGACCTGAAAAATGCCCAGATTTTTTAAAACCTCCCTTAGATTTTAGAGTAGGGATTCCTGAAGTTTTGATGTCCGTGTATCGGTTAATGTTGTATAAAAAACTCACAGGCTGGTTAAAACGGGGGGTGAGGTGCGGAGGGTAGGAGGACTACAGTAGTAGTGCGATTTCATTGCTTTAATAGTTTCCATTTTTTTTCAAAATGCACAAACATAAGTGAGGGAGGGAAAAAGAAAACATATAGTTCATTTTTGGATATTAACCAATTGGTCTGCAAAATCCCTGGCATTTTGCGGCCCAGTGGAATACTGGCCACGGAACGTTATCAGGACAGACCCCCGACCTTAGAGCAATGCACTGTGGGGGGGGGGGGTGGAATGTATCATCCTTCTTCTACAAAGTCATGTGAATCTGGTGTCTGGCTGGCTACCTAAGGGAACAGAATTAGCAACCGCCGACACCCCATCCCTGGAACTCCTATGGGGTGAAACTGGGTGGTGGAGTTTTCCAGGGGGTGTTTTGCCAGTGAAGCATGTTTAAGGAACCACAGGGGCTTCACCTGACCATGTTTTTCCCTCATTCCTCATTCACACTGTCTTCTGTTGTACACCCCCCTCCCCATACACCCCCAAAATGAGACCCAGGGTGTTTGTTATCATAAAAGGTCCCAGAGTCTCTCTGGACACTGACAGTGGTTTGAGTTCTGGGGGGGGGGGGGGGGGGGGGGGGGGGGGGGGGGGGGGGGGGGGGGGGGGGGGGGGGGGGGGGGGGGGGGG
>JAODJX010000026.1:332106-345351 GCA_026776945.1 Isichthys henryi | reverse complement strand
CACACGTGTGTTTTGGTTTTAATCGTTTTTTTGTGAACCCACTGTGACCTGCTAAGTTTTACTTGCTTTTTTTATTATTCGTTGACGTTTGTTTGGTTTCCTTGGTGTGGTTTCAACCCCCCCCCCCCCCCCCGTTTAGCCTGTTAGCACCTGCTAACAATAGTTAGTAATTTTGGTCCAGTGCTTCATGGGCAGGTAATGATTTAACATTTTCCGATCAAAAAAGTACTTTTTAAATTAGTTTTGTTGCTGTTTATTACAATCTTAGTTGTTCTGCTTCTTTGCTTGATGGTATCTCAGCCTCTGTGGCCTGACCACTCTATTACATGCTTGATTCAGTTTGATCTTCTGGTACTACCAACAAGTCAAACATTTTCTAAAGCCTTGTTTACAAAAACATCCATTGTCATGAGTATGCGTTGATCCATTACTACAGACCAACTTAATAAGTCTGTGGAACAGTCACTTTCTTAGGTTACCTTGGCAGCGTGATGGGTGGCTACACATGCTTATTTTACCATGGATTCTTTCTCCTTCCCCCCCCCCCATCTGTTTCAGAGTTTGTCAGATCCCAACAACTATCATGAATTCTGTCGACTGTTAGCCAGACTGAAGAGCAACTACCAGCTGGGTGAGCTGGTTAAGGTGGAGAACTACCCAGAAGTCATAAGACTAATAGCTAATTTCACCGTAACCAGCCTCCAGGTGTGTTCATGCCAAAGCCCCCGGTATCTTATGTGGGTTATTCCTAGACTTCTCCGCAGTATTCCTGTCAAAAGCTTGCCAGAGTGAATCTTTGATTATTACTATGACATATACCACAGGTTGGGAATATTGTACACAAATACTCAAAACATTAAATCTGTTACTTACTTGGTGCACATAAAATTCTGCCTTGAGAATGAAGGTGTTTTTTTCTTGTTGCAACTGGTATTCATCCAGGTTTTTTTTCTGGGGGATGATTCTGAAGCCATGGATATTGCAATATATTAGTAATTTATTGAGTTGGGCCAATGTTTGTGGCATTTTCCTCACGGTCTTACTATATAAAGAATGTTTTTCTTTTTCGCCATTGTTAAAAAGCACTATATTGTCGTTTTGTTCCATGAGAGAGCAACGATCGGTCTCGTATGATATTAACCTGTTATCTTGCATCTTCAGTGGGGAAATCAGCTGTCTAGAATTTTATCTAGAAATTGATTGTGTTCTTGAAAACGTATTATCCACATGCTATGCCAAAGGTGGTTTAAAAGGTGAAGGAGAGGGGCTTTAGTGAGTTTGTCAGGTTTACATTTTAGTCGCTGTTGGTAACCAGCTTTGTGCCGTCCCCCCCGCCCCCAGCACTGGGAATTCGCCCCCAACAGCGTGCACTACCTGCTGAGCTTATGGCAGCGGCTGGCCGCCTCTGTGCCCTACGTCAAAGCCACGGAACCACACCTGTTGGAGACCTACACGCCCGAGGTCACCAAGGCCTACATCACCTCACGCCTGGAGTCTGTACACATCATCCTCAGGTGATGATCTTCGCTGTTGGCACTCCCTGCTCCTGCTTCTTTGACTTTTCACCCAACTCTTGCCATTTAGATTTCTTTGTGCTGTGAAATCCAGCATGGAAGGATGGACACAGTCTGTGAGCTCCTGCATAAGTGCTGACCTGTACCATTCAATGTGATTGACAGGGATGGCCTGGAGGATCCTCTGGATGACACAGGATTGGTCCAACAGCAGCTGGACCAGCTGTCCACCATTGGTCGCTGTGAGTACGAGAAGACGTGCGCTCTGCTGGTTCAGCTATTTGACCAGTCCGCCCAGTCCTACCAGGAGTTGCTGCAGTCCACCAACTCGAGTGCCATGGACATTGCCGTACAGGAAGGTAGTGTGATCTCACAGCATAACTATCCAAAACTTCACCTGTTTGATCCCAGACTGGTACAGATGGACTGACGAAGATGATGATGGTGATGATTTGGGTTTTCCTGTGCAGGTCGTTTGACGTGGCTAGTCTACATCATTGGTGCTGTTATTGGAGGAAGGGTCTCTTTCGCCAGCACTGATGAACAAGATGCCATGGATGGCGAACTAGTTTGCAGGTAAGTATCTGCTAATAGATTGTGATGTACCAACATGGATGACTTTAACAGGACCCGGAGGTTCTCAGAATAATCCGTGTTTATATGAATGTCAGCCTACTGTGGTGCATGTCGTTGAGCCCCGTGAAGATTCAACTGATTACTCCAGATACGCACAGTATTAACACATACAGTAAAACCTCGGATTGCGAGCATAATTTGTTCCGGAAACATGCTCGTAATCCAAAATACTCGTATATCAAAGCGAATTTTCCCATTAGAAATAATGGAAACTCAGATGATTCATTCCACAACCCAAAAATATTTTTTAAAAAAATGATTAATACAAAATATAAAGTAAAAATACATAAAACAAATTAACCTGCACTTTACCTTTGAAAAGAATCGTGGATGGTGTGAGGGAGATGAGAGAGAGAAGAGGAGGGTTATTTTATAGGACGACTTTCACTATAACTAACGGAATCACTGCTATCTGTTGGCTCACTGGAATCTTTTTCTTTTTGTGCGACTTTAACAAGGAACCTATCCAATGACAGCCGCTTTTGCCTCCTTTTCGATTTCGCGGAAATGTGGACATTGAATCTGTTTAACGACAATGCTTCGCTCGCACTGCTACGCCCTTATTTGGGTGGTGCTTTTCTACTAAATTTTGACTGTACTAGTGACACATGGCGACAGACCGAGCATGGGAGATGATTACCCACAATCCCGTAGCGAGAGAGAGAAAGAACCATTGGCTCAGTTGTGATCACGTGATGCTCAGCAGACGTATGTGTAATACTCGTATTGCAAGACGTCGCTCGTTTATCAAGTTAAAATTTATTACGAATTTTTGCTCGTCTTGCAAAACACTCACGGACCAAGTTACTCGCAATCCGAGGTTTGACTGCATTCTGCATCCCCCGTACATGTGGTGTGATCTGCTGACACTGATGTTCCTGCCGATTGGTTGCACAGGGTGCTACAGCTGATGAACCTGACCGACTCCCGCTTGGCGCAGGCCGGCAATGAGAAGCTGGAGTTGGCCATGCTCAGCTTTTTCGAGCAGTTTCGCAAGATCTACATCGGCGACCAGGTGCAGAAATCTTCCAAGGTAAATTGACAGCCATCCCAGAGTGCTAATATATAGGAAAGGGTGCAGGTTGTGTGGGGGTGTTACGATTTATACATGCTGATGTGTGATCTATAGCAGCATTCAGCTCGGACAGTCTTCGAAAATATCCAGCAAACTTCAGGAGAATATTTTAGTCCAGTCTGTTTTGGTGCTATGTGCAGGGTAAAGCTGCCCTAACCGGAATGTTTGTATTAGATTTTTTTTTTTTCTGTAATTCAAAATAATTTGTGAAGCCGTATTGGAATGATTGTTCCAAAGCTTAAGTTCTCTGGTTATTTTTTTGAGGGACTCAGATCTCTCGTTTGTGGTTTTGCCCAACGTAAATGATATAAGTTCTTATTTTTGCCTCGGGAGCCTGTAGAATGTGAACAGCTCAGATAAGTGACACAGCATCAGTCCAGGATCTTTGCACACTCTGTTCTCCTTAATTGCGGCTATTTTGCTCTTGGTCTTCTCCAAGGTTTCTCTACACTTTCTCCAGACCTCATCCCAGCTTTCCTCTGACTTTTCCCCATATATCAGTTTTCAAGTCACCTTGTTACAGTTAGCAGGGCTCCAGACAAAAAAGGAAAGAAACTTTAGGAGCTATTGGCTACTAAATCCAAAATATTTAGGAGCCAAATACTTTTTTTTAGGAGCCATAATCTCCATTACATGCCAAAATAAATAAATACTTACATTTCATCTCCAGTCTACCTCACTGCCTTTTCTTTCTCCTGTCTGATCTACCTACTATTGCCTTCTGCATTCATTATTATACATAACATAATAATAGACACAGAAATATGCAATATATAATATGCAATATCCAAGACAGATGGGCTATTGAACATGAAGTGCACATACAAACATTGAAATATGAATTAAAATTCACCCATAAAGAAATCTGGAAAACGTAGGGGTGCTGCTGCTGCCAGAAAGCTGAATATAAAGCTAACTGCCGCGGGGTCATAGGGTTTAACCCCGAACCCACTTCCGGGTTTATCTCCCTGCTATTCTCGCTTGGTGATGCATGTGGGGATGTGCGGATCTATGCTGAAATATTCCAGAAAGCAGGTTCGAGTTTAAACCTTAACCACAACACCGTAGTAAAGTTAGCTTCATATGCAGTCTTCCAGCTGTAAAATCTTTCGCTGTTTGTAATGTTTTTCAATGTTTATGTGTCCACTTCACATTCAGTAATCCAGCTGTCTTGCTTAAAGTCATTGGTGGTGGATGGACACAGTGCAATTATTAATAAATAAATGTGCATAACTCGTAATATGCAAGGTACATGGTGTGTAAATAAATTCGATCTTTTGCACTTTAAACAAACACAGTGCAGTTATTAATGGTGACTGAAAAGCATTGTGGGATCTCGCAAACGTGCATCCCACCTTTGCAGGAGTCCATTTTTTTTACCCAACCATTTTTTGCCCTCCACACCCCTACTGGGGCAGATAGCGTGAAGAGTCTCCAACCCAACAATTTGACAATACCCGCCCAATCTGTCAACACTGCTCTGGATCGATCCTCGCTTTAATCATGTGATAATGTAGCAGGAAAGGCAGATGCGGGTTAAGAGTGCACATAATTAAAAGCTGCCAGTTTTCTTACCTTTTTACTTCTTCATTTCATTTTTTCTTTGATTGTGAGAGACAGTGGTCATTGGCGACTGCAATGAAAAAGATAGTCGCAAAATTACAAATGATGTCGCATTGGTGACCATTTTAGTCGCCATCTGGGGCCCTGCATTGGGACTCCCCGCTTTAGCTTGTGTTGTTAGTTTGTGGGCAGATTTGCTAGCCTCTTATGTCTACAGATGATATGACTGACTGTTGGCTCTTAGCGTTGTGAGACATGGCTGTTCTAGGATTTTTGCACTAAGTACTTGCATATTTTTATGACTTTTACTGTCATAATTGTTTGTATGACTAGAACATGTACAGTCTGTCAAACTCTGTTAGCCTCCAACAGACCAGACTGCAACGCTTCCTGGTCCTGTGTACATCTTGCCCCCACAACTATATACCAGTGATGGCACAACATCCCATGGTTTTACTTACTATGGAGGAAGTTTAGTTTGCGTAATAGGGCATAGAGGAAGCCATTACAATGATGTTGACGTAACAGAGAGCTGACCACAAGAATTTCTTATATTTAGTCTGATAAATATAGAGTAGTATTGAAATATCCAAGTGAGATACTGAACGTGAGTTCAGGCATTCAGTCCAGAATTTGTGTTGTGGCATTGGTACAGACTGTTAGCATCCTGCAGTGTGGATAATGGATAATGGCACTTAGCTGAGCCATTTGTGAATGTCCCTGTTCTCCATGAATGCGGACATGGTGTAGCAGTGATGTGTACTTCTGCTTTTAAAGAAAATAGCCGCATCTTTCATGCCATGTCCTTGTAAACCATGTGGCAGGATGAGGGATTGGTTTGAGGTAGGGGGAAGTTGACAAAGGTGCCAGATGTTTTATCAAGAGCAACAAAAGGAAACAAAGAACCCAAATGCAAGGAGGAGCTCTGAGGAAGGTCACCTCTGGGCCTTGGTGTTTCTGTTAGGATTGGCTACAGCTGGAGCATCTGAGACAGCGGCCCGTATGGGCGGCAGCCATTAAGGGTATTATGGACATTTATTGGTTACTGGCCAGTGCTGACAGGAGTCGTTTCTTTCCTGGTACTTTTTCTTGTAAGGGGCTGTTGGTAATTGTCTATATTTTGTTTTTAAAGTAACTAATACTAAAAAAAGCCAGACTTTTGCAGCCACAGTTAGGTACAAATCAGATCGTCAAGTTGATGGGGAGACAAGTCTATGAAGTTTTCCAATTTTAGTGGAAAGGCCCTGTTGCCTTGACAACGGGACCAGTCATTGCCACTGTGCTAGCTTTGCTGGAGCCATCGTCGGGCTCAGGGAGGTGGATCTGTCACCATAACACTGTCAATAATGCAACAGCCCAGCTGGTCGATCCCAATCTTCCCTACCACCCTGTCTCTGCTTATAATGAGGTGCAGTGAAGAGGCTTTGAAGCTGAGCCACTGGCGGGTTTTTATACCATGTATTGGTCGCAGTGTGGATATTTTTAGGTGTGTCTGAAATCACGTGCTTACAAAGTAGGTATTGAGCTTTGTCAGAACCCTGCTACTCAACCGTTAATGCAGTGTGTACTGTATATAAACATGAGAACAGTATACATGCATTTGCGCACACTTGTATATTACTTGGTCCGGATGTTTTTCCTGTGATGTAAGTTGACCCCTGTGAAAGTTTTAAAAAAAATAAAAAATTAAAAACAGCTAAAAAAAAATACATTTGAGTCAACTGATGTAACCAGGGATTGTTTTATACTGAAATTTGTACAGAGATGGCACTTCATCTGACATCTTTACAAAAAGTTCTGAGCCAGCAACTATTTTCCCTGCTCCCGTGGCCGTGTGGGATAGCATAATGTCCATCGGATGTACAATTTGGGATTTCGCAGAATGTAGCAGGATGTCATCTGGGTACCCTTCGCCTACTGCCTCATCCATTCTGAGGTTTTGGACATACTGCTCACGTCGCCTGATATATTTCACCTCCTACATAGCAAACAAGTATGGGATTTCAGGCGCTCCCTTTGTTCTGCATGGTGCGTGGAGGAGGGGCTTGTTGTCTGTGTGGGTGTGGCCCCGTTGATTTGTCATAACTCTGGTCTCCTGTCTCTCAGCTTTACCGGCGCCTGTCGGAGGTCCTGGGCCTGAACGATGAGACCATGGTGCTGAGCGTCTTCATCGGGAAGATGTAGGTACAGCGTTACAGCAAAGGCTAAGTAGGCGCTGTCCATGACACCTCACACTGCTGCCTACCAATGCACCATTTTAGTATTTACCTAATGCTGGTTGCTGTTGTAACCTTCTTCTGATCATGGGAGGATGTTTGTCCCTTTGACCTTGGCTGCTGTTTGCTGTATGTTACTCACAAACCAGCCATCAGAGAAAGTAACAGCCTCTCAACAGAAGGATGAAGTACTGCAGAATAATAAAATTTTAAATGTCTCCAATCAACGCCGCTCTGAAATTGACAGACGCTCACAAGTATGGCCTGGTCCCTTTCAGCCCAGTATACCTAGCATACCTGTGTAGGTGTTACGGTACACAGGCCATTGTTCGTTGGAGATCAGATGCTCCTTATTTCCCTGGTGAGCTGTAGGTTGGTGTGCTGCTCCGAATAGAGCACTAAATGCTAACCAGGAGCCTTCTCTTTCTCTCACAATGTAGAATCACCAACCTGAAGTACTGGGGGCAGTGTGAACCCATCACTTCCAAGACACTGCAGCTCCTCAATGACCTCTCCATTGGATATCCTTCCCAGCTGGCCTTTTTATTCACGTACATGTTCAATATAGGAGCCATTTTTGCTAATGGTAAAAATAGAGGATCCCCCCCCCCCCCAAGCATTATGTTTGTTGTTGATATTGTTATGGATACTAGGTTTATAGATCATTTGATGTGGGGGCGGGGTATAGAAACAAAATTGGTTTGGTCCAACAAAATCATGATCATCCTCCAGCTAGTTCCCAATGGAGGTGGTGTTGAGCGGTGTGGGCCGATGCCGACGAGTGGTATCTTTCCTTGACCCCTTCGTGTACCTACAGCAGCGTGAGGAAGCTAGTGAAGCTCAGTGCTGTTCAGTTCATGCTGAACAACCACACGGTATGTTGCATCTCCTCAGATGGTTCCTAGCGAGTCTCCCACCGCCCGTCATCCCTTCCCCTACACTGTCTGCTCTGGCATGTCTCACTTGTAACCCTTGGCCCTCCCCGTCCTTCCCGGCCAGAGCGAGCACTTTTCCTTCCTGGGCGTGAACAATCAGTCAAACCTGAGTGACATGCGATGCCGGACCACCTTCTACACAGCACTTGGCCGGCTGCTCATGGTGGACCTTGGTGAGGACTGTCATCTTGCTCTCCCCTGCGACGGTGGCCGCTCCCTTGGCTGAGTGTGTCCTGACTGCCTTTGTCTCTGTTTTCACACGTCGACTTCGCAGGTGAAGATGAAGACCAGTTTGAGCAGTTCATGCTGCCCCTTACGGCCGCCTTTGAGGCGGTAGCACAGATGTTTAGCACGAACACCTTCAACGAACAGGAGGCTAAGGTAGTGGAGTTCTTATCCACAGGAACTCGAAGGCATCGACTGGCCCCACTTGCCACCCCGATGTACCATCAACCATTGTTTTCCCTCCCTACTCCAGAGGACGTTGGTGGGTCTGGTGAGAGACCTGCGGGGCATCGCTTTTGCGTTCAACGCGAAGACCAGCTTCATGATGCTCTTTGACTGGATGTATCCTTTCATTCTAGGCTGGACCTCGCCAGCCACAGCAGCTCTACCTCCAGCCCCCCTGGCGCAGTCTTCACCTGGCTCTGGTCCCAGGGGATATTAATTAGCACGTCGTTTTGCATCAGAGGCACCAGATAGAGAGGATTTATGGTTCACATAATCGGCACGATGAGACGGTTAAAGCTGAGAATGACTGAGGTGTCTTCTGTGACTAAGGCATCTCCTGTGGGCATTCGGGCTCAGTCCAGAGTCTGCTGTTCAAGGACGGTCCTTTGTTTTGTCCAAATAGCTTTTTGGTTGGGTGGCTGAAATAAGACTGCTTCCTCAGTGGGCCTTCTCTGCCGCATTTTCTTTGTTTTTGCCCTTAACTTCTCTGCCCCTCACACAGCTACCCCACCTATATGCCTATCCTGCAGAGGGCAGTCGAGCTGTGGTACCACGTCCCCGCATGCACCACGCCTGTGCTCAAACTGATGGCAGAACTGGTACACAATAGGTAAGCGCCACACTCCTGGCTAGTGCTCTAACGTTACGACAACATTATAGGGCTGTTGCAGCAATGGTTGCCTTTGTGGCACGTTTGGACCCTTCGGCTGATTAATGAACTGATGCGTCTGTTTTCACTGCCGATCCTACGCTAATCTTTTGATGCGAAATCTTTTCGTGGTTCAGAAACTCTGTTGGGGTTTTATGACGGCATCAGTTACACTTTCTGAGTGAGATACTAAACTAGAATTCCTATGATCTTCAATTCTCACATGTAAAATTTATTTACTGTGAACTCCCTCATTTTTTCGGTAAAAGTTAAACAATGAACACTCTGATTTTGAGGCGTTTGCCAGCTTCTTGACCAGAAACTCCTCTTTCCACACAACTCCCTGCTTTTGTTGGTTTACATGGAACTTGAGATGCACCAATGCACTTTTCCTTTTGCTACCCTAATCCATTCAATATTTGTATCTGCCGATTTTCAAGTCCCCATATGATCTTTTAATAAATATTTAAATATCCGTACACATATGGTAAGTGTCACTGTATTCCTCAAAGTTCTGCAGTATTCTTCCTTATGTCTCTGCAAGTGCCTGATTAGATTTATTGTATTGAATGACACTGTTGCTACCTGCTGTCGAAAGGATGCTTCTGATGCATCTGTTGGGCTAATTTGTTTCCAGTGTAAAGCCTTCCCACACGGCCGATATCTCTATAGTTCGTAGTTTCAAGCCGTGTGCCTCAGACTCACTGCAGTGTGACGGAACCTAAAAATCTGGCAGGAAATAGGAATGCATCGGGCTTCAGATCGGTCTGCGGTAGCCGATGATGAGCCCGAGTCACGGCGTGCTGTGCTGACCTACCCTAATCACCGTGTCCCCAGGTCACAGAGGCTACAGTTCGATGTGTCATCACCCAATGGGATTCTGCTCTTCCGGGAAACCAGCAAGATGATCACCACATATGGTAGGCTTGGCCGGCACCTCCCTCTGCGTCCGTGACCTGCTGTCTTCTGCTTGACCCTAAATGGGAAAAGCATTTTTTACGTAGGGGCTACTGAGGAACAAAGTATATTTATAGAATTGTGTGTGTGTGTGTGTGTGTGTGTGTGTGTGTGTGTGTGTGTGTGTGTGTGTGTTTTGGATAGAAACCTTTTCAAACATAAACGAATAAAGGTGGACTAAGTTTGTGCATCTTTCCGGGTTCCTTGTTGAAGCCTTCATACTGTTGCAGTCTTCTGTTCAAGCCGGTGAAATGGCTTACGTGGGAATGGTAAGCTAATGCCTCCTCAGGCTGCAGTTTCCAAGGCTACTCAGAGCGGCCACAAGCGATCCCTTTGTCTTCCTGCGTTGAGTAATTTATTTCCTCCCTCCACAGGAAACCGTATCCTTACACTAGGGGAGGTGCCGAAGGATCAGGTATACGCTCTCAAGCTGAAAGGGATCTCCATCTGCTTCTCCATGCTCAAGGCAGTGCTGAGCGGCAACTATGTCAATTTCGGTGTCTTTCGGCTATATGGGGACGATGCGCTCGACAACGCCCTGCAGACTTTCATCAAACTGCTGCTCTCTATACCACACAGTGACCTGCTGGTGAGTGGGTGTGTGACAGTGGGTGTGACTATGTGTGGGTGTGTCCGAGAGTGGGTGTGGCCTTGCTCGATGATGGGCGTGGTTACTCTGACTACTTCTGCATAAGTCTGATTGCTTCTGCATAATGAATGAGCAGTGAATATATGTGTTTCCAATATTTCTTCCGTTACAGAACCTTTTGGTCTCTTCCCACATGGGGTTGTAGTTTAACAGAGGTTCTATTCTGTGTTCCCTTCCACAGGACTACCCAAAGCTCAGTCAGTCCTATTACTCTCTACTGGAGGTTTTGACGCAGGATCACATGAACTTCATCGCCAGTCTTGAGCCCCATGTTATCATGTACATCCTGTCCTCCATCTCAGAAGGATTGACAGCCCTCGGTAAGAGATCTGCGGCTGTATGTCTCGTTGGCCTGCTAACTGTCTTGAATGTTCACACTGAGAAAAGGGCGGAAATATCGCCAGACTTTGTAGCCGTGGGGGTGCGGCTGGCTTATCTTTGGCTTATCGTATTTGCTGTCATTCGTGTAATTGGACCTCCCTCCCTTCCCCAGACACCATGGTGTGCACTGGGTGCTGCTCCAGCCTGGACCATATAGTCACATACCTGTTCAAGCAGCTGTCACGAAGCACCAAGAAGAGACCGGCCCCCATGAGCCAGGAAAGCGACCGCTTCCTGCACATCATGCAGCAGCATCCCGAGATGATCCAGCAGGTGGCTGCAGGAGCCCTTTTAGCGACTTATATTTACAAACAAGAGCACATGAGAACCAGAGTCAGGAAACTGTTCAGTTTGTCCCATAACACTAGCAGGCGAAAGATTTAAAATATTAAAAAAACAACGTAATGGTGTGATAGGCGATGTCTGCAATCATTTTTTCCCTTTGACAGGAAATCCCACTTAAAAACGTCTGTTTCTTCCAGATGCTGTCAACCGTACTAAACATAATAATTTTTGAAGACTGTCGGAATCAGTGGTCAATGTCCAGACCTTTGCTTGGCTTGATCTTGCTAAACGAGAAGGTAATGAGAGGCTTCTGTTTATCATTATGCTGCCGCTGCATTTGATCTTATGTAATCCTCTAAAACACAAACCAAAAGCAGACGACATCACTGCATTCTTAGAAGTGCTCGTGCAGCAAAACATAATCAGCTATCAAGCGCTTTACTCCTCAGCCATCGACGCATGTTCATAAAGTTCTGGAAACTGATGTGTTTCACGGTCACATGGTCTGTCTGGAGCCTGCAGTTGATATGCAGTACGGCAAGTTAGATCATCTCTAATTGTGACATGAATTTTCTCTTTGTGTATTGTTTTGATATGATTTTATTTTTGGTGGCTCAGTTATAGAATAATTACAAGCATTCTGGATATATATACCCTGGTATAGAAGTTCATGTAAATCAGTAGTCGCTCCAAACTGTTCTCCCGTGGAACGTTGTGTCAGGCTTTGACCGCTGTCCAGGATTGTCCCATCCTAAAGGTCTCCTTTGTTGTGTCCCGCAGTACTTTGCTGACCTGCGGAACAGCATTGTGAACAGCCAGCCCCCTGAAAAGCAGCAGGCCATGCATCTGTGCTTCGAAAACTTGATGGAAGGCATCGAGCGCAACCTGCTGACCAAAAACAGGGACCGGTATGTATGCTTTACCTTTGGGAGGGTATCGTGGCGTTAAGGAATGTCGGGAATATCTGACCGACGGTCGATCACCCTGAGGAATGTTCTAAGGACTCGTTTTTACATCCAGGTCTAATCCACCTTCTTTAATCTTATTCTCTTCCTCTTGAATCGTGGTTTAACTAGAATGACCAAAGATTGCTGATTTCTTCATAACAGAAAGTGCAGCAGCATGACCCTGGATTTATTTCTTTTTAATAAATCATTATATTATCCTTCTCAGCACGGCTACAAAAACATCTGAAGTAGACAAACTTTTTAAATTGACACCAATTTTTAAATTACACCAGTGGCAGACCCAAGAGCAGGTTGTTAGAAGTAGCAGTGTGGGAAGGTCTGGAAGACAACAGTAGGCAAGTAAATGAAGTTAATTTCGAAGATATGAACAAAAAGGAGGAGGGACCCCATTTGGGGAACATGAGTAACAGGCAGCCCAGCTAGCCAGCATCAGGCAGCCTGCTGTTATAGGTGCCCTGATGATTCTCTCTAAAAATGTGAAATATTTCTTGGTTTTTTTACCGCTCCATGTCCTCCTCCAGGTTTACGCAGAACCTCTCTGTGTTTAGAAGAGAAGTCAACGACTCTATGAAGAATTCCACGTACGGGGTGAACAGCAACGACATGATGAGCTGACATTCCACAGAGCACTGGGCCCCGCCCTCACGGCAAGCCTCCCGGCCCCGCCCCTGCCTCGGAAAAGCCACCCCCACGCAGCCGTCTCCTGGCCCACCCCCTCGGCCTGGATGCCAGGGGAACACATCACACAGACCTGCATCTCCTGCTCCTTCGACCTTAAGCCCATCCCCTGCTCCCCTAAACTCAACCCCCTCCACCCCCCTCCCCCTCGCAGCCCAACCTTTCCTTTTTATATATATATATAAATATATATATACTTATATATTTTAAAGCCAGTTTCTAGAGGTCACTGTTCTGACCGTACTGACAATTGGGGCTCAAAGTCCAAAGAGAGAGGGGAGGAGTTTGG
>JAODJX010000026.1:302600-317648 GCA_026776945.1 Isichthys henryi | reverse complement strand
TCCGCATTAATGCAAGAGCATGTAAAGAACTCGACCCCCCCCCCCCACCACCAAGCCCCCCATCCTCCAGCAAGATGAACAAAGAGATGAAAACCATCATCCTACCTCTGGGGTTTTATACTAATGTTTGGTGCCGGTGCTTTTAAACAGGACACAGAATTACTGATCAGCAGAACGGCTGATACAGAATCACACTCAGCCATGTTTTGATCGAGATCATTCTGAGCTGGATTGCCACACCCGGCACATCTGTTATATATTTGTCGTACAGACAGCAACCAGAGTATTAAAACATCATCAAAATGAGATATTTATGCAATATTATGTTGAGGAATCCAACGCAAGGAGTTTTCTCTGGTGTGTCATGGAACAATGTGTCCTGTTAAGAATCTGCGTCAGTTAGCAAGCTGACATCAGCGTCAGAGGCCTGCTCTAGCTGTTGCAATGGCTGCTGGGAGTGTGCTTTCCTCGAAGGCCTAACCGCAACATGCACCTATGTGGAGAGGATCCAGCTGTCCGCCTGAGTGTGCAGCCATGATCCCGCTTTTTCTGCAGTGTCCCACATGGCCTGGTGCAAACTGCCTACACTGTCAGGTGATTGTGGTCCTATGCTGGCTGAAAACCTGGGTGTTTTCAAGCTGAGACACAGCAAGTAAAACAAGGACGGGGCTCTTTATGACAGTAAACTAAGGAGCAGCAGTGTAACGATTCTCCAAATCCATGGTTCGGTTCTTACCTAATTTTTTGTGTGTCTTTTTTGGGGGGAGTGGGGGAATAAGAAAAAAATGGAGAGATAAATTCTCGCTTTTATGAACCTCCCAACAATTTGCAACACTGAGATACTCTAAAGAACATGTTACTTTGACTTCACATAAAAGAACTACGTAAACAAAAATAAAATACTATACTCTACCGGATAACCAAAATGTTCCCACACTGCTGCCTTGAATGCAGAGGTGGCAATTTCAGGTCCAGAAAGTAAAAATCCAGACCATGATTTACTTTCAACCAACCAGTTGAGCATAAAGTGTCACAGAGGACTCATCTGGTTGGTTGAAACAAAATCTTGGTCTGGATTTGTACTTTCTGGATCTGAAATTTCCACCTCTGCTTGAATGTGCCTGGGTGTTCTGTAGCCTCAGGCTTAATATCCATCTTTAGCCAATGAAACTAGCCTGGCTTTTACCGCAGGCGTGATCATTTGGTCATGATTGGACCAAAATAGCCACCTGACACACACGGCTGGAAGACAATATAACAGGTGTAACGTGTAAAATGTATAAAATATACAGCTTTCACAAACTTTAAATAGAATAATGATTATGTGAATTCCCTACAGCCAAAACAGAAACGTCCTGTTTACTCCTTCATTCACTGTTTCGACAAGCCCAGGTTTACGTAGCTGGAGACAGTCAGTGTTTGGAGCCAGTTGAGCTTAATGCATTATGGGAGTTTGTGCACAGGGGCCTGGGTTACTAGCCGGGGTCCCCAGCTATTTTCTCTAAGGATGAAATTATATCAGCAACAAAAAACCAAGGTCCACTGCATTTGAATAAAAAAAATATAAATAAAATTTGCCAACCGCAGTGGGGAGGTCGATTGCCTGGTCTGGACTAAATTGTGTTTCAGTGCAAATGTAAGTTACCATTCACCAGCTGGTAACCAGTGAGCTAAGGTTTGTGTGATCGCATTTGCCAGTAGTCCTGTGAGTTTTGTCCAGACCTGCTTCTGCTCCAGTGATGTGTTTGCTGTCCAACACTGTATCCTGAACTGGTTGCAAACTAGAGGCTTGTGTCGAAACACAAGACTTTTGCCTTGATTGGAAGTTCTGAGAGTGGCTGCTGAAGGGGCTGAGTCATGCTCTTCAGTCAGCCTGAAGCCCCCACATGGGCTGATTATGTGAGCGTGGACAGAGGAGACGAAACGTCAGGTAAACACAGAGAGGCCGCGTCTGCACGGGTGTCCCCGTCTGCCCCGCTGGAGCCAGCAGAGACGGTGTGGCGAAGGAGGGGCTCACTGCAGTATTGATTTGGTTTAATGGCTTACGCCATTGTCCTCAGCTCGCAGTTACCGGAGATGGAAGAGGGCAGCATTCTTTACATGATGCTACTGTAAATAAAAAACAGCCTTTTATCTCTGATCCTGGCAGTAAATTTACCTATTTCTTTTTAAGAGAAACACTGAGCTCCTGTCCAGAAAGATTGATCTCTATACACATGCGTTGAACCATGTTTATTACTAGGGCTATTTAGGGGGGATTTCAGCCCCAAACAAAGGTACATTAATCCCATGTGATGCTCCTGATTTGAACCACGAATGGTCCAGATCCAACCCTGATCTAACTTCTCCCAGGCAATGAAAAACATTTAGCCAGCTGTGAATCAGAATGCTCATTTTCATTTTCTTGCTAGTTAATCCCTTCCCACAAACACACGCACACACTATATAATATAGGCTTTTATACATTTTGACATGTCATTAAAAGGGTTATGGGGCCTTTTTAATCAGGGACATACCCAATGGGAACACAGAAGATATGGGTGTACACGGATACATTATGCAATAGTAAGGCAGCAGGCTGAACTGTGACTGTATCAGGGCCCTCAGTGCATTCAATAGGAACTCTTTTCTAAGTGATTCCTTATGTAAGATAAAAGACTGAGTTAGGCAGATGACTTTCTCGTGGTGAAGGAGAAGCGAGCTGGGCAGAAAGCCTTTGGGCTGCAAGCCCAGCAGGCACACGGACGTGCAGAAAGTGTGTGAGATGTATCCGTTATCTGAGCATAATGAGACACGTTTTCCTGCCTTCGGCTGTTTTGAACCAGCTGAGAGGTTTGAGCTGTGAGGCACCTGGGAAGGGGACATGCACAAGCAGGGCCCTCGCTTGGGACTGGGCTGGGCTGTGTGGGACAGCCTCCAGCCACTGGAGAGCCTTTGCTGTGCCTTGGAGAGTGCATCGGTCACGGGGTTGGAGCTGGGAGGAGAAAGTGTGTGTGTATGTGTGTGAGTGCGTGCATGCGTGTGTGTGTGAGTCAGATATACATTACATTGTGGGGACATTTCTGATAAAAACCTGTTACTTTGATATTGGGAGGACCATTTTTTTCGACCCCCCCCCCCCAAGGGTTAATTCAGTTTTTAAAAATCTGTGAATATAGTCAAAAAAGTAAAAATGAAAAACAAAATTATATTTTGTTTGGTTCCTGATGGTTAAGGTTAGGGCTGGGCGGGGGTTAATGTTATCGTTGTTGTGGCTGGGGATTTGTCCGTAGAAATTAATGGATGGTCCCCATAGAGATATGAGTACAGGTCTGTGTGTGTGTGTGTGTGTGTGTGTGTGTGTGTGTGTGTGTGTGAGGGGGGGGGGGCGTTTCGGTGTGGGAATGTGGCAGTGCTATTGTGTAAGATAATTAATGTCCAGCTGCAGAGGGAGGAATAACTGGGGCCAGACAACAAGAGGGCGTAGAGCAAACGCACCATCTTTGTCACTCAGCAGACCTGCCAACACCCCCTGTTAGTCTGCAGCCAATCAGCAGCAGCAGGTTGATGGGTGTTGGTCAGTGTTGCTGGGCTGAGATAAGTGCATTTCGGTTAGAGACAGGGTGGGGGACGCGGGAGACATAAATGACAGAGTCTGACCCTGGGCTGCGAAGCTTGATTTCTCATTTCAAGCAGTTTATCTGATGAAGAGAACTGTGGTTGTGCTGCGTGTTACTCTGCCACCCCCCACTGTCACAGACACTTCAAGCACCTACATTTAATGAATGAATGGGATGTTAGGCACATGTTATATAGTATGAAGAATCAAGAAGGACTTTTTAAGTTTTCTTTTAATCTGGAGGACAGGATGTCAGTGATAGTCAAATATTAATTTGTTAATCAACCATAATCGAACTGATTATCTTATTTTCTGCCATTTCCTGTGACAACCTATTACACCCAAACTTTTAACTATACCAGCTGGTGCACATTTCCCCTTTCTCTCAACAGTCTTCTTTACATAAGGGGAGAAGTTTCTAAAATGCTGCTGTGTCTAACGGGGGTCCCCCTGTGGTCATGCAGGATGTGAATGACATCACAGGAGCAGCTGCTATTGGGCTTGTGGATTCTCATTGGACAGCCGATTTAATGACATCATGAAGTTAGTAAATACCCTCTGCTATTGGTCAAAAGTTAATGCAGACGTCAATGCAGATGTCTTCCCAAGGCTGCCAAGGCTTCCCAAGGCTGCCAGACTGTGTTGTGTAAAAGCTTGCATTGCAAACTTCCTGATCAGCCTAAACTATATTACAGCATTTTTCTTGTCTCCGATCTTGCCTGTTTGCTTGAAAGTACATGGTGAAAAGGGGTTTTATGGTTTGTTTATTTGTTTATTTACATTTTCGTGTTCCAGAGGCATAAGTCAGAACCAGTATAGCCATTTCTAGTGAGCTAACAGCAAAATGTAGCGTAAAAATCTAATTATGACTTGAGTAATTTTTTACATTAACGTGATGCAGAGGTTTTTCAGTGATATTAGGTAAACGGAAGAAAAAAAACAGACCAACAGCACCAAGCACCTTGGTTAGTCCCATGCCTACAGTGAAACCGGACTTTTCCTCACTGATACCGCAGATTCAGACAGGAGGGGGTCCTTGTTCCATCAGAAGCCTTCCATGACGGGCAGGTATGAGTCTAGGTCCGGCCCACGGCCCTCCCCCCTACATGCAGGGGTGGATTAACTTCTCTGGGGGTTCTAGGCTGACATGAGAAGCTTTTGGGGAGCTGAAAGAGAGATGAGAGAAAAAGAAGAATGATGCAACATCAATAGAGAACCGGAGGGAGTAACGACCAGCGGATCAATCAGCCAGATATATGTTCAGCCATCCCGTGTTTTCCAAGGCAGGTCCCCAGTTTTGACGGCCGGAACCCCAGGCTGCCCCCTTACATAGCCTGTGCATTATTCCCCCCCCTCCCCACGCGCCTCAGTTCTTCATGAAATGTGGGAAAAATTAATGTAGCAAACTCAGAATCTTATGGCACTAACTAGGCCGAAAGGAAGGACACTCAAAACTCAAAGCATACAAACAGGAAATACCTGTTTGCTGAAACTGGGAGACCTACATGGGGATACCACAAGAGATACCGGCTGTGTATTTACTCTGGCTTTTCAATGGTCTTGTAAAGGAATTTGCTTGAAAAAAAACTAAACATCAATGGGCATAGAAGAGGCAGCGCGTGCAGCAGAAAGGTGACCAAAGGCCTTTGCAAAACCCCCGACAGTGGTGCAGGCACGTGGATCCAGAGCAATGAGGGAGGGGCTCCCTTGTGAAGTGCTCAGTGCTGCCTGCCTGTCGCACAGGGAGGCTCAGATGCCAGTTAATCAGCAGGGACCCAAATCCCTGCACTGCCTTCACAGGGTGATCGAATGACTCCTGTGTAGTTCCCTAGTCTGCTGTGGGAGCCAGATCGGGTGCAGGGGGCGTGTGTGTGTGGGGGGCGCTGTCATAGGTACATCATTACTTATTGACTCCTCCTGTACCGAAAGTGATTTACAGAGCTTGCAGGTGTTTCAGACGTGATCTACGGTGCATGCATTGTTCAAGGGTGTAATAGCAGGATCCTCTAGGGTTTGGGAGAGGGTCTACAGCAGAGTGTCCTAGGGGTCCTGAATGGAACTCATAAAGCCAAGTGCTCCACCTAGTGGTGATGCCTTATGCCTACACCTCATGCTGTGTCAGGTCACTGGTAGATGTTTCATATTTCGCAGAAATCTCTTCTGTTTCTGTGCAGCTCGAAGCATCTGCTTGTGTGTTTGTGAGCACTGGCCTTAGCTCTGCAAACGGATTTTCTCCTTCACATCTTTCTCAGTTTTCACTTTCACGTTTTTTTTTTTAATGAGCTGCAAAACGGCCGAACCCAGTCGAGTGTGTTGAGGTGGGGTTATGGGTAAAGAAATGTCCCCCAGGGGAACCCTAACGGCCATGTTCTGTTGCTAGGATACGAGGCGATTCCCCTAGTGGGCCCAGACACAAGGCCTCTGCTTAGATACTGTCTCCTAGGCTCCCCATCCCTCACACACAAGGACATCTGCAGGTACACAAGCACTCAAGCTACAGCTCCTTTGCCCACATATACACACTCCTCCGCAGGCACATATGGCCTGAAATCTCGAGCCTCGCAGAGAGCTGCACGTATTAAATGGATTTGTGAGAAGTAAGGAATGGTGCAGGATTTTCGTGTGAAGATAGAGGCTCTCACCGTGGCGTCAGGCTCTTCTGCATTAAAATAGAGCGCATGGAACAGAAGGTCCGAAATGAATTTAGCCTCCCCTCTAAGGGGGGCAGGTGATCCATCCCACCTCTCCAGTTGCCTGGAAACCAGATTATATTGGGAGGCAGTCAGTAACTCACGCTGACAGCGTTCTGCTTGTTAGCAAGGAGATTAGCGGGCAGCCCGAAGGATTTGTCTTTCGTCGGGAGGCTGAGACTCTCTGCCACACCAGCAGGACCACCAGAGCCCTCTGGGACTGGAGTTCCAGTCTTGGTGGACAGGTGCATCCCAAGCCCTACCATGGCAGCCTCCTGGCTCCGCCGGCCCCGTCTGCTCCTCACATGGTGTTGCCACATATGAACTCAGGGAGCGTGAAGCGTGACAATTCCAGCTCTGAGACCCTCTCAGACCGAGGAAGGGGGAACGCTGCACTTACCGTGGGTCATGAATTATTTAAGGGAAATAAATAAGTGTATTTGAAAAGGCAAAAAAAAATGGGTCAGGAAGATGGAGGACGTGGGTGAGTAACCCGGACCCTGCCGTAGTGAACGTTTAGAGGCAGAATGGGGCTATAGAACATTAAAATGCCTCCAGCATTTATTTGTGGTTTTATTTACATTATTATCTGCCTCCTAAATCCATTTATCCATTACAGAGTCGCTGTGAGCCATCGGCCTATCCGAGGAAGCACAGGGCGCGGATCAGGGGATAACTTCCTGTTACACTTAGCCATGTAAAGAATCCAGTTAATCTAACCTCATGGTTTTGGACTGCGGGAGGGAGGGGGGAAACTGGAGAACAACGTGGCAGTTATAAGAACACCTTCGTGGATAAGCAGAGGACATGCATTAAAAGCTCTGGAGGTGTCATTCAGCAATGCTAATCGCTAATCGCCATCATGGTGCCCCTGCTAACTCGCTAATTATTTAATATGATCATTGTTACTTTTCATACTGATTTGAAATTTATATTTGAAGTGTATGAGGTTGAGGTCATCCCAGTGAAATCGTGCATTTTGGCCTGTGTGTCTTGCTTGACTAATTTCAGTTGGTTAAATCGTAAAGGGTGTCATTCAGACACGTCTTCATCTCCGCTGCCTGTTCAGGTGTGAATGATCTCCAACCACCACCTGGTGCTACTCTGTTCTGGAGATGGATTTAATTAATCCCTGCAAGCATGGTATTACTGTGATTGTAAAAGGCCCAAAATGGCAGACTATGGGGGGCTGCATGTCAGTGGTGGGAAGAGTACTCGATTTTCATACCTAAGTAAAAGTACAGATACCACACCATAATGTTACTCAAGTAAAAGTCACCCAGTAAAACACTACTCAAGTAAAAGTAAAACATTAGCCAGGGTCGCTAACTTGGTCAGCTAGCTGGAGTTAGATTTTCAATTTGAGACAAATCTGCACACTCATTTATTTATGTATTTAACAGTTGTATTATCTTGTAAACACTCTGTCGTGTTTGCAAACTAACCCGATGTGTAATTTTAGGTTTATAATGGAATAATATAGATTTGCCGTAAGATTTCTTGTGTGAGCGGGAGAGGCTGAAAGCCTGAGTGTCAGACCAGATGCGTGAGAGTTGGCAACACTGAATACCTGAAAGTATTATATATTCAAACCGATCGTTCTTACAAAAAACCAAGCCATCCTTTGAAAATTCACTCAAGACAGATTTGAATATATCATTGTAAGTTATAGTACAACACAAGAAGGAAAACTGAGTCGCACATTTTTTTCATTAATAGATGATGGTGCAACGTGCCAAGTTTGCTTGTGCAGATTAGCAAATTGACATTTTTATTTTGTGGGAAATGAAAGATCAGTCTATGGGGAATATGAATTATAAATATTTCGCAGGCTGGTACTTTTTGCAGGCTGGTAAACCTCTTATATTTGGCGAATGAGATGATGAAAACCTTTGTCATGACTGACCGTGACCGTCAATGACTGATCATCCAGTGCAGTTACTGTATTATTATTGTATGGCAATATCTGTATGTTAACCGATATATCGTGCATCTCTACATATTGTTTGTTCCATCTTCATGAAGACAATATATAATGCAAATAATAATAATAATAATCATGAATATCTTCATCCTACGTGGAAAGAAAATCATGATTCATTTTGTACCCAGGATCAAGGAGACCTATGCAATAAGCTACATGCAATGCTGTTTTGTTGGGGGGGGTCATGCAGAATGTATGGGACTAAAAAGTCGCTGATTGAGTCAGAAATGTAGTGTAGTTAAAGTATAAGTTGTAACAACTTAAAGTTCTTAAGAAAAGTAAAATCTGGAAAAAAAACACTTTGTTACTTTATACCTCCACTGCATATTCCCTCTAATGGAGACGTCAGGAATATTCACGGCTTTTGCTTTGAAACCCACAGTGGGCAGGATCATCATGCCATTGGTCACTGACAGGTTTAAGCCGCTTCTCATTGGCTCCCATCAGTATACAGCAGAGAGCAGACTCAGGATAAATGGCACCCAATGGGCATTTTGATGACTTTTTCCCATACTTCCAATTTTCAGCTAAAGTGAAAGCTTTGGTTTTCATTCACATCGTCCTCCCTTTGGCCTCTCACTGCATTCTTTAATTAGGCAGAATTCTCATGCGAACTTATTAGAAGGTAATTAAAAATACATGTGATTTGATTCCAGGAAGTTCAGCACGTAAGGTGGAGCTCATCCCTGACAAGACGGTGTCAGTGTCAGTAAAATTAAATCAGGGGTGCATTTCCTACGCATTGTGGCACAAGAAAAATCAGATACGGGCAAATCTGACTAGACGTTCACTGATGCCAAGCCAGACTAGAGCTGAACTCATTAATGGTGACTCTGATCTCGCTGCTTTGCTTCTCCTCCCATTTTCCACTCTGGAGGAGGCTCTGCGTGTGGATCTCTGGTTATTATTGTTTCTGCTGTGTTCCATGCTACAGAGCTGCCTTTGAACCCAGAAGCCGTGGCCCCAGTGAGATGACTCTCCAGGCCTTCTGAGGTAGGAGCCCTGGACCTGCATTCCAAGAGCCTGTAATAACATCTCTGATTCCACATGAGGAACATCACACACATTCCTGTGATGAAGACGTCAACATGGTTACTGGCATAGATGTACAATCTAGGCCCTATTCTTGATCTCCGCAGAGCGTTGGGCTTTTTCCTGGATGGGGGTCCAAACATACCTTACTGTGTAATTACTCGAATTCTGACTCTTTCTGTTTGCACTGTGCCTGTTGTCCCAGTTTACCAGTCACGGTGTACCTGTAGTCCAGTGTCTGCTCTTATGTCTGCTGTGTTCATAGCGTGTCTTATCACTGGCTGGTGCTGAGACTGGTCAGTGCGTGTGGAGACGTTACCTCTCACTTGGTAAACGCGACATCATATGACCTCATCACGTCTCTCTCTCTCTCTCTCTTTCTCGGCCACCCGGAGGAGATGCATTAATGAAGGGCCAGTGAACCCGAGGTTCTGTTTCCGAAAAGCATAAGCTGACCATCTCTGCTAAGCTGTTTGTTCTTTCTCCTTTCATGTCTGGGACGAAGCCGACTAAAGTTCTGTTTTCACAGTCTTAACGTTTTGCTTCCTCTCTCTCTTTCTGTCTTTTTCTGTCTCTCTCCCGTAGAGAACATAACACACACACCCAGCACTCGCAAAAGCAAGACCTCTGCTTTTTGTTTTCCCCGTATAACGATGCTGAAGGTAACCACTTGACTGGCTGGGGCCGCGGTCCCACCCCAGCATTGCCAAACCCCTGTCAGACATCCTCCAGGATTTGCTGACGCTGTGCTTGGATGATCTGTCTGTTTAATTGACTGAATCACGCCAAACCACTAAGCGCGTTCAGATTACGTGTTGTGAAAAGCACTGAAAATGCTGTTTGTGTGTCTTTGTGTTACGCGTTTTGTCTGATGCCTTTGATTTAAATGTTTGTTTAGTCTGACGTGTTTTGTAGGTTGTTTTTTTTTTTTTTTTTTGGTTGTTTAATTTTTTTCAATGATCGGAAGTGATGATGTTTCCTGATCTCTCTGGGTTTACATATTGCCATGAAGCGGCGTACTTGGAGTTCAGTTAACTTGGTTCTTCGTAGCTGTTTGCTGTGTTCAGCCGCAGACCTTGACCCCTGACCCCCTGACCTCTGTTCCTGAACAGCAACAGTCTGACACGGCTCCAGGAAGCGTTTCTTCCTCACGCGGTCCCAGTCTCCCTGGATCACCGGCTATCTCCATCGTGGTGAGTCCGCTGATGTCAGTGCCTAAGTGGTCGACTGTGCTGACCAGGATGCTACATCGATAACATGATACCGTTTAGTAATTTGAAGACAGGTCAAGGATAAGGAATTTATTATAGCTGAATAATGGTGATGATGGTAATTATATTTTAATCACCCATGACAGAGATCATGCAGGATTGGTTCCATTAGGCTTAGAGCCTCTCAGTCCTTCGCCTTTATGTCTGAATGGCATGATCTTCCTCTGACCCTCTGCTCTGAGCCTGGATGCTCACCCATCTTAAGCTATTGGTCCTCACAATTCCTGCCTCCCGCCTTACCCTTCCAGGCAAGAATGGACAATCAAGTCATAGGTTACAAGGACCTGGCGGCGATACCAAAGGACAAAGCCATCCTGGAGGTCGAGAGGCCAGACCTAATGACCTACGAGCCCCACTTCAGCTTCTCCGCACTGGACCGGACCGATCTGTCTCGGAGCCGGGAGGTCGGTATGCACAGCCCTGACGCTTGGCTTTTCACTCTAACTCATCCACTTATAGCAGTTTAATGCATGCATGCTTCACCTTGCTGGACAGCGATTTGAGTCTGAACCCAGCTCTGATTTCTTTTTTGCCTTTTCTAGAGGTCCATGTCGCCCCACTCCATCTCACCCCCGCCCTCTCCTGAGGTGAGATTGATGACCTCAATATGCTCCCAGCCCGCAGCTCCCCCTACTGCCCGCTGAGATCTGGAGAAGTCCTCTCCACTAGGGGGAGCCCTTCATTCAATCTCTCTTGTTGTGTGTGTGGGTTCAGATGTTCTCAGATAATGTTTATGTAACTAGAGGAGCTCATTTAGGGGGAGAATATATACTGTATGCAGTATGGATGGATGCTGTCACTGATTTTCTTTTCAATCCAACACAGAGTAATACCATTTAATACTGATACCGAAATTTGGTGCCATGCCAACTCACTTCGGAGATTTAATTTGGCAGGTGGGAGGGCGGTGCTGCCAATAAAATTTGGCGAGTGGTCCAGGGCTCTCAAAGTGTTCCTCTTTCTCCCCTCTGATGGGTGACCCTGCCTGGTAGCAGTTTAAGTCCTATAATACAAACATTTAAATAACCCCGTCAAATCAATAAGTTAACGTTATGATCGATTCTTATAATTTTCTATTCGGATCAAAATGATTGATATTTCAGTATCAGTCCGTAATCCATGCTCATTTAGATCCCCACAAAGGAATCTCGTAGATATACAGTGGGCCTGTTTATAAAAGATCAACACTTCAATACCAATAGTACATTGTATGTGCAGTCTTGATGCACTCTTCAGCCTTAAAGTACTTTGCGTATTGCAAAACATTAGAAAAAAATGGATAACTTAAAGATATAATGCATCCCCTCTGGGGTGCCTCATGCCTTTTGTATCCTTTTGTATACAGATATACTGTAAGTGTATCAAAAGCCTAAGCGATTTTACACTTGGAAGTGTAAAATGACAAAACAGCTGAAATTCATGCCCGCTGAGCACAGACCTGGTCTGCCCCCTCTGTGTTTCAGCCAGTAGATTTAGTAATCGGTCATTGTTTGACATGCTACACCATTCAGACGGCTTCCCTGAGCTTTTATTACCATCAGGAAAAAGGTCACTCAGACATTTAGCGTTTTGCTGGAGTGAGTGGGGAGGGGGGAGGTTCGCAGTGCATCGTGGGAAACCGGCCAAATTGAGTTACTGTACATCTGATCATCTGAGAGACCTCATCGCTCAGCAAAGCACAAAACTCACACCGAGGCCCCGCCCATCCGGACATGTGCCTCTTCCTGTCTCCTTTGGTTCCTCTGGTACCCAACGGCTTATTAATAATTAATTATGGTCAAAGAAGGAAATGGCTGGTGACGAGATACAAGTACAGGAACTTATCCTTGAAAAGCCCCGTCAAAGCACAGCCTTGTGCACGTGCCCTTGGGAAGTGGGAACCTCTCGTGCACAAGTCAAGAACTATTTATTTACTTAGAAAAATCTAAAATGTATCGCCAATTTGCAAGAATCCATACAGTGAACGAATCAAAAAAACCATTTATGAATCAATCAATGAATTAATCAATCAGTCAGTACAGATTTTGACAGGCGAAGATCCGTTTTAGATCCGTTTTAGATTTAGTGTCTTATTGACATCTGAGGCCCAGTTAGCTGCTAATGTGAAGCTGACAGCCTGATGGTACAGTAAACGCGACCCCCCACAGCTGTTGGTTCGGCACTCGCTGCTTGCTGGTTTTGCACAGGCCACTTCAGGTTAGGCTTCTTCCTTGGTATAGTGTATGACCCTGCTAATCTAATCCCCATCTAATCCAATGTCAGCATGCATCTGCATGCAAGGAGTCCAAGGAGTGGGTGGAGGAGGGATCTCCAGGGGGCTCCTTGGCGGGATCTACAACCCAGATCCGCAAAGTAAGCGCCACCAAAGCCCCCCCACAGCATTTCCACAGGCCAGGTAAACTCCGCCCACCTGCCGTGACATCAGCGTTAGAGTCAGAGTTCAGCTGCTGCTCAGCAGCCCTTCCCTGGCATTTAATAGCTGCTGTTACAGTGGCCCCGCATTCTCATTCATGCTCCGCCTCTCTCTTTTCTCCCTGTCTTGTTCTTTCCAGATAACGGTACAAACCTATACAAGAAGCCCCCTATTTACAAGCATGGTAAAGGCTTTTTTTCTGTGATTTTTAGACTAGCTGACAAATTAGATTAATGAATATGATGATGAATATGATAATTAATATGTGCATCTGCACATTGAAGCCCCCTCACCCTGCAGATGTTTCCGCTACAGCCGCACACGGCAAGCACATGGAGGATATCATCATCGAGTCGTCCAAGTTCCCTGCCGCCCAGCCACCTGACCCCAACCAGCCCTCTAAGATCGAGACGGAATACTGGCCCTGCCCCCCCTCACTGGCTGCTATCGGTAGACCGGCACACATTTTCATATCCTCATATCAAACGCACTTGTATTCCACACATTCACTTGGATCATCTACAGTCAGATGCTGGGGGGGGGGGGTTACTGGAACAGCCCAGTCAAGCTGCTAAGGGACAGAGGGAGTTAGGAGGAACAGCAGGCTGGGGATGGCTCCTTCATCCAGGCTTGTTCCTCCTTTGCCACAGAGACGGAGTGGAGAAGAAAGAAGGTTGTGGAAGGCACAACCGAGGAGGAGGAAGATGAGGACAACCCAATGGAGATGGAAAGGAGAAAGAAGCAAGAAGAGGAGCTTAGTAAGGTAAGCATGGCCAGTTGGGGGCCTGGGCTGGTATAGCTACAGCAGATATGTTAGCATCAGCCTGGATTGCTAGTGGGTGTGATTGCTCTTCTCTGTCAAACACCTGGTGGCAGTGATTGAGGTGCTAAATCCAGCCCACTGCGGGTTTCCACAGCTCCAAAGCTGTCTTGACATATTCTTTGTCTATAGGAAGCTGGGCCATTTGCACCCTGATGTCCTGCCATACATGCAAAATGTCTTTCAGATCCAGTCCAACCTAGGAAGGCTGATCCTGAAGGAGGAAAAGGAGAAGGTTGGCCCCATCCGCAGAAAAACGCGCTCGCTGCCTGATAGGACACCAGCGGCAGTAGGTGAGCAGCCGAGCGAGTGCGTGAGTATATTTGCACGCGTGTGTCTGAGGAGACTTGCTTTTCACTTCAGTATTCATCTCATATTTTGCTGGTTTGGGATCATCAGTTACTTGAACGTCAAAGGGATGCCCCTTCGAGTGAAGCTTTACCTTTTCTATGCGTTGTACATGAGCAGAGAAACAGCCACAGGCACGGAAGCAACTGGACAGTCTTGGAGGAAAGATGCCACCCAACAGCAGGGCTTGGACCCTCCAGATAAACACACACAGCCGGTCCTCTGTGTGACTCTGCAGGATAAAAGTTGCTTTGCTCTCATGAACGGAAGCTTGACGGTTCCTGTCCTGTGATCATATCACTCTTGGCCCTCCTAGAAAATGCCAGCTTGGCCCTGAGCACCTCCAGGGGTGCCGGATAAATGGCTAATCCTGTGCTCCGTCTCCAAGCTCTTGTGGGATATGATGAGAAACCTAAGGAATCCCTATGTATTCGTACAGCTGGCAAAGTGTCATTACAATGAAACGCAGAACCATCCGCACTGCAGCCACACTGCATTACGGTCTGTGTGTGAGCAGAGCCTTCAGACTGCTGCCCCCTTTGTAACGGATATTAGCGTTTAGACATGGAGATAAGCTCACATCTTTGATCCTCCATACAGCGCGTGGAGGGCAAGGCCTCTGAAGACCTCTTGTGGTCAGACCCAGTCAGTGCACCTTTGTAATATTCACATTGTTTCTTACCTGCAGAAGGAAACTACTCATTTTGCGCGTTCAGACAAAAATGTGCATATATAACATGCTATACAGATTAAAATATATATCTTGTAATTTAGTGTTTTAGTTAAACAATTGGATTATATAAAGATTTGTCATATAATATAGTAAATGAGTTCAATGAGAGTTTTGCACGGGTATTCACTGTTGAGGACATTAGTAACTTACCAGTTCTTA
>JAODJX010000026.1:288062-302500 GCA_026776945.1 Isichthys henryi | reverse complement strand
TTAACAACTCTGAGCTATTAGTGAAGTTCTCCCCAAGCGAGCTTGACGGGCCGAATGGCCTCCTCTCGTTTGTATAGTTCTTATGTTCTTATGTTCTTATAATTGTTTATATACAAATAGCTCATATGTTTCAGACAGTATGGCATTGCTTATTAGTAGTACAGTCATTACTACATAAACATAGGGTTTCATTTTCTAAATAAGCTTATTGTTTGTAATTCCCTCCTGTTCATCTTCTAACTGTGTATCCTGCTCAGAGCAATGGGGGGGGGGCACTGGAACTCATTCCAGGCTGTCTGGAGTTTCTGAATGTGTACATTTTTACAATTCCTTTAACATTACTCACTGCTTGTGTAATAAATGTATCTTGCCTTTGAGTAAGACCGTCCTACCATACTGATTCCATTTGTCATTGGCCTGTTGCTTGGCAACCAGGTCCTTCCTCATTTTCCACCTACGGTTTAGAAGATGAGAATTTACCGCGAGTGGACGTGCTGTTAGTCCAGGTCCCTGGCGAGATGCGATCGTGCTGCTTTCTCTCAGACTGTGAAGTCTGCCTCGCTTGCATCAAGGTCACTGTTTGGCAAGTAGCCTGAGAGTTGGGAATGGATAGCGGAGGCAGCCAAGACTTGTATTAATCTGGTGTAACGCATAATGCATCTTGCAATTAATCAGGCAAGGGAGAGCTGATGAAGGGGGGCATTCAGACCTGAGCAGCCATGACTGCCTTCTTCCAGTCCAAGAGTGAGCTGTTAAGATAATTGTCTGGAGAGAGTCACTGCTTTTAAACAATTGCACACACTGCTGTAAAACGTGTTTATGAGAATAGAATTTTCTAGACATTGATTGGGAGTTTAGCTGCTCTTTTACTGCATTACTGATTCTTTTTGATCTTTATGTTACAAAGGCTTGAGATTTCTGTCCCGAGCGTTGGTGTGGATGGACTGCATTATCGTGATCTCTGACACCCCACTTTTGCATTCATTCACAGGACAGTCATCCAGCTCTCTCAAGTGCTCCTCTCTGGCCACCTGCAGCAGAGGTGGTCTCACTCGGGTGGGTGCTACTGAGCTGTGAGGCCAGCAGAGGGCACCACAGTGTCTGGGTCAATATTGTGTGAATCTGAATGCTGTCTTTAAAAATCATCCTATCGCAGAAATAAAACCTGTAAACCTGTAAAAATTGATTTGAAAATATTATCTGTATAGAAGTGTTTTCTAATAAAATAAAATACAAACAAAATCCACACACATACAAAGTTACTTTAAAGGTTCAGTTGGTTCAAATCTGACCTGAAACAGGACATTAGCTTGGCCTTTGGACCTAACAGCGTGTTCCACTCTTTTTTCAGCTTCAGTCTGCTGAGTTTGCATCCTCTATTGGTGAAAAGGTGCAATCAGGTGGGATTTATTTACTTAATAAACATGAGTAGGTGTATACAGACTATCACGTTCAGTGATTGGATGGCGTAAATTACATTTCTGTCCATCTGCGACACGTGTTTCAGGTTTGAATGACAAATGAACAGCATGTTACAATTACGAGATGTTAGGTTAGGATGCAAGGTTGTAGGCATGGAGTCAACAGTGGGGAGCTGTAATTATAATACATATTGGAGGGGATATTGTGAACACATCTGAATATTTGGGGAGGGGATATGTCCCCCCTAATATATATTATAATTACAGCCATATTAGAATGTCTTCTGCAACCACCATCCTGTTTACAAACCTGCCCAGGATGCTGATGCAGAAGCTGAATATCTTTATCTAAATCAGTGTTTCCTAACCCGATCTTTGAGAACCCACAGACAGGCCGTGTTTTTGCTCCCTCCCAGCTCCTTGCATATTTTGCTCCCTCTAGTAGCTGGGAGAGAGCAAATACATGGACTGTCTGTGGGTACCCAAGGACCAGATTGGGAAACACTGATTTACAATCAGATTTAATTTAATGTGAGGCATTAATACTGAACCTGGTCACCAATGTCTTCTTTTCTTGTCCCACAGGTGTACAGGTAAGGGATCAGTGCATATAAACACTTCTAACTGCTGATAAGTAGAGTCCTTTAGTAAAGCTGAACTACAGTGCTGATAGATTCTGCTTGAGAATGATCTATTAGGTTTTGTCATAGTACAGTGTGACCTGAATGTCGGTTGCTATGACCACTGTAAATAGGAGACACACGTAGGTCTAACACATATTGTGATTATATGTGATGAGATAAACCTTGCACATCACCAACTGTTGAGGTCATACTATTGAAAATTATGAGGCAGATAAAAATGACCCATAAAGTCAGACTGACACTGATGTATCACTACTGAAGCATTATAAAATATCATTAGGTGTTTGTGCCTTCTCCTCACTCCTGTTTCCGTCCTTGTTTTTACGGGTGTCTGTAGAATGGAGAGTCTCAGAGGGGCAGGATGGACAGGGGAAACTCTCTGCCCAGCATACTGGAACAGAAGGTGAGAACAGAGTGCTTGCAAACCAGTAGGTGGCGTAGTGTTTAAAGTACCAGTCAAGGTGTGCGTGAAGATGCATTAGTCAGCAGTGGGAAGGATATAGAAGCTCTACGCTGAAAAGTGGTCTTGATGGGTTCTGAGCTTGTAGTTACGTTCATGATTGTCTTTAGTAGCCAAACAGAGAACATTCTGTGTTGTGATTTTATGTGATTACAGAGACATATATGGTTAAGAACATTTTATCAAACTGTAGTAAAATCCAATTTGCTCTCTACAGATCTATCCTTATGAAATGCTGGTTGTGACCAACAGGGGGCGCAATAAGCTCCCACCTGGGGTTGACAGGACAAGACTGGAGGTAGTTTCTCTTCTACAAAACGACATTTGCCGTTTTTAGCATGTATATGATTTTCTTTGTGTGTAATTAGGTTATTGTTCCAATTTTTAATTGTACTTGAAAATGTAACAATCAGTGTAATACTACAATGTAACATTTATTGGAAACTTTGTTAAATTGAAACCTGCTTAAATTGCATGAAATTAGTTTGTCATGGTTTAACATCAAAGCTGCATTTGTCTGGAGACAGCAAATGTGCACCGATCGCTTGTCTCCCCCAGAGACATCTGGCTCCTGAAGAGTTTGAGCAGCTGTTCGGAATGTGCATTGAGGAATTCGACCGGCTGTCACTCTGGAGACGGAACGACCTCAAGAAGAGAGTGTCACTCTTTTGACTGGAGTGGGGGCCTCGCTCTGCATAAGCACCTCCACCTCTTTCATGGGCGGGGGGGTGTCAAACAAATTTAAAACCCAATGCAAAATCAGGAAAAGGACCAGATATCTTGGGTGGCACTGCCCTATTCAACAAGTCATAACACATTAATAACTAAAGATGGGTTCGTAAAAAACATTTATATAGTAAACAACCATATTCAGTCTTATTGAAGGTCAACGCCACTGTATCTTGTTTCTCGTCTGTGTAACTGCAGCTGCCAGGCATATGGGAATAATAGGTCCTTGTCGTGCTGAGAGCGCTTTACGTCTGTCCTGCCCTCCCTGGCAGCGCATCTAAGAGTAATGAAAGGTGAGGGGACCAGCCAGGAAGCCTCAATTTAAAGGCTTCGCAAACCAACCACAATGCTTGGTCCGCACCAGTGCATCTCACCCGGGGTAATACCACTGTAAGGGAATGGGCGATGAAAACGCCGGACCT
Source organism: Isichthys henryi (assembly GCA_026776945.1). Lineage (NCBI taxonomy): Eukaryota > Metazoa > Chordata > Actinopteri > Osteoglossiformes > Mormyridae > Isichthys > Isichthys henryi. The sequence continues at coordinate 298,824 of JAODJX010000026.1, read as the reverse complement.
CGCCTTTAACGTATCTAGCTTAGCGACTCTGTGTTAGTGCATCGGCTGAAACGTATAAAGCACTATACTATAGTTATGTTGTTAACACCTGAAATCTCAGCGCAGTCACACGCGTCGTTACCTTTAACAACTTCATGCAGGTGGATTCATATCTTGGTGGAATACTTTCTGTTTGTTCATCTGATTTTGATGTGTATTTACATCTACAAAATAGCCTAAAAAATGTTTATTTAAAATAACATCAGTTAACATTGATTAAACTTGTTTTTGGACGTGAGGTGATGTCCCTGTCGTTTTTTTCCCCCGGCTTCTCAATACTTGAGATTCTTAACGGTTAAGGAGAATAGTTTTTTTTTTTTTTACGAAGACCATTATTCCAATTAAGAAATGCAATATATGCAGCCTTCATGGCAGCGACACGTTGTTCTTTGAAGGCTGATATTCCAACTGAAAAGCCCACGACAGTCGACTTGAAAAACAAGTCATTGCGGTAAAGTTTCTCTGTAATATAAATATATCAGAAATGCATTTACACCCTATTTTTCTCATATATGCATATATATAGAAATTTGTTCTATATGTGGCGCATGTATTTCGAGTAATATGCAAGTATTTAAAATGTTACACTTAGTAAATTTGCTGCAAGAGCGCCAGGGAGGGAGGGAGGTAGTGGGTGAGTGAGAGAGAGAGAGAGAGAGATCCCGAGTGAGTAAGTGAGGGATCCTGGAGTATTTCGGAGTAATTACGGTGCCCTGACGCCCGGTTCATTCAGAAAGTGGAAAGTCTGCGGGTACAGAGACGGCATTTGTACATTCAGACCATGACATATGAAGCGATACGGTCAGCGTGCTTATAGACCACCGAGCGCCACTGGAAATGGACAAACCGGAAGGTATGCGCCATCCCATTTCGGTCTATTTCAAATACAGTATTTACTTGCTAAAATTTGTACTTGTGGTTTCAGATACTCAACAGGTAAAACACAGCACTCCTTTTAAAAAAGTAAGTGAACATGAGACTACTCTTATGTGAATAACGGTACAGTCTCGGTGCTTTTTTATTCAAAAAAACGGTGTAGTGGTTACTTGAGTTACAGTTAGCACACATCTTATTTATATCCACTCATTTACAGAAAGTTATAGTGTCTGACGAACTTTTTTATAGTATCTGTTAGTCATTAAATTTTGCATTTGTAAATTACAGTCGCATATAAATCTAAAAGAGTGTAATTAATCTAAGTGTCTGAGCTGCCTGTGAGCATTCAACCATCACCAATAAGGTTTAGGACCCCCTCCCTTTAATTTAGTAATTAATTAGCCTATTATTAGCAGGCTAATATATAATTCATGACTTGGACAAGTAAGTTGTTTACCTGTTAATTCTGTTAATATTGGACTTTTAGTATGGTACCGAAACTACAGCCACGGTATTACAGACCTAAGTATATTTAATATTTAGGCCTAAATATAACGACTCGTAAATTACGACTCCACAGTAAAAAAGCTCTGAGTGGCTACGACTATCGTGACACTTGTAAACCAATATGTCTATATTGCATTAACTCAGTGATGAAATTATTCCTGCAAGCAGATGACCTGTAAACTGGCGTTTATTATTATGAATGGGGTGATCTCCTGGCAGTTGGGATAGACCTGCGTTCACTCCTTTCACACTGCCACACTTAGGTCGGTCTGTATCAGTGTGAACGTTTTTTCTCCTGACAGAAATATGTCAGTCTGTTTAAACGGGGTCTAGTTTTTCCTTGCCACTGTCGCCTTTGGCTTGCTCACTGGGGGATTTGGGTGCGGATGTTGTAAATCGCTTTGAGACGATGTAATGTCGTGATACTGCGCTATACAAAAATAAATTTGTTTGTTGTTGTCTAGACGGTGTAGTAGCACTGCTATATTTGCACAGCTGCAGCTGATGAAGCAATATAGAGTTAAACAAAGTTAAACAAAAGCAAGGCATGCAGCACCTAGCACAGGAGTCGGTTCCATCCTCAGTGATAATTTGGAACTCCGCTCTCATTTTCCGTGTTTGTCTACGTCACCTCAGTCTGACCCCGCCCATTCTCCTAACTCAAGGCGTCTGATGCACAGGTAAAATACACCGCTACGTCTGGCTGTTAGTAACCCATCCCGAAGTATAACAGTAATAAGTGTGATACTGCTTTGCAGCTCGATGAAATAGACAGATGAAAATAATTCACCCGTCTTCTATCTGCTTATGCTGGTCAGGGTCACGGGGAGATGAAATTAATGGCAATTAAAATCTATTCTGAAATAGGATTTAGTTACTCACAACGTATCTGAAATCAACCCTCAAAATCTGCTTCTATAAATGATGGCAGATGTCATTAATATTTCTCTTTGTGTATTTGATAGTTTAAGCTTGACCCACATGCTGAGAGGGAGCTGAAATCAGACCTCTTAACTCCTAACTCCCTGTGACTCACCAAGTAAAAGTGCTGCTCATCAACATTTCAACTTTCATCAGTGCACCAGCTGGCAGGCCTTTAAAAGAATTCCTCACCCAGAGAGACACGTCCTAACAGTGGGGTGCTTCCCAAATCACTGAGTTCTGTGGCCCCTTGTAGGATTACGGTGCTCAAAAACACATTCCTGGTCAGTCACAGGTCCTGAGTAGGCAGGTCCCAAACCATGGAGACGACTGATTATCACTGACAGCCTGAAAGTCTTCTTCACTAAACATTGAGTCCATGATATTAGTTTGGTCATCCATCGGGTTACAAGTACCATTCGGGGAATTAAATTCAGAGAAATTTCTTTATTGAATATCCATTTTTACCAGCCAATTTACAGTGTAAAGCTAGCATGCATTTTCTACTCAGATGTGAGAAATTACGCAACAGGCCAGCATCATAACTGCAGAAAATGTGACCCATCACCACGAAATGAGCCTTAAGTCGCACTGGTAGAAATATACCCGTAAGACTCATTTCGTGGCGATGGGTGACAAATGTGAAAACGTTCCCAGCATAATTAATGGTAGGTTCTGTAACGAGCCTGCTCACAGCTGTATGCCCCCCCCCCCAAACCTCTTTTATAAACTAAAGGAGAGTAATATTTGGGGGGATCTCTCACGTCATTTGTCATCAGATATTTTCAGAAAACAAACAACTGTTAGGTTTTACAAAAACACAAAAACTAAAAGGAGACCATAGATAAACACAAAACCCATCAGCCCTCCCCAAAAACCATGTGCCCGGATGGACAACTTTCTCCGGAATTTTGGCAGGCTGTGATTGGTCAGTATTTGCTTAGGTCGCCACTTTAGGTATAAAGATGCCATCAGTTTATTTTCTGCTTGGAATGGGCTAAACTCAGAATCTCTGTGGTTTGTAATATTCTACAGTTCTCTATTTTTTCCACCAACCAGCCATGTAGCAAGTTCAAAAAGGCCCACATCTGTGTAGCATTGAAAATGGCAAACTTCTATATGCCTAGTAAGGTGTATATGGCTTGGGGGGTGAGTAGAGAGCTTTCAGAGGCTTTTGCTGTGGGGTAAAGAATGAAAAGGGAGGGAACAAAAAAATGGGGGGTGGAGTCACAGGCAGTGGAGCTGACGCTTTGTGGACGGAGTAGTTAGTCTCTGATAGTAGCATTAGCTGCAGACAGATTCAATGCCCAAAGGGACACTGGGATGCTGCTGAAGGGTGCAGCTATCACACTCGCTTGGTAACAACAACTGACGTCTGGCATGCCGACAGTTGCTATAGCCACAGCCGAACAACTGGGCCAGTGTAGCATGGGGAAAGGTCAGAGGTCAGGGTGGGCGGCGATCTTAACGTCTTCCACAGCATATGGGTTGCTAAGGCACATGCAGCTTCAGTTCAAAAACCAGTTTGTATGAATGAGTGACAAGTTAAAGCTATTTTACTGCTGTGAAAATATCTAAAACAATATGGTTTTTATTCATTTTTTGTAATTTCTGTAATTTCTAAAATAGTTCCTCAGTATGGATTTCAGGTAATAATTCTGAATCCCAGCTGGTTATTTCTCTCCCTGCTAATCTTCCTTTTTCCATTTTTTGTCAGTGGGAACCCTCAGTTTGCTTTCCATCATGCCGCCCAATAAAAACTTAGCTGCTGGGTTCGTTTCTAACTGGGACCAGAACAATAACATTCCCTCAGGCCCGGTTGTCCAAACTTCCACCCAGCCATCTGCCTCCAAGTGCGCACACTGTCAGCCTCGCAGAGACTTACTCTGTCTTTCGTGTGAACCATGTGCTGCAAAGTCCTTCCCTTGTTTCTAAACCACACAGCATCTGCTTGACTTTCTGACGGTTTGAGATACATGGCTTTGATGTTGTGCTGAAGGCTTCTGTCTGTATTGACATGGAGTCTAGGATCATGTTTGTTATTGATCATGACCAAAGTGACCGTCAGACTGTAGGTTTTTGGAAATGCTAAATCTATCCTCTACTCACATTGCTGAGGATTTCACTCTGGTTCTCTCAGCATCAACATGAACATTGCAGAAATGCCTATAATCTTATCTGATCCCTCCTTCCCAAGTGCTGAACCAGCTCATCTTGGACCTCCGGACCTTCCTGCTGGTTCTGGACAAGGAGACTCTCACTCCCTTCGCTCAGGAACAAAAGAGATCCATCTCTGATCGCCTGACCATATTGGAAGATGCACCAAGTATGTGGGTTTAGGGAGAAGAGTGTGAAAGATCTGGTATCACAGAAAATGCAAATTTCTACATCACCCTATAACCAGTTAAATTGGACACACAATGATTCTTGATTTTGTTTGTTCTTTTGCCAGTGGAGGATGCCGAGTACATGATCATGACGTGTCCCTCAGGGGATTCTACCAGCCAGAAGATAAACGGAACAGCAGACATGGGTATGTTTCCATGGCACGTTGCTGGGTTACACTGTCTGTCCTGTCCTGGTAGTTCTGTTATATTCCTGCACTGCATGGCTCATGGTAATTGGTGGTCATTGTGCAGCATCTCCGCTGGTCTTTCGCTTGCAGATGACGTGCTCTCGCCTGGTGCAGCCCTCAGTCAGGCTGAAGAATCCTCCTCTTCGTTTTCTCCTGAGCGGCTGCTGAGAGGGGTGAGTCCTCAGGCAAGCACACACATGGTCACACGCATGGTCACACACATGGTCACACGCATGAGTGCATAAGTCGCATGTGCACCCAGCCATAAAAAACTGCTTCAGATACTCTCCGAATGTTTCCAGCTGCAAGTTATTATTTTGTTTTTTTTTTCCGTGAAATTTCTGCGCCTAAATATCATGGTTAACAAATCACTCATGACATCAGTCTCTGCCTCGACAACTCCGCCAGAATTCATTATGATCGGCACAAGTCTCTGATTGGTCATAGAAAAACTCTGTCATCAATGCCGCAGTGGTAACTTGGTATGTGGTGTGTGGTGGTGTGTTATACCATGTAATTGCATATACACCATTCTATGACTGAAACACATTTTTGACAATTTTTATGTGGGTATGCAGTAATTTTTTTATAGGTAGGTATACCTTAAATACCTGTACGTACCTACCACCTGTCCACCACTGGTTGTCATAAATCCTTCTACAGAATATCCGGAATACACTGTGATGTTCCCACCCCCCACATAACTTAATTTGACTGGTGGGTTTTACTACCACTCTGCACTGTACCATTCAGCTTTGATATTGTACTGGGCTCATAGAATCCCCTAGGCTTAGTGAGATCGCCATGTCAGCAAAAGAAGGAGGTGCCACATTGAGTTAAACAAGTCATGCAAAAAACGTAAGAATTCCCTGAAGGCCCGGACAGACCTCTACTGTCAAAAAGCAATAGTTTATCCCAGCCGCCAGGAGGCAGTGTAACAAGCAAGCATTTGCAAGGCACCCATTCCTACTTTAGGTAGAAATTAGAAGGAAGAGATAGTCCATGGGGATGGTATGGTGGTGCAGTGGTTAGCACTGTCGCCTCACACTTCTGGGACCCAGATTCGAGTCCCCGCCTGGGTCACATGTGTGTGGAGTTTGCATGTTCTCCCCATGTCGTTGTGGGGTTTCCTCCGCGTACTCCGTTTCCCCCCACAATCCAAAAACATGCTGAGGCTAATTGGACTTGCTAAATTGCCCATAGGTGTGCATGTGTGAGTGAATGGTGTGTGAGTGTGTCCTGCAAGCACACACAACAATCCATCCAGGGTTGTTCCCTGCCTCGTGCCCATTGCTTCCGGGATAGGCTCCAGACCCCTGCGACCCAGTAGGAACAGCGGTTTGGAAAATGGATGGATGTATGGAGATAGTCCATCATGTTCCATCTTACTTAGTAGATGCTTTTATTCCAAAGGAGCACATTTTGGGGGGAGAAAGCAGGGTTAGACAGTCCTGGGGGCGACTGGGTATTAAGAGCCTCGCTCAACTGGCCATCCGGTCACAAATACAGCGTCCTAACCCTCTGAGCCACACAGCTCCCCCCATCCCACTAGCATAGTCTGACAGCCGTGATCATTTCACTGCCAAAAAAGCCCTACAGTACTATGAGTAAATCACTGGTCTGTTTTGCTTTATGTTCTTGCCTGAATGGTCTACGCATGCTAACAGAATCCAGTTAATAGCATCTCGCAGAGTTCCAAAACAATTATTTGGTTTCTTCTGAGAAAAACACTTACAGAAACACGTAAAACATTATCAAACCCTGACCAAAAAGGCAGGGCGTATGACTGAAGTGTTTCTCTGATAAACAGCTGGTTTTACAGACTATGTGCTCTCCAGAGCATCTGGCTCATGTTGATGCATAAGAACGGAGGTCTTGATGAAAAATGGCTTGTTTTTGAACATTCCTCTATGAGACAAAGCAACAGAGGAGACTAGCGCCACCAACAGGATGTTGTAAAACACTGTAAATTTCTGTATTTTTGGTAGCTTCTGTATGAGCAGGTAGACTGGTGCCATTTAGCTGTACTACCCCATTGTATTAATATGCATTAATCTGAATGAATTAAAAATATTTCTCACCCCTTTTTAAGTTGCATGCACACATTCATTTCCTGGCAAGGGTTTCCTGGCACGATTGTCCTGTCCCGTTCTTCAGCCTGGCCCAAACGCTGTTAGCGGAACGTTACTGGAACGTTAATAAATCTGTACCACACCACCCACCACTGCTTAGTGTGGTTCCAGAGAAGCACAGAATCATCTCTGGCTCTGGACTAGGACAGAGGCAGTAACTCCCAGCAAGCTTATTCGCATCCTATCTCTGCCATCGGGCTGCCTGACCACTGGAAAATATTTCCAGTATACCCAGCACGAATTCTTCTGTGGGACTTTGAGACTCCACTCTGGCTGCTTCTTAGACCAAGTTTCAGTGGCATTTCCGCCCGTCACACATCAGAAATTACGTTTATTTGTGTAATATTACATCAGAATGTCTTCCCATTCCTACTAAAGGAATGCAGTGTTTAACCATGAAGAAGCACGTCAAGAATTAAGAATGCCAGTAACACTTTACTTGAAGGGGCACAAATGATGTAGTAGTACACTCTAAATTAATTGGTTAATTAACCAGAAAGTAATTGTTAATTACTTACGGATCCCATGTTCATTCATCATTAATCAACTGGTTCATATATTTCATCCAATTATTATATTTGCTGATGATTTGTGACTAAGTTACTAAGATACCAGTGTCCCCTCAAGTAAGTGTTAACAAACCGTCTTTCAACTCTGCTTAGTCAATTAAAGTTAGTTACTGAATTCATCGCAGAACCTTTTATGTTGAGGAAGCACATTAGCATTTATTTAAGATCGTTTGAAAGGTTTCAGAGCACTGTAACCCGTGTGGAGACGAGGGTGCGGGCACGTCCCTCTAGAGGGGTGAGGTGTATTCGAGGAAAAAAGGGGGGGGGGAATATACACAAAAAGGGATGAGTCAGGAGGCAGCAGTTACTTCAGAGCAGCCTTCCTCCAGTATTCTCAGGCCGAGAGTCAGCAGGCACCACAAACTCGCCCTTCCTGTCTCTATCACCGTTTTCCTAGCATGTGATTTAAGTTCTTCTAAAGAAAGACTGAACTGCCCCCTTGTTGGGGCATTAGGTGCTAGTTGCTGGTGTTCCTTGTGGCCGATGTTGAGGAAACCATGGTTACCGTCAGCCTATGGTGCTGATCGCCCCCTGCTGGTACACTGAGTGTCCACTGGAGGATCAGTTATAAATATCGTGAGTTTCCGAAGGCTTAGCATTGCTGTTTATTTACAAAGTTAAGTGTAGTCTGTTTATTACATCGTGTGGACCTTGGCTGTTGGCGTGGTATTGTTTATGCGGTGCCATTGTAGTGAACTATAGAAAAATTAATGACCATTTGGCAATATTTCTGTGGTTGAGTGATCAGACCGTTACAAATAATTGTCTAATTAAAATACCTTAATCCCCAAACCCCACATTACAGTCACAAGTTTAGCTGAATCAAATTCAGTATCGAATTATATTGTCTATCACAGATGATGCAATACTGCTGTGTCACTCTAGGGTTATGAAGGATCCAGTGCCCCCAGTTGCATGATGCTGAAGGTCATGGGAAAGAGCAAGGGAAATGGGGGGGTGGGTAACAGGAAGAATATCAAACCCATGACAGGAAACTCCCCTCACCCCACTTTCTTTAGAAAAACTGTCCCACGCTGTCCAAGCTTTCATAAACACTCCCAAGAACTTTCTAGGAGTTAAAAAATCTATTGTTTATTTCCAGTTTTTGATTTGCTATTTTTGAATTTTTATTTTAATGTGATCTATCTGATGAAGTATTGTGTGTGTTTGTGTGTATGTGTGTGTTCATGTGTGTACTGTATGTGTGCGTGCTCTGCGATGGACTGATATCACGGGGAACTCCTGTGCTGCCTAGGGCAGATCACAGGCCTCCTACCAGTGCTGTGCTGCCTAGGGCAGATCACAGGCCTCCTACCAGTGCTGTGCTGCCTAAGGGCAGATCACAGGCCTCCTGCCAGTGCTGTGCTGCCCAGAGCAGATCACAGGCCTCCTAGCAGTGCTGTGCTGCCCAGGGAAGATCATAGGCCTCCTGCCAGTGCTGTGCTGCCTAGGGCAGATCACAGGCCTCCTGCCAGTGCTGTGCTGCCTAAGGGCAGATCACAGGCCTCCTGCCAGCGCTGTGCTGGATGAGTTTGTTTGTGCATAGCTGTTACTTGATTTCACTGCAAATTTCTGAAATAATTATATTCTCCCACTTCACTGCTTCAGAACCCAGATCCAGTGGAGCCATCTTTCTTCAATATCAGCTTGGAAAGACTCCATGAAGGGACAGAGCTGGTTGTCCCTGTCACTGGGATGCCAGGTATGTATTATGAGGTCACCTGAATCACCATGCTTACCATTTGTCATACAGTGTGGGTTAGCTTGTTTAATGCAGTTATGGTTTGGAAAAATGGTTTTACCTTGTTTTCCCTTCGGCTCTCATATCGTGTGATAAGCTTTCTGAATGCTGCAAACTTTCCATCATCTAGTTCAGCACATTTCTTTGCTCAGTAATTTTCCTTTCTTTTGGGTTTCATGAGGAACATTGAGTACCTTTTAAAGTGTGTGTGTGGATTATGTTTATATTACGTTATGGGGGAGGGGCCGACAAAGATCTGTGAATGTGACCAAAAGACTAAAAGTACCAAAAGTCTCATATTTTGCTTGGTTACTTATGAGTAAGGTTAGGGCTGGATAGGCGTCGTCATTGTTGGGATTAGAATTCCCCATAGAAATGAATGGAGAGTCCCCACAAAGATATAATTAGAAACCTGTGTGTGTGTGTGCTTGTGCAAGTAAGCATGCAACCCTGTTCTCCCCACAGTTGAGGCAGATTCCAGTGGCAGTCTGTATGAGTCATACGGGGAGGAGAAAGATGATGATGATGATGAGGAGGACTCAGTGAAGGACCGGGCCCACTACCTGAAGTGGACCACCTCACTGCCCTGTGTCCATCCTGTTTTGGAGGCCCGCCTCTATGGCTTTCTATGGAGGAGGCGCTGGCTAGGCCAGTGGAGCCAACAGCTGTTCGTCATTCGCAGCCGCATTCTGCTGGTAACCCCTAGCACCATCTACTCAAACCCAAACTTAAACACAAAGCTTGACACAGAACTACAGGGAGCACCCCCACTAATGTCTGTCCCCTCTCTCCCAGTGCTACAGGTGTATGAGGGACCTTCGACCTCTGCTGGAGCTGAGTCTGGCAGGCTGCCGTGTGATCTGCAGGTCCAAGCCCAGAGGGAGGGTGCCACACCAGCTGAAGTTGCTGGCCAGCTCCCAAACCCTGGTCCTGGGCTTCCACAGCTGGCTCCAGGCCCAGGAGTGGCGGAAGGTTTGGAGGTGTTTACCATAATATTGCAGCAACATTTGATCCCAACCATAGACAGACAAATAACTTTGTTAGTAGATCTAACAGCTCCACCCTGTGCCTCTAACCCCTCTTACTGTGTCTAAATGCACCCCCTCCCCTTCCATGTAATTAAATGACAATGGCTAGAGTCCTAAATGAGTCCTTAAATGAGTCCTTGCCCTCTCCGCATACCCTCCATTAAATATATTTTACCTTTCCGCATTTCCTTGATTAAATGAGTCCTTACCCTCTTCATGAATCCATCATTAAATGAGTCCTTGCCCTCTCCACATCCATCCATCCATCCATCCATTTTCCAAACCGCTTATCCTTAATGGGTCGTGGGGGGTCCAGAGCCTATCCTGGAAGCAATGGGCACGAGGCAGGGAACAACCCAGGATGGGGGGCCAGC
>JAODJX010000026.1:222176-240547 GCA_026776945.1 Isichthys henryi | reverse complement strand
CACAGGGGCGACCACACCTCCAGGGAGGAAAAGGGCACAGGTGGCACAGATGCCTTCCGTTTCCTGAAGAGCGTCCGGGATTCGACCAACAATGTCCTCATTCGCCCTAAATGAGGCGCTCTACACTCTGCCCAAGGAAAGTCATACAGCATGAGCTATCAGCTAACAGTTATCCTATCTATTTAAAGCTTAGAAGATTTTTTTTTTTCCAATAGATTATACACATTTCAATGCCTCATTTTCACAAAACTATGAGCACACATCCACAAATAGCTCTCAGAAGTGAACAAACCTCGCTCCAAATGTGACACTGTGTTCACCAGAACAGCACTTTGTGGCAAATTCTAGCAATGCATGCAGCTCACACTTGATGAAAAATTAAATACACTCACTCAATCCTTTTTGGAAGAATGGTACTGTACTATGGTAGGGGGAATTATGGGGTTAATGTTTTGTCTTAGGCCTTATGCATGAAGATTCTGTTGCATTCTGGGATTGTGGCTAGGCCTTAGGCAACAACATGTCGTGAGATTTGGGGAGGTAGGAACAACACTTTGTCCTGGGCTTCGGGCCAGAGTATGTTGTTGTTTTGGTGAAATTCGGGAGAGGAAGGATGCTGGAGAAAATACGCTGTCGAACACGCAGATCTGGTGCCAGTCAAGGAACTGTCCTAATTGGGAAGAGAGGATACATTGATTGAGTTTGTGAGGGAAGACTGTCATGCTAACGATGAACTGCACATGAGCAATTGGGAGGGGAAAACCCTGCTTAAATTCTGTTTGTGGCAATTTGAGTACAAACAACATGTAATGATAGAACAATAGGAAATTAATCTATCATGGAATTATTATGCATGTACTTTATAAGCAAGATTGGAGGTCAGAAAAGGGAATTCGATTTGCATCATCTTACTAATATAGAAGATTTTACCTTACCATCCCTGAGTTACGGGCTTCGATTTCTTCCTTCCACAAAATGGCAGGAGTTCTTATGTTTATAGTAATCTTATTCACTGTATTCTCATAAATACATGAAACATCAAAATACCAAAAACAATGCAAATCAGCATCCATCAGTATAGTGAGTCAAAAGCTGGGCTGTTACATCTCACAGACAGGCCTGAGTATTTCATCAAAATGACAGTAAATGTTGTCCTCACACAGGCAGGGGAGGAATTATCCCCTGGAATAACAAATCCAGGCTTGGCAGGTCTTTGGTGACACAATGATGGGTTTTGCGATCATAAACCTTCCTCTGCCATGCAGAAAGAAACTTTTCTACTGTGTTAAAAATGAGAGAATATGGGGGGAGATGTACAGATATGAAATGATTGTTTCTATCAAACCAGTCGAGAATATGAGCAGATCGGTGGGAAGATGCATTGTCCCACATAATGACGTATACAGGAATCTCTGGTCTACCATTTTCACCAGGAGTGATAACAGTGCAGAGAGCACTAAGAATTGTCATTAGTTGTTATAATAGTGTGTTATAGGCACTTTCAGTATGGCAGCTTGGCAGGAGAGTGCTCCCTGTTGGCTAATTAGCACACAGAGAGTAATATTTCTTCCATGCTGAACAGGGGCCTCTATCTCACCACGTCCATTGATGATGCTCCTTGATGCATCCTCTTTGTCAAGTCATCTTCCGAGGGGGTATAGACTTAGAAAATAACCAGGGTCACCCCCGCCAACAACCTAATGCCCCCCCTCCCTGGTCTACAATACTTCAAATCGGCATTATCTTGGCCAGTGATACTTCCACATACTCACCGCAAAGTTCTTTTTCTCTTTCAGGTTTTCTCTCAAAAAAGCACACAGTACACTTGTTATATCTTATTTTTTTCCTCAGGATACGGCTAATTGTCAGTAAGCCCACTCTCAGTCCCTGGGAATGTGGTATTGTCTTCTATAATTTGACTCTGAATCACGTGACTCGGGCGGCATGGTGGCGCAGTGGTTAGCGCTGCTGGCTCACAGCAAGAAGGTGTGTGGGGTTTGCATGCTCTCCCTGTGTTTGCATGGGTTTCTGCTGCCGGCCCTGGTTTCCTCCCATGGTCCAAGTGTATGCAGGGTAGGTTGATTGGCAAATCTAAAGTGCGACAGTTCTCTAAGACTGATGAAATTATTCATCAACACAATATTAAAAAAAAAACAATCTTATTCTTGTTCTGAAGAGATGGTTCTCCCATCATTGGATGGTTTTCTATGACTTTTGTTTGGTGAAAATAGTTACTGTGTCTCCTAGACATTAAAAAAAGCCACAATTGCACAACCTTTCCATGAGATTTACCCATTTTTGTTGTGAAACGTATTAATGTTTCGAGTTACAGTATACCTACTTACCGTAAAATGGCACGACTTCTCACATGGTCACGACATTGTTGATGACACTGTCAACCAACACCGCTGTTCTCATTTAATAGGTCTGTTTCTTCCTTGTCCTCCTTCTTGCTTTTCCTCTTTTGTTCTGTACTGTTTCTTGTATTTTGTTCCATTTTGTTCCAAAACCCTTTGTGTCATGTGTATTTACTAAACCGGTAACCCAGTTAAGCATTTAGGTGCAGGTCATGTGTTTTCCTGTTTTAGTTTCAATTGCTAACTGCGGTGTTTCTCCAAAAGTTATGCTCAGGATGACAGCTGTACTGCTGTGCAATGACGGGTGCATGTAGAGCAGTGTTTCCCAGACCAGTCCTAGGGGAACCCTGGACAGTCCACATTTTTGCTCCTCCCCAGCTCCCATCCAATCAGGAAGCAAAAACATGGACTGTCTGGGGTTTCCCTGAAGACTGGGATGGGAAACACTGGTGTAGAGTTTTGCGAAATGTGTGCATCAGAATTGCTAACTGTGTCGAAAGAACAGTAATGTGTCTGTAATTGTGCAGACAAATTGCATGATTTGTGACTTTTACATGAGCAGATCATTGTCTTGTGAATTTATTCAATCTGGTTGTGTAACCAACTGAGACCCCTGCAGAAACTCCTCCTGTGTTTCTGTCTCCACTGTAATGACAACAGGCAAATAAAAAATAAGCACTGCATGTATTTTTCAGCTTGTACAGTTAATTCTATTGTCTACAATTGTGCCTTATGTCTTTTTCTTCCAATTTCCGTAATGTTAAGATATTAGCTAATATACTTTGTTGGGAGAAATCAAATTAAAATGATCCCAAACTCAAGAAACCTTAAGCTTAGATGTTAACTCCATTGTGACACATTGCTTTAATATTCGCAATCAACAACCTGCTCTCCTACGTTAGAAGCCCCCAAGAGTCTCCATTCTTACCTTTCGAACTCCCCAGATACCCCAAATGTAATGGGTATGAATTCCCCAGTGAAGCTTCACACGTCATTGGTGATGCCATCATCTCTCCTTGATACAAGTATTGAACAGGAAGATGTTTTTATCCAAAGCCACATTAATATGAAAGGAAAGAAAATGTTATGATCATATAATTGTGACAAGATGTGCCACAAGGCCGTACTTCAGCTTACCAGACACAAGTGCATGACTGTTGATAAATTACATCATAAGTGGTATAAAAAATAAATGCATATGGACATTGTAATCTCAACTGATCAGCAGTAAACCAGTAATCGCTAATCGCAAATAACTCTAAAAGTACTGTATGAAGAACACAGAGTAATCAAAATGAACAAAATAGACATCAGAGTAGCACTAGTTTATCTTAACCCTTTCCATTAAAGTTTACCATTGTCTCAGAAATATATGTTAAACAGCCATTATACAGCAGTAGCATTACCTATATATAAATGAAAACCTTCCTTTTCCTTAATTTTCCAACATTATTTAAAACTATTTAAAACATTAACTGGCAGAGGGTGAAGTAATTCCATATATCCAATATAATAATAACTGCAAAAATCTCTTTTTTAATTGTGCACATGTTGATTAAAACGTAGCAGATAGCAATATATATATATATATATATATATATATATATATATATATAGCAATTATATAGAATATTAAAAAAAAATAAAAAACGCTACTAGCATTTATCTACTTTTAGCTTTTAGTTACTAGGTCTTCCAGTCTGTCAGTGGATGTACCTCACAGCGCATCTACAGCCAGACCATTCTCATGCATCCCAATACGATTTACTCTGTGAAATAGTTAGTAATTATTTAATTCCCATTTAAAACCAACAGATTCATAAATAATGAAAATTATCATTACATGACTGGAAGCATGTTAAATGCCATTCTGATCCTTTCGAGTCAGCCAGAGGCAACATTAACTGGGTGCCGGCAGTGACTTTGGGATGCAACAACATTGACATCAAGAGAGGGAAGCAAAAAGAAACATTTCAGACAGTCCCTTCAGCTTAATGACAGCCACACATCCAGAGAGGCAAGTGGCCATTTTAATGTAACTCAGACACTTCCTCCTTGGGTTATGTCATCGACTGCTTGTGCTGTGATTTAAACACATTTTTCGCGACCTAAAGGAACCGCCACTGCTTTCATGTTTACTCCCTCTGCATCACTGAGCAGCCCACATACAGTAGTAGTACATCTTATTCCTTCAGCAGAGGAGCTTCCAATTATCTTCACAAACATCTTCTCAACCTTTTGAACACACAAAATCCCTTGCACTCACAACGTGTTGGACCCAGTATCTCCTTCCACGCCCTCATCTTCCCATTCAGAACAGTCAGATGGATCTCCGCATTCACACAGCAGGGAGGGGAAGGAGGATCAATCAGATCTCACCATGTTGGTCACATTGACGGCGACCTGGGGGCTCGCCGGGCTGAATGGGGCAGAGAACAAACCACCGTGGGATTATAGGCAACGCAGGAGGTGGCCACAGATGCATGATGGTCCCTTCGCACCTTTGAGGTGCGAAGCCGTGAACCACATTTGAACAGCAGGTCAATTATTATGAGCATAATAACCATTGAAAACTATACAAGAAATGAGAGGCTTAAATATCTTGGCTATACCAGGTAATAAAGAAACCCAACCGCCCCAGTGATGTCCGAACAATCCATGCTCCTTAGGTTTTTCTAGCACTGGAGACACTGACAGTCTGCCCAGCTATTGGGCAGGACGGAGGTTTGTCATAATTATAATTATCAAAGTATATTTCCCTGTGGGAATAAAAGCCCATGATTGTGGAATCTTCGGCAGCTCATTTGAAGTATACAGCACTGCGCAGAATGACATGTAATGACAGACCCAACAGTTCCCACATTCAGCTCTGCTGTCAAATGTTGCCCTAAGTTTAGGGGTGGACCTGCCAACTGCTGTCCACTTGGAGAAGAGACTTCTCTACTTACTTGGAAGATCTGCTTGCCAAGCATCACTGGTCCTTATCAGACTATTTGGACACAACTAGTAGGATGAACGGTAGTCTTGGCGACATCATTCTTATAGTAGAGATCACACATGAGAAACACTGAACATGCAGCATCTATGCATTCAAACTAAAAACACGTGTTTAAAAGTTTTTTTATTAGAAATAGTTTTGATTTATCTGTGGATTTTTTTTAAATGTATGGTTTATTTTTCACTTTCATATATATTTTGATATTTGCGGTCTCATTTTTTCAGTTGCAATTTTTTTCATATCTTATTTTTTGGGTTTCAGATTTTTTTCACATTGAAATCTTTTTTTTTGTGAATACTGCGTTTTCTACATGTTAATGAAGGAAGGATACGGCATATGCTTGTGACTTTGGTATTTGGTATCTAGTGCAAGACGATACCGAAGGCAGCGATTGAAGTCCTCAGCCTACTTTGTTATGCTGTCACTCAGTATTCCACACCCCTCTAGGTTTGGCGCCCTTACGCCAAATCAGTGCCAAAGGTCTGAAACTGAAAGTGAAAAAATTATCTGAATGTGAGAAAAATCTGAAACCTCAAAAAATACAATTTGAAACTGTAGAAAATGAAATCCATCCATCCATCCATTTTCCAAACCGCTTATCCTATTGGGTCGCGGGGGGTCCGGAGCCTATCCCGGAGGCAATGGGCACGAGGCAGGGAACAACCCAGGATGGGGGGCCAGCCCATCGCAGGGCAGAAAATGAAATCTGAATCTCAAAATAGAAAAATTGCAACTCGTAAAAATGACATCAAATATCAAAATATATATGAAAGTTTTTGTATATATCGCTGTAGTCGGGAGCCGGGTGTCGAGTGGGAGGGATTTCTTACGAGAAGTAGGAGGGGTTTATAACGAGGGTTAAGGTATCACATGATAACAGGCTCCTTGTTATAACCCCCACCCCCACCACACTGCACCTCCTACTTCACGCGGTGAATAGTTTTTAAAGGAGGGTTACATGGCCACGATGAACGCCAGCTTAATCTCATTGTCACAAAAACACCTGGAAATTATTAATCCTGAGGAGTTTTTTATTACAATTTATTTGTTTGTCTTTATGAATGTTGCAAACTGAATAAGAATCATATGCATCTTTTGAATTATACAAAAATAGACTTCATACAATATATCGCCTAAAATGAATTTAAACTGTAAATTTAGTTGCATACTTTACAACCAATAAAATGGTATATGTTCATTGGTCATTAAATTAGTTACTGTTTCATTTCTTGTTATATCTTATACACTGCAAAGTGCCTGTAACTACTAATACACGCCTTTACAAAGTAATGTCTGTAAATCCTACGGGCAGCTGAAACCATAATGATGTGTCATGACCATATGTCGCGTTAACCGAATATTTTTCGTCATGGACGGAATATTTTTATTAATGACGGGAACATCTGAAAGTCATTTTGACATATTACTGAAGGCGATCTAACATGACTTTAAGTAACTGACACCCCTTGCTCAGTGTGGATATTCGCTAACTGTTGCCTAGTCTTGCCTTGGATCTCTTTCTTGTCTTGCATGATCTCGTTGAGTTATGTCGATGAATTTTTGCTGATTGGCATTGATTGGCGTAAATTACAGGTTGATCATAGCGTTAATTTAAACCTATACTTGATATGGGGTCGTGACTGAGCTGGCATGGTATAAATTGGGCGGCGGTGCAAATAAGGTTAAAAACTGCTCTACGTGACGCACTTCATGGCAAGAATATTGAGCCTGCAGGCGAGTCTTTTAAATTTGAGACATTTTATAAAGTCGTTTATAAATATATATTTTAAATTAAAAAGAATCATTTTGGAAACCCAGACAAGTTCGTGAAGTTTGGAAATCCAGAACAGTTTGGCTTGCAATAATATTTGTTACCACCAGGTGTCTCTGTCATAAAATTTATAAAACCTTTGCCTTGCAAATCCCAGAGTGGCACGTTCGGTCTATGTCTCGCTCTTAGGATCACAGAAGACTTTCTTATTCCTTTTCACATTTAAATGTTATTATGACAAAACACCTGCGAAGTACATTTTTACTAACCATGATACAGACGCTCGTCTAGTTAACGAATGAATTACGTTCGTGACTTGAAATGTTCGTAAGTCGTTATTCCAACATTACTTTAAGGGTATACGCAAGTACAAATAACTAGGATGCTGGGAGTGCGCACGCTACGCTGCTGCGCGGCGGGAGTAGCAGCCAGAACTCATACTAGGCGGAACTGGCGCACCCAAAAAATTATTGATGTTGCGGAGAGGAAACGGGAGCCTGATGAACACAATTTGGACTTACAGTCCTCTTCGTTCGTATGTCTGAAAGTTTGTAAGTTGACAGTTCATAAGTAGAGGAGCGTCTGCATTGTTTTGGTGGCTTTTCTTGTTTTTGTATCAATTAAGAACTGGGAAATTATTCAAATAACCTGCCCATAGTGGAAAGCTCTTTCTAAGTGTTCTAAGGGTCCTGGGAAAGTGTTTAATTAGCCGAAAAACAATTGACAGTCAGAATCCACTTTTTCACATTTGCACATGTATGTGAATAGAGCAGGCGATACGCTGGGTGTCAGGTTCGGACTGGGTATTGAAAATGAGAGAATCTGATAAGGTGGTCAAATATGGGGAATAAATAAGGTGGAGCTCCCTGATGTAGAGCGGGAGATGTAGGTGCAGTACTGACGGGGCAGTTGTGGCCTCTCCCCTGACAGCTAAAGGGTGAGCAGAGAGGGCCAAGGCCACCATGTTTACAGGTGCCGTCGAGGATGGCGGGCAGGTCACCAGGGAGTCTGGGCAGGGGGTGTGGTGCCCGCTCAGCCCCCCCCCGGCCATTGCTTTTGGTGTTGAAGGGTGTCTCAGGGTCACCAGCTGTGAGCTGGCACACTCGGGCCGGTCTGTGAATCCCTGGGGTGCGTAGCGAGAGAGTCATATGTAGACCTTCTCACCCTCCTGCTCACCTATTGGCTGCCAGAGCACCCAATGTCATAGCAGCGACCGTAAGAAGAGCTCTCCCTGCATCTGCCAGGCAGCCATTCCTATTAGTCGGCATGCCTGCCCGTGAGGCAAGGTAGCCAATAGGGGTAGGGAGGCGGGCATTCTGTGGGAACGGTTGGCACGGTAACAGCGCAGTGTGTCCGGGCCTGTCCTCTGGTGTCACCTGCCTGGTTGTTTCTGCCTCCCCCCCCCCATCTCATCTCTCAACTGTCAATGGCTGCTCCTTATTGTGTGGAGATTCGGGGGGGTGGCTGCAGCCCCTTTCTCATGCTGATGGCTCTGCCTTGGTGCCCAGCGGCCCGGCGCCGTCCAGCTCGTTCCACGCCGTCCCCACTGCAGCATGAGCTGTCATGCTGCTTCTGACCGGGTGCAATCGTCAGCGCTCCTCTCTGCTTTTTAATCTGTCTTTTTCTTTGCGGTTTAATCCTAGCCCGTCTTCCTCCCTCCCTCCTTCCCTCCCTCCCGCTCATTTTCACACACACACTCCTCCCCCCACTGCCATCGTATCTCAACTGCTACAGAGCTACTAGGGGAGGAAGTGGCGCATGGACCATAATGAGAGAGAGAGAGAGAGAGAGAGAGAGACAGTGAGCAAAAGGAAGGGGAGGGGCACACGCTGGGTGAGAGAGAGGGAGGGGAGGGGAGGGCACACGCTGGGCGAGAGAGAGAGAGAGAGCTGTGGATGTCAGAGAGTCAGTTGGGCTGGAGCAGCAAGCAGCCTGCCGCTTCCTCGTGAATGTTTTCTCAGCTCGTCAGTCGCCGATGGACAGAGGACCCTGACTGAGTAAGAAAACCTTTGTTCTATCTCCTCTCCCCCTAGCCAACTTATCCCCGGGAACGTCCCCCGTCCCCCCCCCCCCTTTTGCTTGTGCTGTTCTGTTGTCACGCATTAGCGGCAGGTCTCACTAAGTCAGGGGGCGGGGGACGGAGTCAGGGTGGCTGGGGTGGTCCTGCCCTGTACGGGGATGCATCCTCCGAGGGAAACAGTCACCGTGACGACGGGATGCAGCCCGCGTTGGACGAGAGTATCAAACGTGTTTATGTGTATCTGTGTGCGTATGTGGCCACTCCACAGAGCTGACTGGGGTGGGGAGGGGGTGAGCACAGAGTGACATGCTGAGCTGCTTAGTGCCAGGGGTCCGGGCTTGGCAGGTGCTGTGCGACCATGTGTGTGAAGGGGGGTGGTTGGAGGCTCGAGGATCGGCCAGTCCAGCACCCACCTGCGTGGAGAGAGATGGAGGAAGTGTAAGATCACAGCTTACTCCCCCCCTCCCAGCCCCCCCCACCGGATTTCACCCCCTTGTGAAATGTCCAGGACGCGAAGGGAAGGCGATGCCAGGGGACTGGCGAGTTTCTGTGGCTGCACGTGCGGTGGGATGCGGTGGGAGAGGGAAGACAGACAAGACTTGGGGGGGGTGGGTGGCACATGACAGAAGACGTTACATAATGGCCAGCGTTTGGCATCTCTGAATTATTCAACGGCAGCGCAAATCAGGGAGCGGCAGGAGACGGAGAGACAGTGGTCTGCGCCAAAATGCGTTTGGACGTCGAGCTTCTCATCTAACATGGCCGCCGGGGCACACTGAGGTGCTGACCCAATGTTTACTGACACATCCGTCCCAAATCATGTCCAAACTGTCATCCTTCATTTTAGAAGCTGGTGCTTCCGAAATACACTAATTATGGCGACATGAAGAAGTATCTGTACTCTAGGCAGCACTGCATGTGTGATAATGTCACTGTGACTTGACAGCTTTTTCGAAATTAACTATTTCATATTTTCTAATTTCCTGTATAGACCTCAACCCAATTCTGACCTAAATAATTCCTCTAAGCAAGTTAAAAGTTATAAGTAAAGACGAGCAGGTGAAATTACATATTAATTACGTAATTAATATTATTTCTTCAAGAATAAACTGGGTAGTCTTGTGGTCTCTTGAAATAATCATCTTTGTCATTAAAAGGAAGCTTCCTCTCTGTTTGTATGTTAGAGAGTTAGGGTTACAGGAGGGATATTATGCCGCCCAGCCGTGCTGTCAGAGTGCCGTCTTATTGCAGTACCGATCGTATTTTATCCCTCACGGTTTACACACGAGGCTGTGAGGCTGCAAATCGCCTCTATGCCCTGCAGTGCATCTCCGTGTCAGCTTGAGAATTCCGGTCGCTCTGCAGCTCTTTAAATTTTAACTATAATTTCAGAAAAAACCTCAATTGATGAGGAGGAGCAGCTCGGTCTATCATACCTTACGCCACTCGCGAAAACAAGGCACACAAACTTCAGGAACTCGACAGTAATTCGGCTTTGCAGCACCACTGATATGGTTGAACAACACAGGGACATGAGAGGGTGGTTCACAAACTGGAAGAACTGGGCTGTGAAGTGAACAGTATACCTTTGCCATGAAGACTCCCGTTTTCCCCGATAAAAGGTCAGTGTATTCTCCCCGTCATGGCTGGGAAACAAATCGAATTAGTAGCTTGAAGGAAGCTAAAAATAATGTCAAGCCTCAGGGAACAGCATTTATGTTTCAATCGCAAACTTCAGCTCTTCACTCCCTCCTTCTTTCTACTAATGAAATGTTGTTCAGGTAGCCTGACTGTGACTGCAGATGAAGTTGGTTTTGAGGGTGCATAGTTGGTTAGCTGTGTTTACTGTTGGGTACAGTTTGCCTCCCAGGATGTGTGTGGTTGGCTGTCAGTAGCTCTGGATTGACATGCTTGATAAGGCCATAGCATCAATGTTCATATTTGCATCCATCTGACTTCATGTGTAGTCTGAGCCCAAGAGAGCATGCTGCTTCAATGCTGTTGTCATCTGGGTAATACATCCATCCATTTTCCTGAACCACTTGTCTCGGATGATGTGTATCGGATTTAAAAGAGCTGTCCAACCAAACATGTTCCCTGGGTTTACATTTCCACTCACATGGTTTATTTTTTGCTTTAACTTTAAAGTGATTAAAGGCTTGCTCTGCTAGCACTCGAGAAGCATGTCAGCGACCTCAGGCAGCAGGCCACGAGTTCTGTCCAACGCGGAAGAACGCGACTCAGCTGGCAGCCAGGGAAACAGGTGGCCGGCTTCCGGCAAGCAGGTCGGGTCGCAGCTTGGGCCTAGCGAGGACAGGTGGATTCCAGACACAGAGGTCACAGCAACGGCTGTAAGGGTCAAGCAGAGCTGAGCGGGACTGTGTGGGCCACTCCTTAACGCAGCGCTTCCTCACCTGTGCGTTGGACTTGTACTCATTTGCAGCACACAACGTGAGACTGGTGGTGGGCACTGCTGGGCGCTCTGCCCAGGTGCCCGTCCGCATGCCTTCAACACCCCGCCCGCCCCACCTGCTCCGGTACTCCGCTTCTTCTCCGAGCCGTGAAGCTGCCGCCGAATTCGCTAAGCACTCCTTGCTTGTGCACTTAGGCAGGATTCGTGCCCCAGAACACGAGTCGTTCAGCTTGAAGTGGCAGTGAGCCGGGGCACTATCTGGGCAAAAGTCTACCTCTGACATTATGTAACCCTGCTAGTAGGCGACTGCAAACCTACGCTTTGAGCGCAGTGACCCTCCGTTCTCTTGATCTGATCCAAATTTCCTTTGTACCCAGCGGGTATTAAGCTGCAAATTTACATAATGGACAAAATGAGAGATGACATGTGTGATATTTCAGTTGCAGCATAAGGGATAGTGATCGATGGCGGTGCCCCGCTCTGGCAGACATAATCAGTTTTTCTGGATGGGCATCGGGGGCAAAAGAATCTGTTTTGTGCACAGACAGATGAGATGTAAACGAGGAGGCTGACGTGAGTGAAAGTGAAGATGCAGGTCTGTGAAGATCGATAAAGATTGATACTTTATAAACCTTTTTAGATCACTAGTAATTTTGTAGTAACAGTTTGTCACAAAGAAACACAAAGAAACAATGCAGGGGAATAGAAACATAAGCACTTTTTGATCTACTTGCCATTTCACAAAAAATAGAAAATGCATTCCTAGTTATCGTGAGTGAGGCCAGTGATCCGGCCGCGGGGACTGTCTCCGACAGGGGGTTCATCTGGCACCCCCTATATTACTGCTAGGCAAATGTGCTCACATACAGGTTACGTGTTCAAAGCCTCCCCCCCCTCAGAATAGGTCAGGCAGGAAATCAGTTATGTTGGGGGGTGTGATATCAGTATTTGTTTTAGATGCAGCATGCAGGCGTCCCAGAAGTGGCACCCCTCCCCGGACGCCCTGTTACGCGGCCACAGCGCCGGGCTCACAGGCACCTGAAGGGCCCTGACACCTCCAGGCATGGCTGCCGCACGGCAGTACGCGCTCGCAGCCGCCGTGAAACCCTCCCTGCCGCGCCATGGCGGAATTTGGGCGCCTTGCTTGGCTCGGGAGCTGCTACCTTACAGGATAGACACGGGGGGGTTTGGGGGGTGTTGCCGGTGACAATGCCCTCATTGAGGGGGCTGCGCTGCTGTTTACGGCATGTACGGCATGGTGGTGACCCTGACCCCACCCTGTCTTAAACGCCAGTCCTAATCGGCCCATTGACGTCAGGGCCTACAGGAAGCATGTGGGGGGCCCTTCACATGCCCTTCCTGTGCCCCCCCACCCCTTTTTGTCTTTTGACCGCCGGCCACACAAGAGGGGCATTGAGGAGCAGAATCAGCGTCCAGAGTGCAAAACAAATTAAGGGCTTGTTTTTTTGAGACTGCATCACAACATGCAGCCCTTGGGGGCTGGGGAGGCATGAAGAGACGGAGCGTATCACTCTGTGCCATGCACACGCGCTGATCGAGGCCTATGATTGGCCGGTCGGAGGCCTTTGGGACACACCTCTGGCAGCCCTGATGTGACCCTGCTGGCCGAACACGGTAAGCGCTAGCCTGAGAACAACAGCATGCTTTGGGCTGGTCCATTATATCTCTGTGTGTGGGGGGTTATTCATTATCATGGTGAGTCACGCAAGATTGGCCTGCCCCCCCCCCCCCAAGACTTGGTATATCCCTACTCTCTTACCTAGGATTTAGCTGCGTAGCCTGTAATGTAAATGTGTCAGAGGCTGTGGGGGAGGGTGATTATGACCATGTGACTATTGGTGTGTATCTGCGTACATTGGTTACTTGTACAGGTAAGTTAGGGCCTGACTTACATGTTTTCCTGTTCTTAATAATCAGATGACATCTTATAATTGTTTGTTGGTGCAACCGAGTGCAAATGAACAATCTTGGTGCCCCACGTAATTTATTGAAGAACCTTTTGAAGGGTTCGCTCCTTTCCCCGCCCACTCTCATTGTAGGTGGCTGCAGCTGCCTCTTGAGCTAAGCAGTTATTGTTATTGCCGATGACGGTGATTATGAATTATCGGTGTGAGTGGAAGCAACGCAGATGGGTCATGCACATGTTCCTGGATCCAGACTTCCCGCTGATGACAGTTTTTCATGCGTCAGCCCTGAGAAACCTTGGTTTGGTCACCACGGCGACCAGCAGATCCTCCTCTCCATCATGGGCTTTAGGTTTGATGAAGCAGAATGCCGCAAAAGAAATTAGAGGTGAAGGTGATGGTACACGAGGTCCAGAAGAAAGGTTCTCATTGTATGAATTGCCTGAATTATTTATAGTTGAGGAAATTAACTATAAATCTACTGTAAATCTACAACACCCTGCAGAGATCTGTTGTTTAGATCCAGCTCAGCAACGATTGAGATTTTCAACTTAGCAGAAAAACGACATATCACATCTTATTTCTGTAGTCCAGTGAGATTTTTTCCCCTAGTAAAGATGAAAAAGGAATCTTGCTATGATTTTTCCTTCTCTCTTGCAGTTGAAAATGAAAACTTCAACAGTAAAAGTTTGTGATACAACTGAAAAGATGTTTAACACACACATGGCTGTGCTGTGAGCTCCATCACTTGCAGCGGATAAGTGTTGACCGGCGAACAGATGTAACAGGACCTGAGCTTTAGTTACATGTGGTGTTATATCAGCGGCTTAGCCTGTGACAAAGTTGACTAGCGTTTTGATCATCTGGACTGATGGCGAGGGTGGATTTGGCCAATCCTGGAGCACAGACGCGTTCGCAAGCAAGCAAGTCACACGGTACCGGATTCGAAAGCTGCCCAGTTGTTATGTTTTTCTCTGACCGAAACAGACACTCCTTCTCTTTCTTAAAACACTTTTCTCATCTGACTCTGTGAGAGGAATTGGTGTTTATCAGGATCTAACATTAAGCTAAGAAGATCTTCCTCTCCATCCTGGGCTTATTGGTTGAAACACCGACCTATCCTGGTTATTTTAGTGTCCTTCTTCTGCTAATGCTCTGCTGTTGGTGCACAGAACTTCTGCCTTGATCACTGATTGCTGTTAATTCTTGCCATCACTTTTTTTAACGATCATAGTTGAAACGTCACTGTGACACAGACATTTTTATCAGGTTTCAAACTCACAGTGCAAACTCAGGGATTACAGTGTAATCCTTAGTCTCCAACCAGGACAACTAGAGGCAAAACACAGATCATTCTGGCAACTTACAGGTGTAAAAAAACATAAAATGGCTATTTTTAATAGTCTAATACGAACTCATGTTAAACTGTGATGCCGACTGTGCGTCTTGTGTACAGTGCTCATGTGAAGATAATTTCCAGGGATTACTTCACTCACTGGATAAAAGGATTGACTCGGTTAATTAGTTAGTCAGCATCTTGCACGCTGTAGGAGGCAGGAACCAGTCCCTTTACTCTCTGTCTGAGAAAGACACCTATAATACAAACACAGCATGCATGTCACCTGCACGGCTAACAGAAAGCCTGTGAGTTTGGCTGTGTTTCAGACAGAATCCCTGTGGGTTTGGCTGTGTTTCAGACAGAATCCCTGTGGGTTTGCCTGTGTTTCAGACAGAATCCCTGTGGGTTTGGCTGTGTTTCAGACAGAATCCCTGTAGGTTTGGCTGTGATTTGGACAGGAACGCTGTAGGTTTGGCTGTGCTTTGGACAGGAACGCTGTGAGTCTTGCTGCGTTTCGGACAGAAACCTTGTGAGTTTGGCTGTGTTTCATATAGCAACCCTGTGAGTCTGACTGTGTTTTGGATATAACCTTTCTGTGTTTAGCTGTGTTTCTGCTAGATTTTTTGGGCTTGGCTGTATTTTGGATAGAATTGCTGAGGATTTGGTTGTGTTTCAGATAGAATTGCTGTGTTTGCCTGTGTTTCAGATAGAATCCCTGTGTGTTTGCCTGTGTTTCAGATAGAATCCCTGTATGTTTGCCTGTGTTTCAGACAGAATCCCTGTGGGTTTGGCTGTGTTTCAGACAGAATCCCTGTAGGTTTGGCTGTGATTTGGACAGGAACGCTGTAGGTTTGGCTGTGCTTTGGACAGGAACGCTGTGAGTCTTGCTGCGTTTCGGACAGAAACCTTGTGAGTTTGGCTGTGTTTCATATAGCAACCCTGTGAGTCTGACTGTGTTTTGGATATAACCTTTCTGTGTTTAGCTGTGTTTCTGCTAGATTTTTTGGGCTTGGCTATATTTTGGATAGAATTGCTAAGGATTTGGTTGTGTTTCAGATAGAATTGCTGTGTTTGCCTGTGTTTCCGATAGAATCCCTGTGTGTTTGCCTGTGTTTCAGATAGAATCCCTGTATGTTTGCCTGTGTTTCAGATAGAATCCCTGTGTTTGCCTGTGTTTCAGATAGAATCCCTGTGGCTTTTGCTGTATTTCAGATAGAATCCCTGTGGCTTTGGCTGTGTTTCAGATAGAATCCCTGTGTGTTTGGCTGTGTTTCAGATAGAATCCCTGTATATTTGCCTGTGTTTCAGATAGAATCCCTGTGTTTGCCTGTATTTCAGATAGGAATCCCTGTGTGTTTGCCTGTGTTTCAGATAGAATCCCTGTGTGTTTGCCTGTGTTTCAGATAGAATCCCTGTGTGTTTGCCTGTATTTCAGATAGAATCCCTGTGGCTTTGCCTGTGTTGCAGATAGAATCCATGTGTGTTTGCCTGTGTTGCAGATAGAATCCATGTGTGTTTGCCTGTGTTGCAGATAGAATCCATGTGTGTTTGCCTGTGTCTTTCCCTCACACCATGAGGGTTTCTCTGTCTCCTTGCTCCTCTTTTTGGCCTGAGAGTAGTGCTCCTCCTTCTCTGCCTGCTGTGCTTTACAGGAAAAGTCTAAAGTCTGCTCCACTGTGGTACAAACACCCCCCCCCCCCATGTCGGGAGCTCACCTTCGAGACAGCCCCGCAGCCCCTGCACAGACATGCTATTGTACACAAGCTGTCAGCATATGACCGTATGTCCCACCTCTGCCCTCCCACGGGACATGGGGCGGGGCCGCTAACAAACTGCTGATCCCGCCCACTTCCTGTCACATGACTCGTTTGAATGCTATGAGTGGATCCTTTCCCGGCGAAACGCTCCCAGCTCCAGACCAGCAGTCCATCGTGACTTTGTTTCTGTTTGGGAAACAGGAGATGATTCTTATATGATGTGCATGATGCCATCAGTTGGAGTATCAACCAGGGTGTATCCCTCCTTAGTGCAGTCTAGGATAAACAGTTGAAAGTTGGATGGATGGATGGATGGATGGATGAATGGATGGATAGATGACATTATCATTCAAAAACTAGTTGAAACAGCTAGATTTTAGTGTGCTTTGTGTAACTGTTTTGTAACCGTGTGAACATACATGTCACATCGACCATGTAGTTATTTAATTTGCCCACTTAGAAAAAAGTGGAACTTAGGAGGCATGAATGGGGCCCGCTGAGAGGACGACCTGTTCGTCCTGCTCTGCAGTTTCCGGAGAACCATTCGCATCTCCGGTTTGCTGCCCATCTGTGGTCATTACCTTCTCAGTACGGGACAACTCTAATATTAGACGCCAATATCACGCCGCGACGGGAGTTTGCCTATCTGGGGGTGGCTTTTGGGATGGAGCCAGGAAGGGGCGAGTTATGTAATTTACTGCGGATGGACGTCTCTGGCATGCAGCAGGTATCGCCGTGCCTTTGTCCTAAGAAGGGTTACACTCTCATACCACAGAGTGAGTTCTTCAGTAAGCATCTGAAAACATCAAGCAGGCCATTCAAAATGTATAATCATTAATATACAGCAACTCTTCAAACATGTTTTACCCACAATGCAACACACCTTCTCCATATACTTCACTCTGTTTTTTTGTACAAATCCAGAACACATGGACCTACTCCCCCTGACAGCTTTTTTGTGTGGATCATTGTGCTCACGCACCCCCAGCTATCAGTATGGCTCCACTGGGACTTGACCGTTTGTGGCATGGGGGTGTGTAGGCAGCTGACTGTCATATTGATTATCCCTGTTTTCCCCTGGGACGGCCCTTTGCCAGCAGCGCAGGACATTCTGTTGGAACCACGCGACAAACCCAAAGCTGGTCACCAAGGAAACAGACGCAGCTGTATGGTGATTGGCCGGGCAGTGGCGTATGACCTCATAAGGGCGGTTTAATAGCCTTTGGCTGGGTCTGGATTCAGGCTGTATTAGACTCAGTGGGTAGCACTGTAAAAGATTAGACTTTCTCGCATGTTTGACGCAGTATGCCACTGTGCAGCATGGTGTCTCAATGGGTAACATTGTGACCTCACTCAGTGGGTTGTGGGTTTCAGCTCCCCCCCCCTCCCCCACCATGTGTGGAGTGTGCACATTTGGTCTAAATTGCACCAGTTTCCTTGGGGTGCTTTAGTTTCCTCCTGGAGTCTAAAACCATGCGGTTAGATGGATTAGAGTCTGGGTGTGTGACTTCGTGACTCTGAGTGTCTGTCCCCCAGCTGACAAGCATCCAATACAGGGCCTTTTTCCCAGTGCATCCTGGGATAGGCTCCGTGATCCTCTCTGGGAAAATGCACCAATGGTTGGAACATGTGTCATTTTGCGGTGATGTGGATTTTGTTGGTCAAACGCTTACAGTAGATGTAAGATTTTGTAGATTTTGTAAGTAAACACGTGTAACATTTGTGTGTATTACTGGATTCTAGTTTCTACAGAATTCTAGTGTATCGTGCATTGTGAAAATCAAGGTTTCT